>OX459107.1:4694176-5076676 GCA_949775045.1 Metridium senile
AGGCTTTTGACGGGTAGATTCACAAAACTGATCACATAAATAATTTGCAGTTATACTTTGAACAATAAATGATCCTTTTTAGTACCTAACCATTTCAGTAAAAAATGCTACGAACTTAAAAAATCTAGATTATTGACACTAAGCTTGTGTGTTTAACGTCCTTCATCAAGGTACAACTGTTATTCCTCCCATCTTCCAACTTATTTGAGATATTTCTCCCTTTTCCCTATTTCCCATCTCCAAGTTTATTTTAAACAAGGTATTTTTGTTTTTTGACAACTATTGTTTTTGACTGGCTAGCCTCGTGTTCAAGTTGAAACACAATGGAGTGTTTTCAAATGTATGCGAGACTAGCCAGTCAAGAATAATAGCTTTGAAAATTCAACGCCAAACTTCGATTCGGTGCATTCTCCTCACTCATTCGTTCCCATGACTGTCACTCAATCAACCTAAGCAGTCCAACGCTTGGACAGAAAGTCTATTGTTATTGATTATATTTATACGATGTTATGAAACTGTTTTTCAACGTTTGAACTACAGTTTTTGAAAGAAATTGTCACGTAAGCTGAGAAAAAAATATTGATAATGTTTCTAACCTTGTATTAAATAGATGGAACCTTTAAGTAATATTAAAGCCACATGAAGAAACTTCATTTTCATAAGCAATCGATGTATTTTTTTTACCAAACCACGCAGTGGTCGCCACGACATTAACTAAACACTCTTCAAACCGGCAAGCGATTGATTTGCTTTCCAAATGGCTATACGGTTTATTGAAAAAACTAACATGATATCATGTGACGTCATGGTAAAATTATTGCTTTACTAAAATGCAAAGAAGAAACAATTGTTTGAAAAGAACAACAAGGAAAATATATCAACCATTTTTTGAATATCTATCAATTGTTGTTGATATAAGATAGTGACGCCTGCTTTAAACTGATATCCTTTGTCAGTGTTGCAGGTTAGGTGTTTAAAAATCCTCCCACTTTAATGGAATGGTAATTATGATCTTTGGTTGACTAAGACAAAGAAACAGACCCTTTTATTAATTGTTCTTATTGCTGTATTATTGCAGTCTCTAACTACAAAGGTTTATCACACTACACATCAGTCAAACTTTTTTGCTGTGATATTGTAGTTTCTGAGTTGTTCAACAAACAATAAACGATTTCTAAAATATTTCTAAGTGCCCACAGTTTTTTGATTCGCATTGTAAAACCGGAGGGCACGGATTGATTTTAATGACTATACATTATACATTGCTTATTTTTAAATATTCCTAATTTGAAAATCTGTTGGAAGATATGCAATAATTTAAGAAAGTGAAAAAGTGAAAAGAACTGTCTTTTTTCATTGTTCTTATATTTTTCATTCGTTCAAGAGATATCTTTTAGTGAGATGTTTTGTATCAGATGTGAAATAATTTATATAAATTATTCATGGATTATTGTAGTATAACTAATCACCAATGGAATGGATATTAAAAGTGAAATCATATTCATTTTTCTTTTTTTAATTGACTAATGTACACCCGTTTTCTGGAGTCTTTAGCAACTCTATTTGTATGTATTCTTTTCTTTTTTTAAGAGCAATTACAGCGCTAGCCATTCACAACAAATATATCCCGCCATGTGACATTATCTACTTCAATTGGCAAATGTTGGCTTGTCAGCCACAACGCCGCCGTCAGTTACATCCTCAGGAAGTTCAAAAAAAGCGCCCAGAAACTTATGAGCTGGATTTTAAAATATCAAATACAAAATATATTTTATAATTATAATGCAGGTAGTGTATTGATTAGCATATTGGAACTGCTACCAGCTATTGGGGCGTGGTTACCAGCTCGATTCAACCAGCTATTTAGTCTAACTCTATTCACTAAGTAAGGGTGATGTTCTTTCACACATAATAAAACTAATCCAAGAATACGTTCTTCCAAGCTAAACGTAAACTAAAAATACAATTGTTTTTATACTTTATGAACACTGCTGCGAGTTTTTTAAATAATACAGAAATCTGCAATTTTTGCCATTGTACAGTTTTGTATTGTTCTTCCAATTTTCAAAACATCACTCCTAACTATTTATTACGAATTGTACTCAAGATTGTGCGATTTTCTACACTTAAATCGGTACACAACACAATAGCTATAGCAGTTTTATTATAGGTTATATCGAAAAGGTTCTTATAGTTATATAAAAACAATGCTTTCGTTTTTGAAATAAAAATCCACTTTACTCTTGTCCATTGATGATACTAAATAAGTAGAATGTTAGGAATTTTAAATGTGTACGTTTGCGACGTTTCGCCTTCTATTGCTAGTCTTTATCAGGATTCATTAAAACTCTTTCAGTCTATTGCTCCACAATAAAAAAAAGTCCCAATATTTCTTTATATAAACGATGTTTAACTTCATAATTGTGTTGTTTCATCAGCTTATTTTAATAGAAACTGAAAGCCAAGCTTTCGAGCAACTTGCTCTTCATCACAATTATGAATTTAAACACGGCTTACAAACATTTACTGGGTGTTTAACTTGATTGAAATATTCGTCCATGTGTGTAACACTGTTTCGATGAATGGTCACTGAGCAAAGTAAAAGCAGGTTTATATCATGAGCTCCTCCCACTCAAAGGGAATGAATTGGCATGGTGTCTTGGTTTTAGACCGGCAGAATTATTTCACCATCAAACTCGTTGCTCGTCGCTGTTCGTGATATCACAAGTATTCTCAAATGGGGAATTATTGTTTCCTACAATTTTTATGTTTATACTAAAAACCGGAGCATTGCAGTGTGTAAAAGTTATTTAAAGTAGTGGCAGTAAGGGGAAGGGAGAAGAAGACATATTGAAATATACTTTCTCCCTATTTTTCAAAGTTTTTTTCTCCACTCTCACCAATTTTTTTGAGACATTTCTATTTCTTTCCTTTGTGATTTCTACCAGCGGTCTATTTTGAGGTGATTTGAGCCGTGTTTCTTCCTCAACTGTTCCTCTCCCCTCTGATATATACTTAAACTATTAGCCTCTAGCTAAGGAGACCAAGCATTAATCCCTATAGTATAGTAAAATATTATTTCCTTTTGGGGTTTTGATATCGTAATAAATCAACGGCTCCGCAAACTTGTTACCCAACTTGTTCCCTATTTAGCTATTGCTTATCTTTGGGTGACCAACGGCTAAGAAAACTAAAACCATTCAAAGGGATAATAACAACTTTATTGGACAGGGTGACACCATTACCATTCCTGATAATTTTCAGGTGGCCCTCAGAATATAAAATATATGTACATGAATATCAGTATGCAGGGAACAGTGGTTCCTTCAAAATCAGCTGACAAAATATTTCACGTCGCATTGTCGAGTTGTTTGTTTTTCTGAAATTTCAGATTATATAATAAAATGACAAGCTTACACTGATTAATGATTTCAAAAGACAGAGGAAGTCAACAACAAGATGCGCTAGTAATTCAGTTATTCCTTTCTGCAAGAACATTACTATTTGGTTTGGCAGCCAGCGGCGCCCATGTAAATTCTCAGACTACCTCATTTTCTTTCTATTTGATGTTTTTGTTTTTGTTTTGTAAAGCACCTAGAGTAGATTTGGATAGGTGCTATATAAATATCATATATTATTATCATTAATATTATTATTAGATACAGAACAAAGGAAAACAAAGAGTTTAATGTCATCTAAAGACTATACATCCAAACGAAATATGGCGACCAATTTGAATAACTATTGTTCTTGACTGGCTAGCTCCTCATACAATCGAAGACTCCTTTGTGTTCCAACATATGCACGAGGCTAATCAGTCAAGAACAATGGCAGGTCGCCATAACTCGATTGGGTCTATTAGTTTACCTATTCTTGCACGAGTAAGGAAACAAATTTAAGCTGTTTTCTTTGCTGTGGTCCTGTCGTTACCAGTTTTAGGGCGTGTCAACCAGCTAATTGATTGGTCGATAAAAACAGACTAAACCGATATTTGTACTTTTTATCTCAGTTATATTAAGAAAATATGGCAAGAAATGATAACAAATGATGTTGTTATATTTATAGGGTTAAGAAAACAATCATTGTCCATACCTAAAATGTATTAACTAACAGTTTTGTATAGGCTTTTGATCACCTGCTTTACTGACTTGCTGAAAGAAGGTGTTTCCTGTTTTCCGAACATCCATTAAACTCATCAATAAAATATTTGAGTTAATCGAATCAGTAGAGTGACCAAAGAGTGATGATCATTTCATTACCTAACCGCACAACTATTAACTTCAACTTCCATTTCGTTTTCGATTCATTTCGAGTTGGGCCGACAAATACCACATCTACCTCTACTATCCTGTGCTAAAACATGAAGCTCTATTTGGCATTCATTGTTTTAATTGCTATTGCTGTTCTTGGTGAGTAGAAAAATCATGAGCTTTTCAAATCTGTTTATCTATTTGCTAAACTCCCAGGGACAACAGCCCGTTCTATGCTTTCTTTAGACTTCCCAATATGGTGACTTTTCGTTTTCTTTTAAAAAATACCATACTTATGAAACGCCATAAATTCATATACATACTATTTTATTATTCTAATTCTATTTTAGAATACAAACAATATAATAGAGAATTTATATTCATTGTTTCATATTTTTCATTCCCGCAATTTCTATTGAAACTAAAAAAAACCTGTGAATACACCAAATTTGACGAGAAGCGGTTAAAAGAAGCTAAACTAATATATGGTCAATTGAATATATGATTCTTATAGAAATCACAACATTTTCGACTCGGCTCATAGAGTTATGAACTTATTCCATAACACAATATTGTTCAACTATCTATTTATTATTATTATTATATCTATTTATTTTCTATCTATTTACTATTATTATTATTGTTCAACTATCTATTTATTATTATTATAATTTGTTTTGCTATTTAAAAGTAATTACATTCACACGAGTTCTTCGGTTATGTGAGTACGCGGCACAAATTACAGTGCGACTACTGAAACCGGGGCCACCAAAACATAATTATCCAATCACGATCGAAAATATGAACAATAGAATTTCTACAAATGTTTGCTTTCGTTGCTTAAAATACCACAGGGAGCCCAAGCTCATCACTTGTGATCTTTTACAGTAAATGTATGGAGTCGCGAGATATCCTTTCGCTGTGCCTCAAATATACAATGATAAAAACTTTTTTTTACGTAGATAGTTGTGTATAACTGTTTTCTAGTCTGTGACCGAGTTTTAGCTCAAATAGAGCGATTTTGACGAAAATACCCCCCAAAAATCGCTCTAAATGAGCTAAAATAGTTATACACAACTATCTACGTAAAAAAAGTTTATATTATTGTATATTTGAGGCACAGCGAAAGGATATCTCGCGAGTCCTTACATTTACTGTAAAAGATCACAAGTGATGAGCTTGGGCTCCCTGTGAAAATACTAAAAAATTTCGTTCTATGTGAACAAAATAGATCAAAATTGAAGTAACATCTTAGCTTGTGAGAACCTTGTACAAGGTTTTTGTTTGATCTCAAAAAATATCTATTTTGAAATTTGATTGGGTGGCCCCGGTTTCAGTAGCCGCACTGTAAAACGTTTGAAACAAATTATTAGTACTAAATTGTTGTTCGTTAACAGAGGGTTTAGAATGAATTAGTACTGATCATTTAATATTAATTATCTATCGTCGACGGGTTTAATGCAAGCACTCTAACTATTGTTGTTTATTGTTAAAAATCCAAATTCCAAACTCTGAATCCCACAAAGGGTGTCGGTATTTCTTTTCTTATTATCGATTTATTCATAGCATATTTTGGTTGGATGTGGTTGTGTTATTTGACCACCACAAAGTGGACATGTTGCAGTGGTGGATGATGAAACAAATATTTCATTAAAAAAAAAAAAAACAATAAATGCTATAAACCACAAATTATGCTTGTATTACCGACATCATTTACAAGTTTCAGAGTGTGGACTATATATAGCTTCGGCTGCGACAACGATTATCAAATAGTTGTAGATATTTGTGATATTTGTGATATTTGTGATCTTCTATAACAAACACTATATCAATGAAAACAAATTGATTACGTTTCTTCTGCGTAATAATTTATGTAATGTTTAAAGTCCGACAATGAGGACTGGACGGGATTTGAAGTCCTTGCAATTAGTTCCAGTCCGAGGCGCAGCCGAGGACTGGAACTAATTGCAAGGACTTGAAATCCCGTCCGGTCCGAATTGGAGGACTTTGAACGACTTCTCAAACTCAATAATTATTTGGGAGGAATCTTCGTCTATAGATATTTAGCCATTTTATTATGATGAAACTATTATCTGATAGTTATGCATGCATGGATAATTTCTATAACAGTTTAAGACATTCCGTTCTGATCAACGAATTAGCTTGTGGCTTAATGGTAAGCAATAGGAATTAGTAAGTTAGTGGTAAGAAGTTCGAGTCTCGGTATTGGTTACCATGAAAATATTTCAAGAGTCTTTTAATCCTTTAAAAAGTAAAGTTAAATAAAGAACTATGTTTTTCTGGGCTAATATTTCTAAGTTACCATAAAGCGTTACCAAAGTATATTAAATCATTTCCAAGTACGGAGGACTTTGAAATGATTTCAAAGTACTTTGGAGCGGACTTTAAAATGATTTCAAAGTACTTTGGAGCGGACTTTCCGGGGTTTCAACTGGTCGGCTGATTACCTCATGAATTATTAATAAGTTTGAGAATATAAAATAGACACCAAGCTTTCGGCCATCTTGGCCATCATCAGGGTAGAAGAAACATAATCATCAATTCTTAAATAAATGCCTGCGTGCAAACAAATATTGGATACTATATTAATCGTTGATCTTTTTCTTTTAGTGTCTTCTAAACCAACCAAAGATAAAAAACATCATTCGAAAAAAGGAGAAAAAGAACATCACAAGAAAGAAGAAGGCAAAGGAAATGAAAAGACCAAACCAACAAGTGATGCATTCCAAGATGACGAAGATGACAAGGATAAGAAAAAAGAGTCCAGTAAGCGTATTGAAGGTGGTCCAGGCACTGGAGAAACTAAACCAGACGAAGACAACGATGAGAAGACCAGTAACCGTATTGAAGGTGGTCCAGGCACTGGAGTAACCAAACCAGATCATGATGAAAGACTAGATAACCCAGATTACGACGATGACAAAGATGAAAAGACCAGTAACCGTATTGAAGGTGGTCCAGGCACTGGAGTAACCAAACCAGATCATGATGAAAGACTAGATAACCAAGATGACGAAGATGACAAGGACAAGAAAAAAGAGTCCAGTAAGCGTATCGAGGGTGGTCCAGGCACTGGAGAAACTAAACCAGACGAAGACAACGAAGACGAGGACAACGATGAAAAGACCAGTAACCGTATTGAAGGTGGTCCAGGCACTGGAGTAACCAAACCAGATCATGATGAAAGACTAGATAACCAAGATGACGAAGATGACAAAGACAAGAAAAAAGAGTCCAGTAAGCGTATCGAGGGTGGTCCAGGCACTGGAGAAACTAAACCAGACGAAGACAACGAAGACGAGGACAACGATGAAAAGACCAGTAACCGTATTGAAGGTGGTCCAGGCACTGGAGTGACCAAACCAGATCACGATGAAAGACTCGATAACCCAGATTACGACAATGACAGCAAAAATGGGTCCAGTCGTATTGAAGGTGGTCCAGGTACTGGAGAAACAAAACCAGAAGAAGATAACGGCGACGACGACGACGACGACGACGACAACGATGAGGGGACCAGTAAGCGTATTGAAGGTGGTCCAGGCACTGGAGTGACCAAACCAGATCACGATGAAAGACTCGATAACCCAGATTACGACAAGGACAAGAAAAAAGAGTCCAGTAAGCGTATCGAAGGTGGTCCAGGCACCGGTGAAACAAAACCAGACCATGATGAACGTCTAGATTTCCAAGATCAAGGCAAAGGAAAGAAAAAAGAATCCAAGAATCCACTTAAGCCAGGAAGGGTTCAGCAGTGGATTTAATAAGATGGTTTGAGCTCTTCATTTGGGTAAACTAAATTTGTGTTACTAATTAAACTATAGTCTTAAGCACAGACAGTTTTCTCAAATATGTTATCATAAACCATGCTATGGATTTTCGGATTCTATGTATTCAAACATGAGTTATGTGGAATGGAATAATTTGAATAAAGTAGCATAATGAAAACTATAGAGAGCAGTTGTATGTTTGTGTTTTTGGGAGCATTTCTAGATTGGGTATCAATCAAATCCGGCTGGTACATCGCCGAAACGGTCGCTCGTTACATTTTACTAGTACCATTTTTGAATTAAATTAATTTCATACGATTGTTGGCGATTGCACGAACAAAAGGAATTACGCATACAATATAAGCTAGTGTTAAATATATGCCGTAGATTTGTAAATCAATTTGATAAATTATAAGCACTTGTTCGCTTAATGGACTGGTATTGGGCAGTAAAAAAGTGATAAATAAGCTAGGGATAAAAAGACCTACATTTCCTTTTCGGCTGTGTAATCCCGTTCACTCCGGCAACCTATTCTGAACTATATAGTACATTTTTTGTACAGCACGATTATTACCAAAGGCAATCCCGAGTAAACATACCGATAGGTGTCGTCCAGGCAGAGCTTCATTCAAAAATCTCGCAATATCTATTTTATTTTATTTTATTAGCTTCGCCCAAAAACACAAAGGAAGATTACATATTATGTAATTTAACTGGGGTGGGCAGGGAACCCGCAACAGCAAGGCCAATTACTGCGGGCCCTTGTACATGTATCTTAAGATGTAATTACAAAAACATTAGAAACAGCATGGGATTTTGATATCACTGAAGGCATCGTTTATTGTTATTTTGAACTAACAATACATTTTATTAAGCTGTTGAATATCTCCGTTGCTCAATCCTTGTCGTTGACCTATCTTGGCGTTACGGTCCAGTGGTTCGATGGTGTGTTTACCGCGAGCTGCAAAAGCGCCCTTCGGGTAATGCATCAATGATCCATAGTCATAACCAAAACCACGAGCATCCACCCAACGCTTGTCAACTTTGTCAAAATTACCATCGGCCCCTAGAGGGTAAATACAATTAAATAAACAAAATAAATAAATGACTTTTTTAACGTCTCAATTCTTCTATACTGGACACGTGTGCCCTATTAATATGGGGGAGACTCAGATAACCCGGAGAAAAACCCTCGTGGCATAGGAGAGAAGAACACATCAAACAAACTCAACTCAGGCCACCTTAACGCAGCTAGTGTTAGTCTAGGAAGGCGAACATTTGGATGAGCGCAAACATTATTAGCCTCCTGCGCAGCCGCTTTTAGTGTCGATCAGATTGGTCAGACAATATAGTGGGTAAGGAATGTAGTGCTCCATTAAGCAGACTTTTGTGGGGCGGAAGAATAACCGACACTTAAAACGCTTGTGCAGGAGACTTATAATACTAACACTGTATCCATGAAATAAAATAAAATTGCTACTGTGTAACAGTTCTTATTTAGCGACTATTAGTCACTATCAAAGACAAGTTAAGTTGTAATGCGGTATTGTTTTCCTTTGTATTTGATATTTCTGGTTGAGTGATAGTGACTGAAAAGTCACTAAATAGAAACTTTTAGTTAGTAAATATTTTGTTTCTATTTCGTGGTTTTAGTATGTTCGTGGAATTGCTACGGTAAATTTACTTAAAAATTGAGCTATTAAAAATTCACAAATCTCTAATCTCTATCTGAAAAACATTTCTTCATCTTTATTTATTAATCGAGGGCTGAAGCGGAATCATTTATTTTCAATGATTCATGATTCCTTACAAATTTTCGTCAATGATTCATGATTCCTAGTCAAATTTTTGTCGCGATTCATGATTCATTCTATGTTGTTGTTGTTTTTTTTGTAAAAAAAGACATGTGCAAAAAAATTCATGATTCCTACATTTTACACAAAGATAAATGATTCCTGCAAATTTCAAAGCCGTGATTCATGATTCCTGATTCCGCTTCAGCCCCCGATTATTAAGCTAGTTAGTTATTACTAGTATATTCTAGATCTTACACTTATATTCAGGTGCAAGGTTGTTGAGATCGATTTTGACGTAGCTGTCTCGGTCTGGACGGGATTGCTCGTGAAAGAATCCCAAACAATGTCCAATCTCATGTATGATCGATCCAACTCCACAATATCTAATAACGAATATAAAACATTCAAAGATTGGATGTGTACATTGTCTACTAATATCATCAATATCTACATACAACTCATCATGACCACCACCACCAACACCACCACCACCATCATCATCATGACCATCATCATCATCACTACCACCATCATCACCATGACCACCATCAACATCATCACTACCACCATCATCATCATCTCGTACCACCACCACCACCATCATCATCACTACCACCAACATCATCATGACCATCATCATCACCACCACCACCATCACCATCACCACCACCACCACCATCATCATCACCACCATCATCATCATCACTACCACCATCATCATCATCACGTACTACCAACATCATCATCCGCATCACTACCACCATCATCATCATGACCATCATCATCATCACCACCACCATCATCACCATGACCATCATCATCATCACCACTACCACCATCATCACCATCATCATCATCATCACGTACCACCACAAGCATTATCATGACCGTACCATCACCACCACCATCATCATCACGACCACCACCACCATCATCATCATCATCATCATCAGCATATGATTACACAATCATCGTCATCGCTGCTAGGGCTCTTTGTTATCTTCGATGATACTGTTATCATAATATTAGTAAGGTTATTTGATTTACCCGGTATCTTTAAATACTTTGGGGTTAGCAATCCAAATATCTTGAACGTTTCCTTTATAGCCGACATTAGCTTTGCAAGACCTAAAAAAAGACAATATAACAAAATCTAAAACAACTGAAATACACTGCATTATTAAGAGTAAACATAGACCGATGTTGATTCACCATTGAGTACTATACAATGTTCTCAATATATTGAGTTTAACCTCACTTTTACTCACTATAGAGCTGGGTTTACTCACTATAGAGTTGGGTTTACTCACTATAGAGCTGGGTTTACTCACTATAGAGCTGGGTTTACTCACTATAGAGCTGGGTTTACTCACTATAGAGTTGGGTTTACTCACTATAGAGCTGGGTTTACTCACTATAGAGTTGGGTTTACTCACTATAAAGTGTCACTCTGAATGCATGATTAACTCAATATACTGAGTTGTATCACTGCCGTTTTTGCAGTGTACATGCGCAGAAACAATCAACGGTAGTGTATAACTGTTCATCATACGCAGGAAGAGTATGTTTTAGCACATGAAACCCTACAGAAGATTACACACAAGATCTAGATCTTGAGAGCAGGACTAAATTCTAAAATTATGAATTTGACAAAAAGTGCATTTGCACAGGGAAAGCTTTAATTTGGTTGTAAACCTATTCATCTTATTCCAAGCAAAGCTTGGAAAATATATCACCAATAGGAAACACATTTGAACCGAATAAAAAAACACAATTTACTGTGCATTGAGGCTTTCCCTGTGCAAACCCGCCTTTTGTCAAAGAGTACAGCGGTGCTAGATAACGTGAAACTGAAGCCTATTCTAGTTTTCATGCTATCATTTGAATTTACTCTGAATCAAGGCTTTCCCTGTGCAAATGCGCCTTTTGTCAAAGAGTTTTGCGGTGCTAGATAACACGAAACTGGAGTATTGGTCTGTTTTATAACGGTTGTCCTGTACCGATGTATTGGTTTGACCTGATGCCTATCCGATATAGATATTTGGATTACAATTTTATTTATAATATTCGCCACACTACGTTAGGCAGAGATAAAACCCACAGAGAAGATCTCCAGTATCGGGTTCCCAAGCAAATAGAACCAAAATATAGAAAGCTAATATAAAGATGTTTACATGAAGAAAATAGTTACTACATATTAACAGCATGATTTGTCCTTGAGGGAGCTCAGAGGACGACTTAAATTAGCCTTCTCCGCAGGCAACCCAACCGGAATTCGGACTTCCTTTATTATACAAACATAGATTTGAAAGTTCTAGGATTGTCAGGATTATAGATATGCCGCTTAGTTAAGTCTATATAGTGTTAAAACAAGGCTTTCTTAAATGAGGTGACAGATGTATTTGTACTTCTTAATGAGTATAGGGATGAGTATTAATCCAATTTTGTTAACATTGGTGACATAGAAAGTGTGTTGGCGGAGCTAGAGGATGGTGACCTGGTACATACCCTTTTTGAAAATCATACTGCATCCTGACATAGCTTGGTTCTCTTCTTCTTTGTTTAAACCTGATGCATGTTTTTGATTCAATGTGTCTCATGGCTGCTCTCAGGCGCTGCTTACCAGCATAATCTAAAATTGAGTTCATTTTAGAACAAAAACCAATAAATATCCAAACTATTATAAGCACAAAAAAAAATTCTAAAAGATTAACCAAAATAACTGATGATTTATGTAGTATCAAGAGAGCATAGAGCAGATTTCGTATGACTATGAAAAGCTCACGGCACGAATGCAGCTAACTAAGGAACTGCAAGGCACATCGATCAAAATTCTCGAAATCATCACGATTCGGTCGGGGAAAGGCACGCACACGGGATTAGACTTTTCACAGTCGTACCAAATCTGTTCTAAATATGCTCTCTCGCCAGTATCTGGTATGCTCGTCAAAAGGAACCCTGAAGAAAGAGAGATATCACAAATAATAATAATAATAAATTATAATAAAACAAAGAAAAGAGGCTATATGAACGAAAGGAGATGGGTTCTTCCTTAAACGATGCCCTAAAAGATAGTACAAATAAATGCTGGCATCCTATATTTAAACTTAAGTTTTTAAGTTTTTTAAATACCCTAAAAGATAACAAAGCGCTGAATTTTACTCCTAAGAGATATGACGAACATGACCGATACTTAATTGGCTCTCCAGAGAGAGCACTTTTATCCATATTCTTCTTCTATATAGTCAGTTTTTTACTTTATTTCTTTTACCCAGCAGTCATGCTAAAGTACCAAAAAAGATATTGCATGGCAGCCATGTTTGAGGGCATGTACAAAAGAAAGTTTTTGAATGACAAAAGATTTAATTTCCCTTGAGAGAAAAGCTCAATTCAGGTTTTGACCTCAAAAATGGTTGCCATCACATCCCTCTATTCATAATTCTGGGGCAGGAGACAACCTCGTTTCCAGGGCCCTCTCCCACCCAAAAGCGAAGGAAGAGGGCCCTGGGAACGAGGTTAGGGCATGAGAGACACGTTTGAAGATGTGCATCTTGCACAAGAAGACGACGAAATCGTGCATGAGTAAAATCAAACCTATGCTTGTCGCTGTCGGCATAAAATCCTATCCACTAAATATCCATCAAAAATGTTCCAATATATCAAATAAAGCAAATGAAATATAATCAAGAAGCCAAACATTCAAGAAATACAAGTACAAAGAAAAAACATTTTAGATGCATATGGTTTCAACTATGTTTTAATTTAAACAAAACGACCAAGCTTTCAGGCAAATTGTCCGTCTTCAGGGTCACAATGGAAAACGTTACTAGCGCACGCTAACTTTTTGTACATGTTACATGTAATACTTGTGCGCGAGCAATAAATTTAGAGCTAGAGTTCTTGTTCTTAGAAATCAGCCATGCTTCTAACCATTTTCTTTGTGCCCTACGTGGCTCTTGAGCAATTATGGTCACAAAAAAAACAAGTTTTGTTATCTTACCCAGATTTCTGCTGAACTGGTAGACAACAGTAGCATCTGGCCACAGCCAATGAGATCTCAAGGCTGCTCGCTTTACAACTTGTTTCCCTTCAGCACCTGAATGTTAATTTTATTTTTAAAACCACTTAAATAGAATAGAATAGAATGGAATATAATAAAATTAGATAAAATGAAATATGATATGAATTAACTACTTAAGTGAAATAAAATATAATAAAGGACATATACAAGATCGAAAGAAAAGAAAAGAAGTTAAAATCAAATATTATATAATTGAATAAAAAAAATAAAAAAAGATAAGATAAGATAAGATAAGATAAGATAAGATAAGATAAGATAAGATAAGATAAGATAAGATAAGATAAGATAAGATAAGATAAGATAAGATAAGATAAGATAAGATAAGATAAGATAAGATAAGATAAGATAAGATAAGATAAGATAAGATAAGATAAGATAAGATAAGATAAGATAAGATAAGATAAGATAAAAATAATTTAAAAAAGGATATGTCAAATGAAATGACAGAAATTAAATTAATTGAAAAAAAAATATGTAACTAAAATAATTTTAACTATAATATTTTTGTGCGTTACGTTTTTGTAAATGGTATAATTTTATAAAAATTGATCGGATTAAATGTTGGTGGAAATATTTACACAAGTAGAACCAAATTTATACATCCAATACATTGTAAAGCAAATTAATTAAATTATAATATAGATTATATCGTATTTTCGACCTCAAATGTTTTTGTCTACCCTTACTCCCTGTTTTCCTAGGCCTGCCTCGGATCATTAAGTTGCCTTAAATCGCCTTAAATCGCTTAAAATTGCCACATGTCGCCTCTGATTTTCCTATATTTTTTTCTAAAATCGCCTTAAAACGCCTTAAATCGCACTAAGTCGCATTAAATAACGGCGACTTAGGACCCGAGGCAGGCCTTGTCATATTTCATACTTACCAATGGCTACAATAGCCAGTCCAAGAAGAACAAGCAGTTTCATCATTTTGAAAACTAGATAAAAACCAAACACATCTAGGTTAATGAATCTGCGGGTTTTCATTACATTGAAAAGAACCTGAACTCTAATGAAAAGGTGTTTATTTTAAACACTGACTAAATTTGAGAATTTTAGCAAACAAATCAAGAAACTTTTAGTATTTAATAATGCCTTCCATGCCTTAAACTGCACTAAATACAAAATAATATATCACATGCTATCGAGGCTTTGCAATGAAGAACTCTTTCGAGAGAGGAATGTTGTTTTACTTACCAGGGACCACGACGAATGTCTCAATAGTGATTGACTGAATAAGCTGGCTTCTTTAGATAACTGGCTCTCACTTTGTTTGGATAACACCAATAACCTAATAACCCAAGGGTTAAAGCACCTTGTCAAACATGTCTTTCACTTCACCATGCGTGTACACATTGTAATAAGGTTAAATACACATAAAGCTATTTCAAAAATTGTTATCGCAGCCGAAGCTACAGTCCAACTAGCTCTGAAGCTTGCAGGCGTCAGAGTGTGGACTGTAGCTTTGAATGTATAACAACGATTTTTAAAATAGGTGTTATATATATCAGGTGTAAGCACGCCTCAAAACGGGATTAGAAAAATAGCAATAACTGATTTTATAATATCAAATGGATATTTCAAACAGTATATGTTCAAATTAATGTATATTTTTTTTCTTTTTGAAGTTTGCATATATTGTCATCACAATAAAAAAAAAATTACATGTAAAAATAGTAAAAAACACAACTTAATATATCTGAAAGCAGAAGAAGAATTACGAGAAATTAAAAATGGCAAATATTGTTTTTAAATATTTGTTTTAAGGTTTGAAATATACACTTTTGATTTGAGAAATATTTTTTGGAATATAAAATGACGAGACGTTTTGCAATCATTGTGTGTGTTGTGATTTCTTGTAAAGCCTCCTCTATCATCAGGTTTATTTACATGCTTTGAACATCCACCTAACAATTATAAGGGACGGGGAACTAAAATAAATTTGATATATAAGTGTGTATACGTAGCTTTAATTTTGGGTTCTTTGAAATATCCATATCTAAGAAGAGATACATTTTTATATACATCTATTCTTCGCACTATATATCTGTAAATCGAGACAAGTGTAATCATATGCAATTTCAAGTCTTGTTTTTCATTGTAAGTCGTTTATTCAGTCGTGGTACTATACAGGTGAGGTGAAAGGGCAGTTTACCTCAGGTAAACATAACTTGCTTTCTTTCCATGGCAATGTTAATGGACCGTTATGTTTGTCCAGATGGTAATAATGTGATAATAAAGGAATCTCTCTCAGCTGTCGCTGAAGCCTTTATGGCCTTTGCAAGGCATTGAAGATTATTAACTTTGACCGTCAAATTTTAGAACGGTGTTTTTCATAAGTCAGTTTGGTAATTTTCGTTTTATCAAATAAACAAATAAACGGCCTCGCTCGTTCGTTTGTAACCTATCACAACTCGTGAATAATTAAAATCGTATGCACTAAAGTGGGTACTCCTCCCCTCCCCCTCTCTTCCCCAATCCCCAAGAGCGCCACGCAGCCTAGCACTTAAGTAAAAGGTTTCACGAAGTCACTTTCACAAACCTAACATATAATTATTGTATCATTGTCACGTATCAAAGATATGCCTATTGTTCTGTTGCAATCTCATGTACTTGTTATAAAAAAAAGAAAAAAAATCTCGCTGAAAAATATCGTTGCGTGTAACATAACCTTTAAATTATGACAGTGGTTTTATAGCAATACGTTTCCCAAGGATATAGTGTTATTCAACTAAGATGTTATAGGACAATTAATTCTGAATACAGGACTTTCACTTACGGAAGGGTATCGATTAGAGAAGCATTTGTTTAATCTTGTAATACAGGACTTTCACGTACGGAAGGGTATCGATTAGAGAAGCATTTGTTTAATTTAGTAATACAGGTCTTTCACGTACGGAAGGGTATCGATTAGAGAAGCGTTTGTTTAATCTTGTAATACAGGACTTTCACGTACGGAAGGGTATCGATTAGAGAAGCATTTGTTTAATGTTGTAATACAGGTCTTTCACGTACGGAAGGGTATCGATTAGAGAAACATTTGTTTAATGTTGTAATACAGGACTTTCACGTACGGAAGGGTATCGATTGGAGAAGCGTTTGTTTAATGTTGTAATACGGAATTTAGTAGATTAAAAACATTTCTTAATTAAAGGAACCAGTTTAGTGCACCACCACTCAAACCACTTGAACGGCGGAACTAAAATTGTTAATTGTTTTTTTTTTAGCATTTTATTCAACATTTTCCACAAGGTTTGCAGTTATTGATTAAATTATAATATACAATATAAGTAAAACAAATATATTATAAGACATACTTTAGAATATGAGCAACGCGTCTAACTGTTTTTCATTTCCTTTTTTTTTTAAATCCTATTTTTGTTCAATAAGAACAATTAGTTTACCACACATTACCCTTTAAGTCAAGCAAAAATTTACTTATTGCCTTTGGCGACATTGACAAGCACTAACTATATTTGAATGAAGACCATTGCCATGATAATGAAGAATCCCAACACCTGTTAATATTTCAGCTACCAAACACGTACATTAACTGTTTCGCGTATCGAACCAACCGGCCGGCCGACCGACTGACCATGTAAGCAAGCAACCGACCAACCAACCAACCAACCAACCAACCAACCAACCAACCAACCAACCAACCAACCAACCAACCAACCAACCAACCAACCAACCAACCAACCAACCAACCAACCAACCAACCAACCAACCAACCAACCAACCAACCAACCAACCAACCAACCAACCAACCAACCAACCAACCAACCAACCAACCAACCAACCAACCAACCAACCAACCAACCAACCAACCAACCAACCAACCAACCAACCAACCAACCAACCAACCAACCAACCAACCAACCAACCAACCAACCAACCAACCAACCAACCAACCAACCAACCAACCAACCAACCAACCAACCAACCAACCAACCAACCAACCAACCAACCAACCAACCAACCAACCAACCAACCAACCAACCAACCAACCAACCAACCAACCAACCAACCAACCAACCAACCAACCAACCAACCAACCAACCAACCAACCAACCAACCAACCAACCAACCAACCAACCAACCAACCAACCAACCAACCAACCAACCAACCAACCAACCAACCAACCAACCAACCAACCAACCAACCAACCAACCAACCAACCAACCAAACAAACAAACAAACAAACAAACAAACAAACAAACAGCCAAACAAACAAACAAACAAACAAACAAACAAACAAACAAACAAACAAACAAACAAATAAACAAACAAACAAACGAACGAACGAACGAACTAAATAACCAACTAATTTATTTATCGTTCAATCAAGCTGTTAATCGTTTACAAAATACTTTTATGATATTCAGTTAAATATCTTTTACAGAAAACATTTTTATCTCACAGCTCAGCGTTTATCGTGTTTTCTTTGTCGGTAACAAACGCCTTGTTGATGTAAAAGACTTTGGTGTCATGGCTCGTTTGTTTTTTAAACACGATAGTCTTTAAAGTAATCCTGAATTCTTGAATGAAGATAAAGTATAACACAGGACCAAGTGCACTATTGGCTAGCAAAAGGTTGTTCAACACACTAACCAAAGTCCTCCAATCCATACATCCCTTATAACGAACATCAGCTTGAACAGTACGAATAGCAGACAGACTAAATGTAAAGTGCCTCGGAAAACAACAGAAAAAGAACAACACTAAAGAACAGGAAACCATTAAAACAGCGCTTTTTATTGTTTTCAGGCGTTTCTTTTTTGCGATAAACTGAAGATCTGACAATCTTCCTTCCTTAGAATTTAGTGAAGTTCGTAAACTCCTGATGATTTTGATATTTAAAACAACTGCATAAATAAAGATCGGCACTGGGAATATGTCAAGAAGTACCTTATAGATACGTTCAGGAATACTGTTTGGAAAGAAGATACACTGGCCTGTGGTACTTATGTAAACAGTGTTTATAGCCATGTACACATGTAGAATGCCAGGAATAAGCCAGGTTACAAGTATTGATATCACAATACGAGGTTTGGATGCTGATGTCATAAGTAGAGGTTTAGCGACTGCTTTATATCTATCGATACTTACTAATACCATAGTGAGTATAGAAACTTGCGGTGCAACTCGTTTAAGGTAGTTTTCAAATATACACGTACCAAGAGTTGGGGTCATCACATGGTTGTCTTTAGACATAAAGAAGCCGAATACTATAGCCGACAGGTTATCCGAGATTGCCATGTTCACAATGTAAAAGTTCATCGCCTTTTGCAGGTGTCGTATGCAAGCAACAAGGCAGATCACCAGAAGATTGGTAGAGAGAGCGACCAAACAGAGAGTTATGGGCATGGCAGTTTGTACATGACGTATTTGTCGACTGGTTGGATAACTACAAGTAGAGTTAGAAGAGTGGTTGCTTGTTGTGTTGTTCACTTCCATGTTTTTCGTCTCTTTTCTCGGTAGTGTTATTTCATCTGCGTTGGTCTGATTTCCGTGATATAGCGTTAATAATTGTAGTACTTGTCAAATTAAGTCCTTCAAGACATTTGCATCACAATATAGGTGTTTGAGACAATACAGTAATGGCCCACGTATAAGAACCTGGATTGTAAGAACCTGTTAGGCTAAAATTTTCATTTTAAGCCCCTCCACATAAGAACCTATTAAGGTTCGAGTACCATTTATTAAGGATTAAGTACCATTTATATAAGGCTAAATTGGAAAATTCAGGTTCTTATACGGTGGGCTATGAGTGTATAGGTGTTTGGCCTGTATCCAATTGTTTGACTTGAAGACATCTGTTTTTATCTAATCTTGTATTTAATTATTTCTGACCTTGATAAAAAAAAATGTATGTAAAAAAACGATATTTAATGTAAACTTCACAGTTTGCTTGTAATCACTCGAAATTCGTCCAATAAATACAGTTATATTTTAGGGTCGATGTTTTCGATTTGCTTGTCGATTATTATCATAGTCATCATCATCATCATCATCACTCACCTTCATCATTATTGTCGTCATCAACATCATTATCACCATCGTTGTCGTTGTCATCATGGTCCTTGTCATCATCATCATCACCACCATCAATATTGTCACCAACATCATTATCATTATCACCACCATGAATATTGTCATCACCATCATTATCACCATCGTTGTCGTTGTCATCATGGTCCTTGTCATCATCATCACCACCACCATCAATATTGTCACCAACATCATTATCATTATCACCACCATCAATATTGTCATCACCATCATTATCATCATCGTTGTCGTTGTCATCATGGTCCTTGTCATCATCATCATCACCACCATCAATATTGTCATCAACATCAAGTTATCATCATCGTTGTCGTTGTCATCATGGTCCTTGTCATCATCATCATCACCACCATCAATATTGTCATCAACATCATTATCATTATCACCACCATCAATATTGTCATCAACATCAAGTTATCATCATCGTTGTCGTTGTCATCATGGTCCTTGTCATCATCATCATCACCACCATCAACATTGTCATCAACATCATTATCATTATCACCACCATCAATATTGTCATCAACATCAAGTTATCATCATCGTTGTCGTTGTCATCATGGTCGTTGTCATCATCATCATCACCACCATCAATATTGTCATCAACATCATTATCATTATCATCATCGTTGTCGTGGTCATCATGGTCCTTGTTATCATAAGTATCATCATCATCATCATCACCACCATCATTGACATTGACATCACCATATTAATGGACAGTAGAGGGGGGGCACCTCAAATGGAATTTGGTACCCCCTTGTGTCCTCCTGGGCTTTGCCCGAAAAAGGATTACAGCATAACGCGCCTTACCGTGATCTCCCAATTAAGTTTTGTACAAGTTAGCTTAGCGTTCAAAAGTTTCTCTTTTCAAATTGTTTGCTACACCTTTTCAAATTTACTGAATCCTGAGAGGTTTAATTTCAGCCACTTATTTACTTCACTCTTGTCTTCGCTTTGAACATTTCAAAGTGTTTATCGTTTGACACTCGGCGTGTCTTCTATATTAAGGTCAAATTCTCGCTTTCTGGTTGGTTAACTTGTACAAAACTTTAATTAGGTGGCCACGGTAAGGTGCGTCGCGCTGTAAATCAGTAACTTTATTGGAGTTTCCAACAGTAACTCGTTTTCTGGTACAACGACGAGGAGAGGAACGCCATTAATTTTGTTATCCACTTTTTTCACTTTACTTTTGGTATATATATTATTTTGATATTTAGATCAAGAAATAGATAACACTGCTGCTACTTGATCATAATTATAACGTAAATACTTGTTGGAAGTGCTCCACTCCTGGGTTGAAAGAAATTCTGGCTGAAATCGTTTTATTTTTGCTATATCTTTATTTTTATCTCAAACCTAACCAAACTTGAGATAGTTACATAACTGTACGACCTTAACCGGGCGGGCGGGCGGTTGCTTGCTTGCTTGCTTGCTTGCTTGCTTAAATGGTCGGTCGGTGGGTCGGTTGGTTGGTTGTTAAAGTGGTGGGTCGGCTGCAGGCTCGATACGCGAAACAGTTAATGTACGTGTTTGGTAGCTGAAATATTATCAGGGGTTGTGATTCTTTATTATCATGACAACGGTCTTCATTATAATACAGCTACTTGTCAATGTCGCCAAACGCAATAAGTAAAACTAATTGTTCTTTCTGAACAAAAATAGGAAATAAAAAATTATTAGACGTGTTATTTTTGTTCCTATGTGTTTCTTATAATATATTTGTTTTACTTATATTGTATATTAAAGTTTAATCAATAATGCAAACCTTGAAAATGTTGAATAAAATGCAAAAAAAGAACAATTAATATTTTTAGCTACGCCGTTCAAGTGGTTTGAGTGGTGGTCCACTTTACCCGTTTCTTTGATTAAAATGTTTTTAATCTACTAAGGTCTGTATTACAACATTAAACAAACGCTTCTCTAATCGATACCCTTCCGTACGTGAAAGCCCTGTATTACAACATTAAACAAATGCTTCTCTAATCGATACCCCTCCGTACGTGAAAGTCCTGTATTACAACATTAAACAAATGCTTCTCTAATCGATACCCTTCCGTACGTGAAAGTCCTGTATTACAACATTAAACAAACGCTTCTCTAATCGATACCCTTCCGTACGTGAAAGTCCTGTATTACAACGTTAAACAAATGCTTCTCTAATCGATACCCTTCCGTACGTGAAAGTCCTGTATTATTAAATTAAACAAACGCTTCTCTAATCGATACCCTTCCGTACGTGAAAGTCCTGTATTACAAGATTAATGTATTACAACATTAAACTGAAATGCTTCTCTAATCGATATGATTTCATTATTGAATTACCCTGTGTTATAAAAAGGAGTTTTTATGCCTGATAGACGTGATAAACATGTTGGCATCCGAAATACTTACCAAATATTGTAAAACAGCCGTTACTTAATAATAAGCGATATAAGAAAAAAATATCCGATGGAATATGAATAATTTGCCTTAGGGGAGTATCGAACTAATGGTAACTAGCTGTGAGCTATTCCATCGACCTAATTACCACTGATCAGGACATTCTAGAAGAATATAGGAGTCACTATTGTTTTATATTTATGATTAAAAGACGAAAATAAAAACTACGATGCTATGTCAACATTGAAACGGTGCAACTTTCTTCTCATCAGTGCTCATATTAAAATGTTTAAATGATGGTGATGACAATAATTAATAATGATGAAGGTGATGATGATGATGATGACGACTATGATAATAATCGATAAGCAAATCGAAAACATCGACTCTAAAATATAACTGTATTTATTGGATGATTTTCGAGTGATTACAAGCAAACTGTGAAGTTTACATTAAATATCGGTTTTTTTTTACATATATACATTTTTTTTTATCATGGTCAGAATTAAATACAAGATTAGATAAAAACAGATGTCTTTACGTCAAACAATTGGATCCAGGCCAAACACCTATATATTGTGATGCAAATGTCTTGAAGGACTTTGACAATTACAACAATTATTAACGCTATATCACGGAAATCAGACCAACGCAGATGAAATAACACTACCGAGAAAAGAGACGAAAAACATGGAAGTGAACAACACAACAAGCAACCACTCTTCTAACTCTACTTGTAGTTATCCAACCAGTCCACAAATACGTCATGTACGAACTGCCATGCCCATAACTCTCTGTTTGGTCGCTCTCTCTACCAATCTTCTGGTGATCTGCCTTGTTGCTTGCATACGACACCTGCAAAAGACGATGAACTTTTACATTGTGAACATGGCAGTCTCGGATAGTCTGTCGGCTCTAGTATTCAGCTTCTTTTTGTCTAAAGACAACCATGTGATGACCCCAACTCTTGGTACGTGTATATTTGAAAACTACCTTAAACGAGTTGCACCGCAAGTTTCTATACTCACTATGGTATTAGTAAGTATCGATAGATATAAAGCAGTCGCTAAACCTTTACTTATGACATCAGCATCCAAACCTCGTATTGTGATATCAATACTTGTAACCTGGCTTATTCCTGGCATTCTACATGTGTACATGTCTATAAACACTGTTTACATAAGTACCACAGGCCAGTGTATCTTCTTTCCAAACAGTATTCCTGAACGTATCTATAAGGTACTTCTTGACATATTCCCATTGCCGATCTTTATTTATGCAGTTGTTTTAAACATCAAAATCATTAGGAGTTTACGAACTTCACTAAATTCTAAGGAAGGAAGATTGTCAGATCTTCAGTTTATCGCAAAAAAGAAACGCATGAAGACAATAAAAAGCGCTGTTTTAATGGTTTCCTGTTCTTTAGTGTTGTTCTTTTTCTGTTGTTTTCCAAGGCACTTTACATTTAGTCTGTCTGCTGTTCGTTCGGTTCAAGCTGATATTCGTTATAAGGGATGCATGGATTGGCAGACTTTGTTTGAGGTGTTTAACAATCTTTTGATAGCCAACAGTGCACTTGGTCCTGTATTATACTTCATCTTTATTCAAGAATTCAGGAATACTTTAAAGACTATCGTGTTTAAAAAACAAACGAGCAATGACACCAAAGTCTTTTACGTCAACAAGGCGTTTGGTACCGACCAAGAAACCAGGATAAACGATGCATGAGCTGTGAGATAAAAATGTTTTCTGTAAAAGATAATTAACTGAATATCATAAAAGTATTTTGTAAACGATTAATAGCAGATTAATAATTGAACGATAAAAAAATTAGTTCGTTTGTTGGTTGGTACATAAAACAGTAGACTAACAGTTAATGTACGTGTTTGGTAGCTGGAATATTAACAGGTGTTGGGATTCTTTACTATCGTGGCAATGGTCTTCATTCTAATACAGCTATAGTGCTTGTCAATGTCGCCAAAGGCAATAAGTAAATCTTTTTGCTTGACTGAACAAAAACAAAAATATGATTTTATTTATTAAAATAATGCAAAAACAGTAATTAGACGCGTAATTTTTGTTCCTATGTGTTTCTTATAATATATTTGCTTTACTTATATTATATATTATAGTCTAATCAATATTGCCAACCTTGTTGAAAATGTTGAATAAAATGCTAAAAAAAAAAACAATTAACAATTTTAGTTACGCCGTTCAAGTGGTCTGAGTGGTGGTCCACTCAACAAGTTTTTTTTTATTAAGAAATGTTTTTAATCTACTAAGGCCTGTATTACTACATTAAACAAAGTGTAGTTGTGTCACGGGTAGCCATTGGAGTTGATGTATAGAAAAGGACTAACGTGATTATCTTTCTTTGTGTTTGTAACAATCTTACAATCAAAGTTTTGGACTTGGAGTTTCTTCAGGTTCTTAGCAAAAGTATTGGACCATATAGGGTAGCAATAATAATAATAATAATAATAATAATAATAATAATAATAATAATAATAATAATAATAATAATAATAATAATAATAATAATAATAATAATAATAATAATAATAATAATAATAATAATAATAACGGTTTATTTGAAGCATTTCTACAGAGTAGCTCTACATCTTCAAAGGTGTAACATAATGATTGTCAAATAGAAAAATTAAATAGTGATATGGAAAAATATAAAACTTGTGTATATGAATATATGATATCTAAAAGTTATGAATTCCAAGGCGTGTTTTTGCTTTGTTTAACATTAGTTTGCAATAATATAACTTGCTGAATACCAGTGATGTAATTATGACTAGAAGTGTTTTAGTTTCAAAGCTATGTTTGACTCTATTAATCTGACAGAGTTTAGACATGGATATGAAGCTAAAATCATGTGCAAACTAATTTGGGACATTATCTGGTTTTTACATGAAAAATATTTCAACACTGAACATTTTTACGTTTTCCCCTCTCCCCCGTATCAAAGTTGAGTTTTGGGAATGTAGCCTGCGTAGCAAGCGTTTCTTTTGGGGGGAACGGGAGAAAGTTGTTTTTTGGTTGTTTTGGGATAGTTGTGTTACCGATATGGCCGCGCGAAACCTAAGACGAGTACAAAAAAACGAGGGTGGGGGAGGGAGGGGAGAATAGAGGAGGTGAAACGGTTGTCATTTGAAAGCCCAGTCAACACATTGTTCAGGGGGGGGGGGGGGGGGGGGTGTTTGCAAATCAAATTGATACGTTTTCTATATTTTTTAAAACTAAAGCGTTCTTAAAAATCTTACAATGTCCTAAAAATTTTGATCATGATTGTAGGTCTGAAATATGGCAATCGTAGGTAAGATATGGGTATACGGTTACGCCCAAGTCTTTGGCTGTGGTTGCTGGCCCGAGAGTCTTGCCCATAGGAAAGGCTGGAGATTGTAACTGTTTTTGAACAGTTCGTTTATTGGCAACTTTAGAAAGATTCGAGCAAGTCATGAACCACTTAATTAGAACAGCTTCATCACAACAGCAGGGATATAGACGACATGGTGTTTGTTAACAATATAGTAATTTACAAAACAATGTTGTTTTAATAATTACAAGGGTTGAATTTTGGTGCGCTATTTCAACAATAATAAAAACACCAAAATAAGAGAAGGAGAGAAAGAAGGAGAACGAGGAAGAGAGAGAGAAAGTAAGAGAGAGAGAGAGTAAGAGAGAGAGGGAGAAAGAGATGGATAGAGAGAGAGTTGACAAACCAACATTAGACACATCAAAAGCTAGCAAGTGGGGGTCGGCGTCTTCTTTTTTGAGCAAAATTACTTTGATTAAGTTAGTAAAATGCGTGACATAATGTTTTACAGATTAAAACAATAATAAATTTAGGAAGAAAATAAAAACAGTCTAAGAAAACAAGGTTTGCAATTGAGAGTGCCATGTTTACATTAACGTGTAATTGGTTCCAATTTCCTGAACACCTGTCGACGCTCTTAATCAGTCAATACCATAACATATTACTCACAGTGGAAAGAAAATCACATCACAGAAAACAAACTCTAGCTGATCAGGACTGATCTCTGTGAATATACAGTTCTACAACTTTGTAATATTGATCGAATACTGAGAGACGATCCAGTTTGCTATTTTGTTGATATTAGTACTAACAAAGCCGACTCGTCGCAGTTGAAAGTAAGTTTCATTTTATATAACACTTAATGGGTATTATTAGTGCATCTCTTTTTAGACGTTAAGATTAGTAGCAAAATAATCCATTTTAAACCTTTCATTAGTTTCAAAATAATTTTTAATGTTTAAGAATATTTTGTGTTTTACTGCAGTAATAGATAATTTGAGTATGAAATTTTATGGAACTTATTATTTTTTTAAATTTTAAACTTTTTCGAACTCACTACATAATGCAATTTACGAGAGGTGGCATGGAATGAATATGATTTATTAGGTGTTAAACCTGGAAAAATATTACCAATAACTTTGCCAATACTATTTTTTAAAAAGTACTTTTTAAACCTTTTTAAAAAAATGTGCTAATCGAGGAAATAATTAAGTTGAAATCTTTTAACAAAACAAAACAACAAAAAATTGATTTAGTTGGCAGTCAGACTCACAACTTGAACTTCTGAAGAATATATATTTTAAAAATACTTTAAAAGTTTAAAGTCTTGAAGTTTAGAACTAGTAGAATACAAAGCAAAGCAAGCGATGTGATCAACTCGAACATTTTCTATTATTTTAGTTTAGTAATTTGGTTAACACCATTGTCTAAAAGCAGATATAAAAGTAGGTAAAAAAGCAATTCATTCGATCAGTGGAGTTGAAAGTTCATATCTATGGAAGCTAAAACTCCATGTAAAGATCATTTGTTATCATCGATATAAAGAAGTGTATAACCAGAAGTTTGCCTATCAAGTTATTGGTATGATATTTCGGATAGCCTCCGCTATCCATCATCAGATGTTGTTATCATTTTAGTTTAGTAATTTGGTTCACATCACTGTCTAAAACAGATATCGAAGTAGGTAAAAAACAATGCATTCGATCATTGGAGTTGATATTTGGGGTGCAAAGAGTGTTGACGCGCAACTTTCGGATATTTATCCGCTAGGCTTAATAGGCATTGTATAAGTCCAATTAAGTCTAAACGCCTATCACACTCAAGCCATACTCCACCTCCGTCATTCATGACAGGTGCACCCTGGGTAGCTCGGCTTTGCGGCTGGGCGAGCTAACGGAGTAGATGGCGCTAGGCTGTGAAGTAGCCTCTTCCTTCCTAGTTAATTGGAAAGCGATTTTGATCTTATAAAGCTTTTTGAGAAAAGGTAGAAAAGTCCTTTAGTCCTGTTGTCAGGACGAGCAATCGACTACTAGTACTATTACCATTAATTGGTTAATTAATTAATTAATTAATTGAGTATTATCTATTTATTTATTTATTTATTATCGTCTATAACTAGTTGTATATAGCCCTCTTGTCAAGCAATTAATCATGACAAATAAACATCAATATAATAAATATGAAAAGCATCATAAGGTGAAAATAAAAACAAAGAATTACCATCATGTTCGAATTGGATCAATCAACGTAAGAACCGCAAAATGTGAATTGAAGCTGGCTGAACATGTCATGCAAATAAAGACGTTACAACATGATATATGCTGCTTACAAGAAACCCGCATTCTAGATCAGGGAGAAATTGAATTCAAAGACCCTGTACTTAAAGGGTGGCAAGTTGTATATAGTGGTCTAAAGAGAAAGGTCCATGCCGGTGTAGCAATTGTGCTTGCCCCACATGTCAATCTTTTCGAAACAGAACACCATCTTGAAGGTAGAATAATGCTAGCTAGGCTATCCGTACGTGGGACAAAACTGACTATAATCTGTTGCTACTCTCCAACCGAGCAATATGCTACTTCAACTAAAGAGGCATTCTACAATACGCTTTCGAAGGTCATAAATAATGCCAAAAAATCACATCCCTCTTCAAAGGTAGTTGTATGTGGTGATTTCAATGCAACGATAGGCAACGACTGCCAATATAACAACTGGAAGTGTATGGGTCGATATAATGATGAAGAACCAACGAGCTTCAATGGCACAAAACTTATCGAGATAGCACAGAACAATGGTCTGTTTATTTTAAACACTATGTTTGCCACCAAAACGCCGACGCACAGATGGTCCTTTAAATCCAACTTAGGATACGAAAGACGCCTTGACTATATCTTGGGAGAGTGGTACATCAAAAGGGCTGCAAAAAACTGCAGAGTGTACCCAGACGCCAGTGTACCATTTGACTCTGACCATCGAGTAGTGGTTCTAGATGCCATGCTTCCGACCAAGAACAAACGGAGAAGAATCTTCAGAAATAGATGCACTATAGCTCGTCATGCCATCCCTGATGTTAGAATTCTAAGAGACTCTGAGGATGTGAGAGAGGAATATAGAAAACGACTTGACGAACTCCTGGAACAACCTCCATCCTCAGAGCAGGTTGATGTGATTGAGGAGCTCGTCGTTACTGCAATCCGTACAGCCTCGGATGAAACGATCCCAAGACTGCAAAAAGATCTGGACAACAAACCCTGGGTAAATGAGGATTTCTTGACCCTCCTTGAGAAAAGGCGAAAATCGATTGATACAGTTGAAAGGAAAATCCTGTCCATGAAAATAAAGAAACTCCGCCTTAAACTGAAAAGCGCGTACTTCAAGGATAAAGCAAATAAGATCAACCATGCTAGTGAACAGAGGAACACGGAAGAAGAATTCCGACTAGCTAAGAACTATACAACACTTCATAAGTTGAGACAACAGGTCATCCAGCCCGAGAAACTTGAAGAACATTTTGCTCAGAATTTGGGTGAGAGGGAATTCAACATCCAACCAGAAATGTCTGATCCTGATAGTTTTCCACACATCATCTCCACAGATCAACTAGACCCCATCGACGAGAGCCCCCCTAAGGCATCAGAGTTAGAGGACTGCTTGCTGAAGTTCAAAAATGGCAAATGTCAGGGAACTGATGGGATTTTTAGTGAACACCTAAAATATTCCAACTCCAAGCAACTGCTTGTCTACTTGTTGTTGCTGATGGGAGCAATATGGAAATGTATTAAGGTCCCCAGTACCTGGCTGACCTCCTCTATAACATGTCTACACAAGAAAGGGCTGAGGACACTAGCTAAGAACTATCGTGGTCTTTCCATCATTGCCACGTTGTCCAAAGTGATATCAATGGTTATAGTCCAAAGAATAAGACCAATCTATGAAAAAATCCTAATGCCCACACAGTTTGGTTTCAGAAAGAACCGATCCACTTGTGATGCAATCTTCATTGTGCGGAACATATTAGAGAAAGAACGGAAGCCACTCTTTGTGTGTTTTATAGACCTCAAAGCAGCGTATGACTGGATACCACGTGATGCACTCTTTCGTGTTCTAGAGATCCGTCTTAAGTGCCCAAAGCTTATCTCCATTCTTAAAGCTTTGTATACAGGCACCAAGGCATGCATAAAAAACACTGGTCACTTCTTTAACACATATGTGGGTTGTCGACAAGGAGCACTTGAGAGCCCATGTATCTTCAATATATATATGGACTTCGTAATGCGGTGTGCAAAGCATGAGATCGCCAAACAGTTCCCTATGTCTGGAGCATGTGTAGAATTTGTGATACCAAATGAAGTCTCGCCGCGTACACTTCGCACCACAACAGCACATGGCATAACCAGAATAACCGAAGTCATGTATGCAGACGACATCGTAGTCTTCTCAGAAAATATCAACACACTGAAGAAAATCTTGGAGATATATGACAACACGTTCTCAAGATACGGATTACGTATGTCCTACGAAAAGACGGAGACTATGGCATTTAACGTAGATGAAGATATAAAAGATCAGAAGAGCCTACTCACTGTGAATGGAGTTGAAATAAAGAACGTCAGGCAATTCCGTTATTTAGGTCACTTAATTACAAACTCTGGCAAGTCATCTGCATTTCTCCAACTTAGGATCTCATCGGCGTTCGAAAAATGGAATGAATTGAAACACATCCTTACTGATCGTGAAATCTACCTCAGTACACGAATGAAAATCCTGACAGCATGTGTCCGCTCCCGGTTATTATATAGTGTTCAGGCATGGGAACTATCTGGTGCAGAGCTTCAAAAGATTGATGTTATATGGAACGGATTCCTTAGGAAGATGATAGCAGGAGGATATGCACGAAAGAATGCGCCACTACAAAGCCAACGAAAAAAGGGCATTGATCCGGCAACCCAAGTGAAAGGAGAACTCGATTGGGCTTTTAAGATCTCAAACACCAGACTTCATGAGATAACCAATACACAACCAATTCAGGACTTTTGTCACATCCAGTACCTAAAATATATAGCTCATGTGAGCAGAATGAAAAATGATGTAATACAAAAACAAGTACTTTTCGACAAGAGGAAGACGTGGAGGAAAATGGAAGAACTACTTGGAATAGATAGGCAACAGGCGTTAAGATCTATGTTGAATAAAAAGGACTTCACGCGGTTGTTGGAGCGTAGGTTCCCTTGCTCCAAGCAATCACGCCCCAAGGCCGATCACGCGCCGAGCGGGAAACATTGATGATGATATCTGTCTTGACTATTGTAGTTTTTACTCTAGGTACAGATCATCAATGTCAAATTAAATTAGTTTGTGTTATAATGATAATTTTCGTCGTGCATTAAGCCTAGTTTTCACTAGCGACGCAAACACAAGTGCAAACACAAGCGCAACCTCAAGAGACATTATTTCGTCATGAAAACCGTTTGACGCAGTGATAACGCAAGCGCAAGCTCAAGCGCAAGATATCAAAAAATTTCCTTTTTTCTTGCGTTTGCGCTTGTGCTTGCGCGTGGCACTAGTAAATAGTGTGTTTGCGCTTGCGTTTATTCACGTCTCGTTTTCACTATGAAATTAACCCTTGTGCATGCGCTTGCGTTGCGTTGCTAGTAAATCCAGGCTTTATGTAACATGCAGTCACCACCAGCGCCCCACGAGAAAGGCTGAGGGTTGAAATTGTTTTTGAACAGTGCATTTGTTTAACTTCATTAGAACAACTTCATTAGAGCAGCAGGGATATAGACGACATGGTGTTTATTAACAATATAGTAATTTGCAAGGACTAATTTCATTCAAAACAATATTGTTTTTAGAAGAAAAATTATGAAAAGTTCTCGTAAGCGTTTTAAATCAGGTTGAACTTACAAGCAATGTTGTCAACATTATTTTAATCTAATCAGTGTTTACTATGAACCCCAATTATTAGTTTTGCAAACATCAGTCTTCACAAAGTTATTTTTCACTTAAAGTATTAAGCTTTTGATCACGTTGTTTCGTATCGCGAATTCATTGACACCGAGCTACAATGAACCAATACCCTTGAAACTAGAGGGTTTCTTGATCTAGTATTCGTATTTATCATTTGTATGTCTGTGTTCGTTATTCTCTAGAGAAACCCTCTAGCCAAACGAGCCTAGTCTTTTGAATTCGCCGAGCCAATCTGAAGCAGAGGGTCAGAGTCTGACCCTGGCCTTCTGATTGGTTCAAGTCTATGAAGACCTTTGATTGGACGTAATTTGACAACTTGACGAGATTAGGTTCCAAATATAGCTATAATTGAGTGTAAATCAAATCAACATAGAAGTGAGATTCTAAAGCTCTTTGGGCCAGAGTTTGAATTCTAGTGAGTTTGAATTCTAGTTGCATCACAGGGTTATGAACCAAATGCTGGGGATTCAAATTACTTTTGAACAGGTGCATTTTATATTAGTAACTTTAGAAAGATTCGAGAAAACGCCATTAACCACTTCATTAGAACAGCTTCATTAGAGCAGCAGGGATATAGACGACATGGTGTTTATTAACAATTAAGTAATTTGCAAAGACTATACTTTCATTCAAAACAATGTTGTTTTTAGAAGCAAAATTAAGAAAAGTTCTCGTATATAAGCGTTTTAAATCAGGTTTAACTTACAAGTAAAAATGTTTAACATTATTTTAATCTAATCAGTGTTTACTATATAATAACCACAATTATTAATTTTGCAAGCATCTTCACAAAGTTATTTTTCGTATTTTTTTAGCCAGTTGTACGAAGCCTGGATAGCGCGCGCTACCTTCCTGGGGCTAGTTGTACGAAACTTGGATAAAGTTATCCACAGCTGGATAAGAGTTATCCATGCAGTGTATAGAATTTGTATAGGTTATATCCATTGGATAGGGATTTATCCGGTGGATAGCGCTATTCAGGCTTCGTACAACCGGCCCCTGAATTGCCACAAACTATCTTCGTTCAATATTTTGTTACATTTAGAGCGTTCTACACAATGTTGTGAAACTTGCCGGAACCGAATTTAGAACTGAAAAACCCTTCTGTAAGTATTAATCATAAACACTTTGTTCTCAAGGCAAAAACTGAAATGGCTATGTACAAAATAATCAAGATACAAGCTGCAATTGCTCTGGCAATATTTACTCACTCGTCCTTCACAGAATCCTGTACGGCGCATAAATTTGTTAAAACCGAGTGCATGGAACTACCAAATCACGTGATCAAGACGGTTACTAAGAGTTTCGTTCAGTTGTGCTGGGGAGAGTGTGGTTGGTGGCCAAAGTGCATATCAGTCAATGCCCGGAAGGTTGATGAAATCTTTTTCGAATGTGATCTGAATGACTCCAACACCACCACAACGGCACTAGTACCTAGAGAGGGATCAGATTACTATGAAATGACGGTAAGAAAACCAACCAAAACACTTTATATGCACTGATCTTAGGTATCATTAGCAACACCATATTCTTGATCACGACTACTAGTTGAACAGCTCTATACCCACCTTTGTTGAGCTATCCCTAAACTTTAACATTATCGTTTATTGTATTTTATTATCGTACTTTAAAATAAGTGTGAAGGGTTACTCCTGTCGTCAAAGTGGTAGGGGTGATCGGCGTACCTTATAGGGTTAAAAATATTCCCTGTGCGTACCTTTTAGGGTCCTTTAGGGTTTTGCCTCACAAATCAGTTACGTAACATGATTCCGTACCTTTAGGTGTCATTTTTACTCTGCTTTGTTGCTAAAATCAAGCTTGGCTGGCAAGAACATCGCACAGTCGTATCTTTAAGGGGTTGAAATCAACAAGGCTTTAGCGTTTAATTTAATAATCTGTGCGAACCTTTAAGGGGTCGTTTTCAAAACCTCCGCCGACCACCCCTACCACTTAGACAAAGGGACTACCCCTTTGAGGGTCTCCCAGGGGGGGGGGGGGGGGGGCCGTGTTCCCATGCTCCCTTCAAAATTTTCGCTTTGTTCCCTTGTTCCCATCCAAAATTTCACCATGTTCACTTGTTCCCCTATATTGCGTGTTCCCTTGCTTCCTATATTTGTTTGCTTTGTTCCCTTGTTCCCATTGCTAAATTTACACTGTTCACCTGTTCCCAAAAAAACCCTGGGAGACCCTCCCCTTTGTACTGGTGTGATTTAATTCAAATTTGAACTCGAAGCCATATGATTACCTATATATAATAGCAGTATAATAGTATAACTAGTATATTAGGTAAGAACTGAACTATTACTTTATCTTGATTATAATAAGAATATTATTAGCATTCACTATAATCACCACAATCTTTACTGTAATAGGAACCTGAAGAAAAGATCTGCGAACTGTATTCGTGCAAGAAACCTGGTGTGTAAAATATGATTTGGCTTACTCATCTAATACGAGCAAGCAAGCAGGCGAGCAAGCAAACAAAAAAAACGGAATTTAATATAATCAATTCAATTCAATTCAATTTAATTCGATTCAATTCAATTCAATTCAATTTAATTCAATTCGATTCAATTCAATTCAATTCAATTCTTAATATATTTTTTAACTACTATTTTAAGAAGCTACCACAACTAAGCAAGTCACAACCCGACCATCAGGTGAAAAAGAATGATAAGTTTAATTGACTGTTTCAACTGTTTCTTGAATGATTGTAAAAAAGTGGTCCAAATTACATGTGCTTTGAAATATATATATTTTTTAAGTAATATATACAATATGAGCGGGAGATCTGTATGGGCATTTACAATGGCAAGCCGCAGGCAGATTTAACAGTCCCATTTGAAAAAATGTCTGCGAAAACTCTTAACTTCTGGTTATCCAAGTTTATTGGGGAAGTGGCAAAGCAATGATAATGAAAGTAAGGTGTTCTTTAATTTAGTTTTCAATAACTGCAATATTAATATTGCCTTTACGAACAAAAAAACTGTATTGTAATATTTCACAATGAAGAAAGTTTATTAAACAAAGTGTGGATAATAATCTGTTTCGTGTCTTTTATTAACACAATTTTTTTTCACCGAAACATGTACAAAATGTGCATTCTCAAATAAGATGACCTGTATCAAAAGTTATGAATACTAATTAGGACAGCATGGGATCTGTATTACAAGTTAATTTACTGATTAATAATTCATCAACCCCAACTTTTCCCTGATGACTTTTCAAACCCTTCCCGTGCTTTTAGCTACTTCATGTGTATTGGTATTTACAAAGGTCTACATGTGACTCAATTGCAGTGTCTTCATTGGTTTTGCGCCTCATTAATTATTCATGAATTTTACAACTTCTATTTTAAGAAGCTACTACAACTAAGCAAGTCACAACCCCACCATCAGGTAAAACGAATGTTAACTTTCATTATTGACTGTTTCTTGAATGATTGTCAAGAAGTGGTCCAAATGTGCTTTGAAATGTATATTTTAATTTAATTTAATTTTTAGAAGCTACTACAACTAAGCAAGTCACAACCCCACCATCAGGTAAAACGAATGTTAATTTTAACTGACTGTTTCTTTAACGATTGTAAAAAAGTGGTCCAAATGTGCTTTGAAATGTATGTTTTTAACTTCTATTTTTAGAAGCTACTACAACTAAGCAAGTCACAACCCCACCATCAGGTAAAACGAATGTTAATTTTAATTGACTGTTTCTTCAATGATTGTAAAAAAGTGGTCCAAATTACATGTGCTTTGAAATATATATTTTTATTAACTTTTATTTTCAGAAGCTACTACAACTAAGCAAGTCACAACCCCACCATCAGGTAAAACGAATGTTAATTTTAATTGACTGTTTCTTGAATGATTGTAAAAAAGTGGTCCAAATGTGCATTGAAATATATTTTTTAACTTCTACTTTTAGAAGCTACTACAACTAAGCAAGTCACAACCCCACCATCAGGTAAAACGAATGTTAATTTTAATGAACTGTTTAAACTGTTTCTTGAACGATTGTCAAAAAGTGGTCCAAATGTGCTTTGAAATATATTTTTTAACTTCTACTTTTAGAAGCTACTACAACTAAGCAATTCACAACCCCACCATCAGGTAAAAAGAATGTTGATTTTAATGGACTGTTTCGACTGTTTCTTGAACGATTGTAAAAAAGTGGTCCAAATGTGCTTTGAAATATAGTTTTAACTTCTATTTTCAGAAGCTACTACAACTAAGCAAATTACAACCCCACCATCAGGTAAAACGAATGTTAATTTTGATTGACTGTTTCTTGAATGATTGTAAAAAAGTGGTCCAAATTACATGTGCTTTGAAATATATATTTTTATTAACTTTTATTTTCAGAAGCTACTACAACTAAGCAAGTCACAACCCCACCATCAGGTAAAACGAATTCTAATTTAAATTGACTGTTTCAATTGTTTCTTGCATTGATTCGAACGACTCCTTGATTTCTAGAGTCAAGCTCTGATCAATCTGACCAATCTGCTGATTGGCTAATGATTTGGAACGGACCTGGCTTTGAAGGTTTTGCTCAATAAAAATGTAGAGATTTGTATGTAATTTTCTGCTGAGGCCTTTGATGCCTCGTTTTGGTGTTTTTCTGATTTTTCAAACTCTTATAGCTTTTTGCAAATTTAATCGTTTTTTCTCAAACTTTCAAAAGTTAATTGTTGTTATGGTGAATGTCTATCATATGATGGCTTTCGTTTTCTTAAAACATTTTAAAAATTATGATAATTAGTGGCGGTCATTTATGAAAGTCGTCTATAATAAAGCCAGGCTCTCTGTAATATGCTGTAAAAAAATTAATGGTTTTATTTAGGAGCGATAACAGTCTATGTCACCGCAGGACTTACCACCTTTTTTTCTGTAAATTCAAACATATATTTAGGAACTGTAAGTATCTAAACACTTTGTTATGCCTAAATTCTAATAAGAGACACCTTATTAACGTCTCAAATCTTCGAGCAACACACAAGTGTCCTACTTATTGAGGAGACTCACACTCACTACCCTTACATTACATACAATGAAACCCCGCATATAAGAACCTATAGATTTTTCCAAGTCAGCCTGAACAGGTTTTTATACATAGGTACCTGGAAATGATGCTTAACTTGAAATCAGGCTATCTAGGTTCTGTTAGCATCACCCACTTCATCATTACAACACCTTTCTTCCTATTTTATTTGCATACAGGTCGACAATGCTTTTGCACATAGTTCTTTTTTTACAAAAAAACTGAATGAAAATTTCAGCCTGACAGGTTCTTAAATTTTATATTAGGTTCTTATACGCGGGGTTTTACTGTATTTTATCACACAACATGATGAGCATCGGAAAACCTGGTAAAAATCCCTCGTGGCATTGAAGATAGATAAACCACTAGACCACCCATGAAACAGGTAGCCCGCTGTGAATTTCAAAATTGAACCTCCGTGGGCAAATGTGATCTCGTGATAGGACACTACTTACTGGGAGAAGGGTGGGGTTAAAAGTATCAAGTATGTTCGTGTAATCCCAAAGTAATAATTTCTTTTGATATCTTGTCGCGTTTTAAAGTTATTTCTATAAAAATAGCTAAGAATCGCGTCTATCAACTTTGAAAGCAGATGGCAATGATTTCCGTGGCAAACGCGTTATAATCGATCACAAAAAAGAGACACGGTTTCAGAGATCAAACTTGAAGCTGTTTAAATCGTCTCTTGATAGATTTATGCGTATACCTAGTCAAAACAGAATTATCTCCTTTGATAGCATATTTTACTTTTTAACTTCAGACAGACGGATTCAATTTTTTGACCATAAAAAGCGATGGATCGTTACATCATACAGTGCAAGCATTTAATACTAAAAATGGCGATGCCTCTGCAGTAGCAAGTTTGAACACCTACATTCAGAACATTCCAGATGGCACGATTGTACTGATGGGCATCCGTGGAGGAGCAAGTGTTTATATTCCTGATTCTAAGACTTGTAACTGGTTGAAAAAAGCTTAAAAAGTATTGGCTCCACAGTTACTAGATTTTCGAAAGTCGAAGGTAAACTAGCGTGGGCATTGATAGGTTATAAGGGAGGATCAAAATCGTGGATAACTGAAAAAATTAGCACAAATTTGTTAGAGGAGATATCTGCAACTATCAAACTTCTTGGGTAAAGAAGATATAATAATCTAGACTACAAAACAGTCCCTACTACAGGCCTAGTCTGGGACCTAAACTCGCCTTAACTCGCAGCGAGTTTGGGCGAGTTAAGGCAAGTTAAGGGAAAATCAAAATTTCAAAGCTGCGAGTTAAGGCGAGTTAAGGCGAGTTAAGGCGAGTTAAGGAAAAATCAATTAATTTGGAGCGACACTAAAAGAACATGACTTATATGTGTATATTTCAGCTTTGTGAGATGAGGTTAAGGCATTTCCCTGTGCATTATGACATTGAGTAATTTACTGCGAGCTTGTGCGAGTTAATGCGAGTTTGTGCGAGTTAAGGCGAGTTTGCGCGAGTTAAGACGAGTTAAGGTCCCAGATTAGGCCTTACTACAGTCCCTACAAATGCATGGGTTAACACCAGCATTTACCTCGTGTATAAGTTGATCACTTTTACGCGAAAACTTCAAAGAAATGAGCGAAGTTTTTCGCCGAGAGAGAATGACGTGTTAGAGGGGAATGAGGCGAAACTACTTTACGCATGTCTCCCCTCTCGCCTCACTCTCCGCTCGTCCATTACCCCTCTCTTAGTTCTTTCTACCCAAAATTCAACTCAATCACACTTCAACTCGTACGTTTCCTCGTACCTCTCGCGTAAAAGTAGAGACTGTTTTGCAGCCTAAAAATGCTAAAAAGACAAATACCTGGATGGTAAAGTATTATTTTGGAGTAACGTGATTTAATTTTGACCGGTTTTGATTTTTGTGAAAAGTGAAATGGCCATTTTATTTATAAAAGGACGTAATAGCAGGACTTGACATAGAATTTTAAGAAAAAGTACGACTGATTTTAGTTTAGACATGTTTCGGCGATTCAATCGCCTTCGTCAGTGATTTTAATGGCACGTTGCTGGGTATAAATATCAAGAAAATTAACATAATTACAAAAAGTATACCCATGGGAATAAATTACAATTTAAGTTTTATGTTTGAATGAAAGAGTTGTTGGTTTAACGAGGGATTGAGCCACTTAATGTGTAACGCCTCCTTTAGTTTAAGCTGGTATGTGGAGGCGGCAGTATCTATTATTGTGAAACACTCCTTGTCACAACAATCTCCACAATTCGCAGAGCGATGTAGATGTTGGTAAATGTGTGAGGACTTATCCCGAGAGAGGTGTTCGTTTACACGTGTTCGAAAGTGGCGGGAAGATTCCCCCACGTAACAAGCAGAACAGCTTGCGCAAATAAATTTATAAACCACACGTGAACGGAACTCTCTTTCATTCAAACATAAACCTCAAATTGTAATTTATTCCCATGGGTATACTTTTTGTAATTATGTTAATTTTCTTGATATATATACCCAGCAACGTGCCATTAAAATCACTGACGAAGGCAATTGAATCGCCATTTTATTTACTTTTTTTCCCTTCATTTTCCTTGAAACGCAATTTTTCATCTATAATGTCTCTAGTTTAATTTCCATCCATTTCGTTTTGCATAAAACAAAATACTACAAAATGTTTTTTTTAATACAAGCACTTTATCAAATAAAAAAGCTACTGTTTTTTAAAAATACCTTGGACATCTTGCAGCACTTATATTCTCCCTCTCCCTCTAACAATGTCTAAAATGCTTATACATACGCATTGTAAAGGTCATGCAACCAACAATGATATGAGGAGGGAGACGGGCCTTTTATCACACATTATAGAATATAATTATATATCTAATATCATATGTATCATATAAACCTAATTGCAAGAATGTTGTCACATGAAAAAAGAACATTAGTAATATATAGGGAAAGGAATAACAAAAGAAAGAGTTCAGCTTGAATCTTTTGTCTTTTAATCAATTTCTTTCTCACTAAATTAAATTACACTAGAAAAGTCAGGTCTATTTCACCATATAACGACCCCAACCATTTCAGAACTTATAGGATTGTAGTTCTTGCACATTTAAAGAAAAGTCCTTGTGCACAACTGACAAAATTAAACTTATAAAGGTTATACACCCTATGCAAAAAGAGCAAGGTACTGGAAACGAGAAACACGAAACACCATGAACAATAATATATTTCAATAATATGTTTCCCTTTCAAGAAAGAGCATGTCTAAATTGGTAATTTTGTAGAGTTCTGTTGTCATATATTGAATCACTCCAGCATTCAAAATTTTCAAAAAACGCGAAAGCGAGGCTCTTAAATTCAAAAAGCTGTAACTTTTGATCAGTTTATGTTACTACATTGAAATTTTGGATTATCACTAATTTCGATGTGCTCCTTCTGATAAAAGCAATTGTGTCTTCTAATACTGATTAAGTAAGGAATTGCCTTTATGCATAGGGTGTATTCATTGTGCATATGATATAAGTAGAATGTTATTCGTTTGTTTCACGAATGTTGAAGGTTTGGACCGCGACGTTTCAACTGCTACTGCTAGTCTTCATCAGGCGATGAGTAGACTGGAATGAGGGTTGTTTCGGTTTCCTTTGAAGATCATTTCGCGTTCTGATTGGCTAAGCAAAGTGCTTGCGAATTATCGGCATCAAAGCTTCAATGATCCGCGAAGGAATCTGATCATTAATTTTACATACGCTTTAGTAAATTATTTATATCTTTCATATGTTTTTAGAAATGTTCTTATTTCAATTGTTTTTATTTCATATGTTATAAACACATTGAGACTTCTTGTAATGCGTAGCTAAGAACATCTTTATTATTATCATTGTATTACTCTAGTCTTTGTATTGACTAGCAGTAACAGTCAAAACTTCGAAACCTTCGACATTAAAGTAAAGTAAAGTAACTTTATCTAACGTCTGTAGCTCGTGACAGTCAAAGACTGATAAACATGAGGCCGACGGTGCTCATTTTACTCCCCTCTCTCCATCAGTGCTCCTTTTTACGGGTATTTAAAGCTACTTAAAGCCACACGGAAAGGAGAGAAGTCGAAACAAGGATGTGAGGTCACTGGGAATCGAACTCAGGACATCTCGCCTCTGTGCCATCATAGTTTTTTTTCCCTCTATTAACTATGGTGCCATACTTGCTCCTCTTTATTTTGCGAACTTTGCTACTGGCACGAAAACCACTTCTCCAATTTTTAGGGCACGACACACTTTTAACACTAATGTGCACTTGTTAATAGAGACCTTTACACTGTATAAACGAACTGGATGAAATAACCATTTAAAATGGTAATAGCCAAATGGTATTGGTTAATATAATAAATTAGTAATTCATAGATCCACCTTCCATTGTGCATTATCTTAGTTACTGTTGCTACGTCCAACAAGCCAAATACGTTTTTCTCAATATACAGCACGAATATATACATAGATTGCTGAAAACTTTATAAGTCTGTCTTGGAATTTATGTATTCTAAGAGTAAAAAACAGTAAATGCGGTAAATCTTTCTGAAATCTACGATGTTTGTCGGACATTCAATATTCCAGTGAGAATACTGCGCAATTGTTTCATGTTCACTCAAGCAAATTGTGGATCTATGAATTGGTTAAAATTGTAACCATTTCTCAATGGTAGAAAGTACCAAACAGTTTTGGTTGATACAACCAATCAAAATCTAATAGTAATTGGTAGATTTGAGTACGACGGCTAGTACGAGTACGATTTTTCTGTGCGCGCTACCTTCCTGTAGTAGACGTGCTCGCATAGATTTAAATTCTAGATTGGAAAACAACAATAGGACATTAACCACACTGCTTTTTCATTATATTTTCAGCCAAAACAAATAAGATGAAATGCGTGCTTCCCATAAGAAAAAAAAAATTGTAATGAGTGTTTTTGACTTTAAAGACAACCATTTCTGGATAAAACATCTCACTAAAAACTCGCACTCTATAGTATGAGTCTCTCTAAAAACTCTGCGTCGTCCAATTGACGACAACGGGTCTTTCAAGCAAGCTTCACCTTGTCACGATCTGACGCATGTGCACTAATGGCAAAAATGAAAGCTTGTACTCATACTCTTAGTCGTATTCAAATCTAAAGGTCTCTGATATATTAGCTTATCAATACTTAGTGATGTCAAGATTTGACTGAAAATAAAAATTTCCACTGAAAACTGGTATATTGTTGTTCTTTTCTTTGTCACATGAAAAAAGGACATTAGTAACTTAGTAGGAAAGGAATGTTTTGACAAAATGTGTGTTTCGATTCCTTCTAAAAACAATTTTGAAAACAACACTCAAATCCGAAACCCCCGAGAACCACCAAGAATTTTTTAAACGCCAATCTACCGATGTAATATACAAACTTCTTTGTTTAATTTAGATCAAAGATCATTAGTTTTTCAATTAAATACCCTGAACAAATAACATCATACTGAACTTTATTAAAAACATAATTAAAAGATTAATAACAACAATTATATACAAGAAAAAACTACTGCGATAAGACATAATTAAATTTTAAATTCATCTGGAGGACTATAAGCAAATTGACAAATTATATTTTCAATCAGTTGAACAGTATCTTGGGCGTCACTAAAACCATAGTTAAAAGCTTAACCATGTTGATATTCTATTTTAGAATAGAGGTTTAGGGAATAGTTGTCTACAGATCCAAGTACCTTGAACAAATCAACAGCTTTTTCAAGCGTGCTTTTAAATTCGTTTATACGGCCGTCCGCTATGACACTGATCGAAGACCTAATCAACGACCGTCACTACTTGCTATGGAACAAGTTAGACAACTCATCGCATTCTCTGAATGAACTACTACCGCCATGCACAACGAAGCATATCTTCACACAGACGTGGCCATAACTATATATTACCAAAGATCAAAACTGAACATTTTAAGAACATTTTTATAAACAGATGTTTATTCAAGTTTGTATAAGTTAGTCCTATTTTAATTAAAATGGAAACTAGCGAGTAAACTTGTATAGATCGAATGCGTCGGTATTTGATATAAACGATATAAATATATTAATCGATTCCAATAACTTATAGTCATTTTTTTTTGTTAATATCTTTATCCATATTTATCCACATATATTATTTATCTATTGTAAGCACTCACGTTCTAGATCTGTTGAGTAATTTCTTCTTAATAAAGACATTTATTATTACTCGGGCTTCTTGTACGAAAAAGTCTAAAATTAAAATGCAAACGGTTCTTTTTATTCGTCGTCTTGGTCCTCAAAATAATGACATCATGTCTCATTTGAAGTCCGAGTGATCGCCCAGATGACATCTGATCTAGTTATTATTATACTAAAAACTGTTTTTAAAAATGCACCACTGTTCCACTTCTCTACTGAGTTCATTTTCACCCGTCGTTTCTTATAATGCGCTGATCACAGCAAAATACGGATAGTAAATAAGCCCAATCCAATCACAAATTTGTGATGAGTGACAATGACTTATTACACGAGCTGAATCTGATGACTGTAAAACAACATCTAGAATACAGAGACGCCATTATAGCTTTCAAATGCTATAATAATCTTACTAAAAAAAAAAGATTATGCAAACGCTCTGATATCCACACTCGCCGTACACGAAACTGTGATCTCTTAGATATGCCTCTATACAAGAGAGCATCAGTAATTTTTTACAAATTACTTCCACAAATAAGGCTAGAAAGACATTGAACAGTATGGACAAATAACTCAAGGACCTTTAGAAACAATCAATTTAGAAAACAATATAAAAATTTTATCAAGTAAATAATATTTTATAAACATTTATCATTCGTTCAATAATATTTTATAAGCATATATCAGTTCTATTGTACATTGTCGCTGAAAAGCATTTTTAGGAGCATTCAATAAGGTATGTATGTTTGCAGTAAGTGAGATCGCGTTTGGAGGTTCTTGGACTTAAATATGGCGAAGATGATACGTCTATTCTCAAAAGTCATCGTAATGGAGGCAGCGCCGGGTAAACTGGGGCGTTGCCTTTATATATCCAGATCAACGAACATCAAGTTTTTTCAGAATGTTTTTACACTCTTTTCGAATATCTTGAAACCTTGTCAAATAAATCACTGGATTGATGCTGGAATTAGCACCAAAAATTACAAAAACTATTGCCACAAATACCGCGGTTAACCTATTCAGTTCATTAATAAATACACTGAGAAGTACAACTCCAGAAGGTACGGAACAACACAGAAGACAACCCAATATGGCGACCATGGTCTTCAAGGTTTTCCTGTATTTTGCAACATCAAAGTTACCATGTAACGGGTTGGGTTGTTGGGCCTGGACTTGTGATGTGAGACGATGAAGGGTTAGGAACGACTTGATGTAGAAGAAACAGATAGTGGCCATTGTTGCAACAGCCGAAATCATACACATAACTTCACGAGCTCTTTTGTTTGGAACCAAATTCAATATCACGACGCCTAGCAATACACTAACCCATCCAGCTACGATGGCGATACGAACTCGCTTCTTGGTGACGTGAACTCTATATCGGTGTCTAAGACTGAGCGCAAGATATCTGTCGACGCTTATAAATGCGTTCATGACGATTGAAACTCCAGCAAGAAAAACACTGAAACTGAAGAATGCTTCCACAAAAAACCCTAAATCACACAATACTCTAACACTGTTCTGAATGAACAACACGCTCATCAGCACAAGGAAAGGATGGTAAACAAGCCCAATAAGTAAATCCGTGAACGCCAAACTTGTGATCAGTAAGTAAGATGGCGTTTGGAGGTTCTGGGATCTCAGGATGGCGACGATGATGAGTCCATTTCCAAGTGCTGCCGTAATCACCAAAACCACGTTGAATAAGATAGAGACATAGAATACAGTTTTGTAAAAGTCTGGTTCCCTGAAAATCAGTTGATGATAAAAAGCCTGCAAACAGTCCAGAGTACTCGCATTCATATTACCAAAGGTTTTATTGCACTTCTTTTACTTGTACGTTTGCACAGTGGCCTTGACAACCAAGAAATAGGACTAGGACTATCGGAACTGCACTACATCAACCAAAACAAAATATTTGAATGCACTGCCAATGTGAATACATCAAGAACATCAAGGTTTTTTAGACTTAGAAAATATGTTCAAGTTCTAATTGTAGTAGGATTTATGTAATGGAAATTGCCCACAGTATTTTACCGCCTCAGTACTTTGGTTGTGAATAACTGAATCAATCAAATTTACTTTGTATACATGTTTGTATGTAGGCCGTCAGTTTGTCTTGGAAAGCAATCAATCAAAGTTTATTTGTATATTAGTGACATTTTCCAACTGGGAAATATACCCAACAGTTTAATTTGTAAACACATAAGATAGATTGAGCTTGTGTCTGTAAACAATATAGCTGTAATATAACCCACTCATAGATATAGAGAAGAAGACGCAAACAGAAGTAGTATAGAGAGAACAATTAAAACGAGGAAAGACAAAAACTGAAGTTATAGATAGTTTGAGAATTTCTACCAAGGAGTTGAAAACATTGAATGTCCTGGCTTTAACAAATATCTAGGAGAGATTGGAGTGTAGGTGGTATCACGATGTCAAATTAATTCATATATTTCCAAGCGAAAATCCCTCATAATTGACTGCTGCCTCTATTACTATTGACATACTGAACTATCAGCTCTGTCATCACGGATTGATTTGTTCTGTGAGAAGCATGTATTCAGAAAAGTCAATAAACTTACAAGTTATAAGAATTAGAATGAAACATTTCATCAATTTTAGTTATTTTGGGTTAAAATTCCAACTTCTCAATTCAGCTTCGTTTCTATATAAATTCCAAATACAGCTCCCTTTGTAGGATATTGGTATTTATCTACATATTTTGTGTTTTTTTTGGCTGCCTTCGCCTTATAATATACTGAAAAATCTAAATAAAGGAACAATTTTAAAAGGTATAGCGTATAAAGGTAAATAGTATATAGTCATATTTGTATAAAATTCTATATAAAAGTTAATTTAAAAAGAAATGTCTCAACAGCTGACTTAAAACTATTTACACATGGTATATTTCTAATAATTTCAAGAGGAAGAGCATTCTATAGCTTAGGAGCAGCAGATTTAAAAGCCCTCTCACCTATCTCGTAGAAATTAAAGAAATGTCTGTACATCTCCCTTTCCACTGATAGTTTGGACTTCGTCATTATTTAAAGTTAAACGATTTCGCTTAAAGTTTAACATGAATAGTTATAACGTGGGACATATTTACTCTTTTAGGGGAAAATAACACCCCCTCGCCGCCTTTTCTGCTGCAACAACGAATTTTGAAATATGAGCATTTCCCATAATGGTATGTTTGATGTGATATTATTTCACGAGATATTTCTTTTATGTAATGGCCAATTCAGTCAATGCCGGTTGGCTTCGCAATATACAGGTATTGTTAAGGGTGGTAACATAGACGTAACTAAACAAATCGGAAAAACTTTTATCTTGGGTACACGAAGTTATTTGTATCTTGTTTGGGCATTGTGAAGCCCGTGCATACGGTTTCAACATTTGCTTCAACATCCGTTCGATTTTGTTGAATGGCAATGTTTAAACGCTTATAAACTCTTTCAACATTGTTGAATCGTGTTGAACCAATGTTGAATTAATGTTGAAAGAGTTTAAAAGCGTTTAAACATTGCCATTCAACAAAATCGAACGGATATTGAAGCAAATGTTGAAACCCTTAAATCTGATGGGTTAAAACAATAAAAAACCCTCTGGGTTCCAGGATAGAAAATGATGGGCCTCTTGTGGCACACCGTTCTGTGTCTCAAAGAATTTTGTACATCATTATGGAATCAACGGACTCATAAAAACACATCAAATGCACAGCATATTGTTTAACTGCTTTTATTCTATTCAACTACAATGATGATATCATATCTTTAATGATACATTACTTCCCAAGAGCTCTTTTACGTAATGGGTGGTCTTACTCTTCGACTTCGCCAGGTTTGGGTCCGTTCCCTGTGTCTGGTGTTGGTTTGGCTGGAATAAAAAAAAACATTAACTTTAGAGTAAAGTGAAATAAATAAAATTGTATGTTTGAAACTATGTAGAATACTCAGAACGACAAGGAGATGGCGAGACTCAAACAGAGTAAATCAGAAAGCAACCATTAACAAATGTATCGACGTTAACAGTTCTCATCAGCACGTTGAGTTGTAGTTAGAACCTCCAAAGCAATATTGATTCGCCTTTCTCATGAGCTAGAACTAATTCACATTTAAAAACATTCAACAATGATTCGTTTCTTTTTACGTTAAAACGGTGATGAATTTTGTATATGACTGTAGAGAAACGCTTTGAAAATTAGGGAAAAGGGATAGACCACTTTCATAAATATACCATAGTATGTACCGGAAAATGGCATGTTTGGAAGGTTTTGATGCTCTGGCTAGAATACCAAAGAAGTTATGCTCAATGAAAAATGTAGAGATTTGTATGTTCTGCTGAGGCCTTTGATGCCTCGATTTGGTGTTTTTCTGATTTTTTAAATTCTTATAGCTTCTTGCAAATTTAATCGTTTTTTCTCAAACTTGCACAAGTTATTGTTATGGTGAATGTTTATTATATGATAGTTTTTTTTTTCTTAAAACATCAAATTTAAAAATAATGCGTTAAATTAAGTATATATCATAATTTTTATCTATTTAAGTACTATTTATATTTTCATATATTTTCTATATGTATAGTTCAATATATTTATATAATTGTCATACGTTTTTTTACATGAGCCTCTGGCTCGGATGTAAGGGCGACCTTATCCCACGTTATGATTTTAATAAATTGATTGATTGATTGATTGATTGATTGGTTGATTGATTGATTGATTGATTGATTGATTGATTGATTGATTAATTAATTAATTGATTGATTGATTGATTGATTGATTGATTGATTGATTGATTGATTGATTGATTGCTTGCTTGCTTGCTTGATTGATTGATTGATTGATTGATTGATTGATTGATTGATTGATTGATTGATTGATTGATTGATTGATTGATTGATTGATTGATTGATTGATTGATTGATTGATTGATTGATTGATTGATTGATTGATTGATTGATTGATTGATTGATTGATTGATTGATTGATTGATTGATTGATTGATTGATTGATTGATTGATTGATTGATTGATTGATTGATTGATTGATTGATTGATTGATTGATTGATTGATTGATTGATTGATTGATTGATTGATTGATTGATTGATTGATTGATTGATTGATTGATTGATTGATTGATTGATTGATTGATTGATTGATTGATTGATTGATTGATTGATTGATTGATTGATTGAACTTGCGGGCATTTATGAAAGTCGTCTATATGTTAATGTTAATTCCTCCTACTTACCATCATCTTCATGGACCTCAAGATGGCTGTCACCTTGCGCTGCAGTAAAAAATACATACGACAATGGGTTTACTTTCTAGCAACAAAATACCCTCACCTTTGCAATTTTAAACATGACGTTCCTATACTAAGTTGGATAACTCGTGTATATATAGTAAAGCCCCGCAGAAAAAACCTGGGCATGAAGTGGTTCTTATATAAGGGGTATTTAGAAAGAAATAAGGCTGAACGCGTTCTTATATAAGTGGTATTTAGAAAGAAAACAGGCTGAAGTGGTTCTTAACTGGTTCTTATTTCCGCCAAAAAGAATTGTTCCTGATTTAGAGTTTCAAACCTTATTGAATTGAACTATTAAATGAACTGTAATTTAACTGTTAATTATATAAACTATAAATGTAACTTGTCTTTAACTAGAATTCGTAGCTGTCTAGCCCTTTGGGGCAGATCTTATCGTCATTTCAACAGTTAGCTTTCAACAAACAGCAAATTGTTTCAAACAATCTTGTATTTTAAGAACCAGTTTCATTTGTCAGCAGCATGTAGTTGTTCTTGTATTTTGGGTGCTTAATTGCCCAAATTTCAGGCTGGTGGTTCTCAACGGCCACTGGTTCTTTTATGCGGTGCTTTACTGTATTTGGTCAGCATTACAAGTTATTTTGAGACAAATCTTTCTCTTTCGCACTTTTGATAAGAGGGCACGAGATACATTGTTTATCTATTATATTACAAACTCCACCATGTCAACTATCTTCACACAGGAAGGTGAAAATCGCTTTTTCTCTGTGTGTTCATTATATGTGGACTTTGAGGAACTTGGAAGAGTCAGTCAAATGAAAGGAAACACGGCCAGCTACAGTGAAAGTTTGATTTTTTGCATATTTCCAACGTGAAATAATAGATTAAAGGAACGTCCATAAAAGTAAAAACATACTTAAAAAGGACGCTGCTTAAAATATCGTGTGTGTTGACTTTCATGCAGTGGGATTAAGATTGATTTTCCTCTAGTAAACCAACTTCAAAGAATTAGTAAGTATAACAGAAGATATGTAAGTTATTCTGTAATATAATTATTGACCCATGCACACATTTCTCTGTAAACCTAATCGGTATGTTTGTCTGCGTTATACGAGAAAGCCGCTGATTTTACGCGGGCACAATGTCTGGAATTTCTGACAATGTTTTTTCCCATTTACAAAAGTCCAAAAATAGTCACAAGATTTCTGAGCATGGACTTACGTACGAGTGCAAAATCACGATTACAGTGGCAAGTCTCTACGTCAGAGAAGTTACAAAGGGTACCCATAAGAAGGTTTGCTTGCTATAAAGTCTAATTATTGTAATACCATGATCACCTCCGATTCTTTTGTCTTCCGAGGGGTTTACAAACTCGAATCGGGCTGCGCCCTTGGTGCTTTCCCTCGTGCCATGGTATTACTTATATTAAGCATAATATGATAACTAGTTACGATCGGCAAGGTAGCAAGCTTACCGTCACATTTGTACATGGCTTTAGTTTGGGCAATGTCTCCAGGACTTAGTCCATCTCTCTGTCCAATCTCTACATTAGGCTTGAGTGGCTTAGTAACTACGGCTTGGTACTTATTGTTGCCTTGGTAACGAGAGTAGTGCATGATGCTGCCATAATCGTAGTCTTTGCCACGAGAATCAATATATTTCTGATCAACTTTTTTAAAGTTACCCTCAGCCCCTGCAAAAAAAAAAAAACACACACACTTTTAATTCCAGAATGTATGGAATATCAGCATACCGGCATGTATCGATGATATAAAATGCTTTAACATGCAGGTATTATGCTTGGGTGAAAGTTTTGAACAAAGCCCCTATTATGTGAAATGTCGTTTCATTACAGGGAAATTTCAGAACGAGGTCTTGACAGTACGGACCGAGCCAAAGCGATGGTACATGAGAAAAATATCATATGCCCTTGGTGGGAATTGAACCCCACGGTTTCGGCTTTCTAGTCCGATGTACGTAATAACCACTACATTACAAGAGCAACAAGGCTGGGCATATGATATTTTTCTCATGTATCTGTATATTTAAATTATACACAGAACAATTCACATTTCTATTCATTATTCACTTCAAAAATATCTTATCATTGCTAGATTTCGCTTTTAGGCTTTTAAATCAAAACATAATTCAGACAGCAGTTGGTTAACAAAAGTACAAAATAAGTAAGACGTCTTATTCGCAAAACTTAAACATTTTTAGGACTCTAAAGCTGTTCCTACGGCCGGGTCGGGTATAATGACAAAATGTACAATGACTCACTAATGTGAATACAATGAAGATTTGAGTCTTTTTCGACTGAAGTGAAAGATTTGTTATTTGACTGGTATATCCCATTTTTTTCGGCCAATGAGAAGCGCGTCCAGAATATGGACGTCTACTCGAGTCCCGACAAGGATTAGAGTCAAGCCCGCTTACTTCTTCTCATCGATCCCACCCCTCCCCTTCCCGGCCCCTCCTGCGCTCCGTGGGCCTGATACTTAGGTTAGATATTACCTGCTCAAATGTCATTTTCGCTGATTTTGACGAACTTGTCGAACTTATATAAAATGTCGTTTCCCTAAAAATATGATACCTGTTGCGATGTTTTGTTCGTTGATGCTGACAAACTCGTCACGGTCTGGTCGGGTGTGCTCGTGGAAAAAACCAATACCATGACCTAACTCATGAACTGCAGAACCAAATGAACAGAGCCTGTAAACCAGTAACCATAGTGAGAACAAAGAAAAAAATACATTATAGGGTAGATACATTATTACCTGCTACCGGGTAGTTTCACATAATGGTCCTCAGATAAGAATCCTAACTGGTAAGGAGGCCAACCAGTTGTATATTTACAAGCATGGTCGAGACACTGAGTTTGAACTAATCGTCAGAGTAGTCATTTTGTGTGAAAAGGGGACGAACCCAATGTGAGACGAAAAAATGGTCCGATTTTATTGAATTTACCGTCAGGCGAATTAATTTTACGGACGATTTTTCACTGAGTCGAAACAGTTTATCGGTTGAGAAGATGTGTCCATTTTCTAGTGTCAAAATAGCTAATGGATGATTTAATATATAACTAGACGCTCTAGGAGCGTGAAGTCGGGCTAGTCATAAAATCAACACAGGAGGCTAAACAATTCTACGTTGGGCTTCCTGTGTTCGTTCCCAAAGCATCATGGGGGACTATACGCGACATGACAGATAGATACATAGATACATAGATAGATTGACCAAAAGGTAAACCTAGAGTCGGGCCCTCTAGCCCGACTAATTATACTTACTTAGTACTACTTCCAACGGACATTAATTGTCCTGCTTTTTTAGCGAATCCGACCTGAGCTTGACAGCGACTGAAATTGATAAACAATACTGATATGTTATATCTATTAAGTCTTCGTGCCCGAATAATAAAGACAAGGAAATCGATATAAAAGAATTGAGACGGATCAAATAAAATGAACAAATTAAACATATTAACAAGAACTTTAAAAAAATTAAAACAAAAAAACAAAAAAAAACAAGGACTTAAAGAATTCAAGAAAACCACAATGCATTGCGCGCTTGATATTGCAAAAATAAGTGTCATTTTCCTTGCCATGCAAAATGGCGGATTGTTAGGTTTGTGAAGTGAATTCATTTCCATCGGCCTTTGAATTATTGCAAGATGGTTAACAGATATCGTGATAAGTTCACCAATGGTATTTCTTAAAGTTTTTCGATGGTTTTGAAAAAGTTTAGTCCTTTCTTGATGTATAATTTGAATGCAATGTTCGCTACTGATCTGCCAGTCTGACAAGTGACCAAAAAGTCAAGATTTCTTGAAGAGAATTTCTCTTAACATTAATCAAACTTCTTACTTTGGAATCAAAGGAGAGAGGATTTAGGTATTGAGGGACTATATAGTCACTTGACTCCATTCATTGTGATAGTTATAGAAGGTCAATAGAATAGAAGGAAATAAGTTATTCATCGTGGAATGTGAAATTAAAAGGATACTTAATCAATTGTCTCACGATTGAGGTCATTGGTAGAAATACCGCGACGTTTCGACTGCAATCTGCTAGTCTTCATCAGGCGATGGTGTAGACTGGATGATGGTTGTCTTATATACTTTTCGTCGGATTATCGGCGCTGTGATTGGCTGACGCGTGATGTCCCAGCATGCAATAGAAGTTATTGTTCTCGTGACGCTCGACACAAGACAAGTCAACTCCAGCATATTCGCACAACATAAAAGAGCCTTCTCCGTACCCAGATGGAAAACGTTTACTTTCAAGAACACTTATAATACATCCTTAAGTCCGAAAAGCAGCACGGAACACTAGTAGACAGCTTTCTATTACTAAATCTTCCATATAATATTTGTTGATAATAATTTGTATCGTAACTTTTCTCGTAAATTTAATCATGAATTTATTGTAAATATTATTGTATTTGAACTGTAACTTATAAAAATGTAATTCAGCTTTCGTAGGGTGCCAGTAATTATCAATAAACTGTCTATTTATTCATACATTTACAGACTGTTGCGGCAAGCGTGACTCAATTCGTTGCATAACCCGCATGTAAATAATAATATAGGAGCGCAATGCATTGTGGTTGACTTGGAAGTATACAGTGCAACCATGAACTTCTAGAACAGTCCCTCCTTGGCTCCCTTTGCATCTTTAAGAGGAAGTTTTAAGGATTCCAACGAGCATAAATGATATTACTCCTGAGTACTCCTCGCCTCCCTTCTTTCAGGACCGTGCATTATCTACTTGTTATCTGTTTTATTGAATACCGAAATGATTTTGGCAATTAAATTTATTTAATTGCACCTCCACCACCAAAGCAACTAACCCCCCTCCCCTCACCAACTTCCCAAACTCCACGTAGCGTAATGTAATCTTTCTTTTTATTCAAAAACTGTCAAATACAAAAATTTTTTATCTTTTTTCGCTCTTATTCAACAAGAAAAGTGTCTTTTAGAACTACCTGTTCTGTTTATGTGATGCATTGAGTGTTTGTTGTTTTTAATTTGTTTACATCAGCTTTTTAACAAAAAGAAAATATTTAATCGGCATTTTGGACGCCATTTTGAAAAGTGAACAGGGAGCAAACAACAACTTTTTCGCTGTTCCTTCGAAACTGTGAGTTTATCGGTGAAATAAACCACGGTTTTGGACCAATCAGAGCGCGCGTTAGAATCAAATTATATTATAATTCATTGTATCCATCTATATGTATACGCTCTCTTTTAGATTATAAAACTAAAGTTTGCTCACCCATTGTATTGGAATTTTATGTAACCCGCGGCGTTCTTTTCTTCTTTGAATTTCAGGCAGGTTTTGCTCTTCCAGTGGTCCATTGCTTTTTTGGCCAGACTCTTACCGGCAGCATCTACACAAAAACATAACAACTTCTATCTTAACACTGCAGTAGCTTCTATTTGAATTACAGTTGAATAAACTTAAAAGCTCAACTGAAAAGCTCAACTCATGGAAGCCTGTAGATAGAAAAAGGTGTTCAAAGGACAAGAGAATTGAATTTGTATTTTAATTTCCCCTTTTTCCAGATTTTTTCTTTCCTTTTTTCATTCATTTATTTTTATTTAGTACTGTTTTAAAAATTAAACCAAGAGAATACTAATAAATTAAACAATTTGATAATCTTACCGAGGTTTGGTCCAAACGTATAGTATACGATACCATTTGGCCAAAGATATTTATCTTTCATAGCTGCACGGCGAACTCGACCATTCTTGATTTCACTGAAAATCTCTTTTTGTTCTTTGGTCAAAAGCATGTCACCTTCGACTAAGTCCACTTCTTCTTCAAACGGTCTTGCTGCAATGGGAAAACGAGTTAAATGAATTAATGGAATGGCTAGAGATTCCTTGGGCACGTAAGAAAACTAACAAACTTTCACTCATGATGGAATACTTACCCTCGATAAGGCAAACTAAAGCACCAAGAAATGCCAATGGAATAAGGAACTTCATTATGAGAGCTCTGAAAAAATCAAAAATCAAGTTAATTAAGTTTAAAATATACTAACGTATAAGAAAAACAATTTTAAAAATAATGGAAGGAAATGAATGAAATGAAAATATTGGGAGCGAAAAATGTTTGAATGCACCTTACCTGTGTAAGACCAATAGAGAGTGCAAGCAGAACTTTTTGGGCAATCTTTATAAGAACCAAAAGCAATAAATGACATAACTAGTATAACAGCCAATCATATTTATTATTCTATTACTCATGTTCTTACCATATATGGAATTTCTTTTGTTCTCGTACTTTCTACTGCAAAGTTTGATACGTTGATCTTGGAACATTTTCACTCTCTCTCTCAATCTCTGTTCCAAATTTGAGTATTTTTGAACACATCACTTTAATTTGATTTTTGTTTTAAAGTTTAGGTCAGTCGGCTAGTAAGATCTATATCATGACCAACGTCATTTTTTATTAACAAAAACATGTGCTAATCCCTTACACAATACGCTTGAGCAAACAAGTAAACACACGTATAAGCAAACATAATTCTTATTTGCCTAGTCCAACTGATGAAAAAAAAAAAAACTTTCTTTACAAGAAAAAAACAATTTGTTAGATATATTCCGATATAATGCAAATTAAAATTGCTAATAGAGATTTCCGATTTAGCGGATTATAGGCGGAATAGGCATATAGTAATGGAATAGGCATATGGTAGTGGAATATTCCACTACTATATGGCTATTCCACCTATAATCCGCTAAATCGGAAATCTCTAATATCTAATGGTTTATATAATTCAAAAATTATTTTCATATACAGAGAAAACAAAAGACTAATACTAAGAAAAAATAGCAACAACTTTAATTGCTGTGTTCCCTCTCGATACCAGTTTTAGGGCGTGTCAACCAGCTAATTGATCGGTCGATAAAAACAGACTAAACCGATATTTGTACTTTTCTATCTCAGTTATATTAGGAAAATATGGCAAGAAATGATAACAAATGATGTTGTTATATTTATAGGGTTAAGAAAACAATCATTGTTCATACCTAAAATGTATTAACTAACAGTTTTGTTCTGGTTTTTCTTTACCTGCTTCACTGATTTGTGACACATTTCGTCCCCAGGCGTTTCGCCCTTTTGCTATATCCATTAAATTCGTAAATAATAAACATCACAAAACAACTAGTTTTGGCTAATATGGTTTTAATTGAAGTAAGCATTTTGAGCTTTTTCGATGAGTCAAAGGACAATTTATAAACGTAAAACATTGGAAACTAAGATTAAAAATTTGGGAACAAACAAAAATTCATATTTAGTTTTTAAAACTACATTTAGGGGACGTTTACATGGAGATAAGGTAACCCTCCTAGCAGGGCTAACTCTTTTGTTTGAGAGTCCCCAGAGAAAAGAAAACAATAAGAGTTAGCCCTACACCTAGGGTAACCCTATCTCATGTAAACGGCCCATTACAAGCGCCTACTCCAGCAAAGCGTATACTCGTTATTTAAACTCCGTTGTCTTTCTATCTGATATCTTCATCTATAGAGCGAAAACACTCTATCCATGAAATAAAACAAAATTGCTACTGTGTAATAGTTCTTATTTAGTGACTATTAGTCACTTTCAAAGACAAGTTGTAATGAGGTATTGTTTCCTTTTGTATAATCACTAAATAGAAACTATTAGTTTTAGTTAGTAACTATTTTGTTTTTATTTCATGGTTTAACTGCATTTAATTTGCTTTATTCTACTTTTCTATCTAATTACTCGTTACCAGTTTTAGGGCGTGTCAACCAGCTAATTCATCGGTCGATTAAAAGGAGACTTAGCATGCAAGTATAGTTCATATTTCTATCTAGAGTACAAACATTAAAAGCGTGAAACATAAATAGTACTAAAAATAATAGTGATATTTTATGCTAATTCTATTGTTTTCTATTCTTTAATTAGCACTTTTAGTACTGATTAATACTACTTGTTTCACGGGTATTTAATATTTGTATTCTATTAAGAAAAAATAGCAACAAATAATAACAAATGCTGTTGTTGTTTTTATAGGGTTAAACTGAAAACAATCATTATTCACATCTAAAATGTATCAACTAACAGTTTTGTTTAGGCTTGTGTTCGCCTGCTCTAAAGATCCATTAAGATCATGAATAAAATATATGAATTAATCGATTCAGTAGTTGTTACTTTTTCTTTTGTATTTTTAAGGTTTTGTTGTTGTATTGTTAAGTTGTTATTCTAATTCATGGATTTCAATAAAGTCAAAGATAATTTGTCTTTACAAGAACGCAAAGCACTAAGAGTTTTAAAAACGAACAAAAAAATCAATATCAGAAAGGGACCAAGGGAACCGGTACTGTTGCCATGGGTACTATAGACAAAATCACAAGTCAAAGACTTAAAGCTCTACAAAATCCTTGCCGATCCTATATTAAAATCAACAGCTAACGTTTTATGCATAGTCAATAAACTTTAAAACAGTGGCTTTATCGATATGACACAGAAATGGCTTTCACTAGGAATAAATACATCCAGAATACACGAATTCTACACTCTGCCGACTAGAATCTACAAAAAGGATCCAGTCAGTAGACCTATTGTATCGGGAAATGATAGGCCGACATAGCGAGTATCAGTTTTATAGATACACTTGTACAACCGATTGCTAAAAAATAGGAGTCATACATCAAAGATACTACAACTGTTATCACTTTAATTCATCGAGAAAACAACCATCGGTTCCAATCACGCTATTTTTGCCACCATGGATGCTGACGCACTTTACGCTAAAATTGTGGTTAGGTACCGACTAATTAGTTATAATTGACGGCAGCTAAAGACGTGTTTCACAATAAGCCGTGGGAATGTCTGAGTTCGCAAAAAGTGGAAAACACAGTAAGGCTGTTTAATTTGCCGTGGTCCTGTCGTTACCAGTTTTAGGGCGTGTCAACCAGCTAATCGATCGGTCGATACAAAACAGGCGGTATCCGGATGATTCGCCCAAATGGACATTTCGTCCCCAGTCGTTTCGCCCCCCTTTGCTATATTCATTTAATTCATAATAATAAACATCACAAAACAACTAGTTTTGGTTAATATGGTTTTAATAGAAGTAAGCATTTTGAGCTTTTTGGACGAGTAAAAGGACAATTTAGAAGCGTAAAACATTGGCACCAGTTAGATTAAAAACTAGTAGCCTAATACGAGATAAATTTGGACTTGCCATGTTATATATATCATGTTTTAGAGTGAAGTCATTTAACCTGTGAAATAGATATTAGACTAATACACCTTAGCAGTCTCTAATTCCATTGTTTTCTTTTGTGTCTATTTGACTATTACACCTTGACTATTTAATTTTGTTTCACGGGTTTAATGTCTTCACTCTAACTGAAGAATTTGGAACAAACAAAACTTCATATTTAGTTTTTAAAACTAAATTTAGAAGCGCCTTCTCCAGCAAAGCGTAAACTCGTTATTTTAATTCTCTTCATCTATATTCTACTTTTCTATCTTAATAGTCGTAACCAGTTTTAGGGCGTGCCAACCAGTTAATTGTTCAGTCGATAAGAGCAAACTAAACCGACAAGTATATTTTTACTTTTCTATATCTCACTATAAATATTAAGAAAAAATAGCAACAAATAATAACAAATGATGTTGTTATATTTATAAGGTTAAGAAAACAATCATTGTTCATACCTAAAATGTATTAACTAACAGTTTTGTTTAGGCTTTTGTTCGCCTGATTCACCGACTTGTGAAAGAAGTTGTTTTCCGAAGATCCATTAAGATCATGAATAAAACATTTGAATTATTTGAGTCAGTAGTTTTCTTTTGGTAATTTTGAAAATCAATAAAAGACTAAAAAATAAAAAACAGAGACACTGTTTTGTAGTTGGACATATCCATATTGCAATGAAGCAAAAATTAGATCTGTCAACGTAAAACTGAGAGACATAAACATTAGCTCACTGGCTTCGCAACACCAAATTTTCAAGTTTACTATATTGATCAAAAATAAAACAATAAAAGATAAAAAGAAACTATAATAAACGTAATACTTTTGAGATATCCATTTAGAAAATATATAGTTATATATAAAAATATGATGAAAAATAAGGTGTTGCCATGCCTTGAATATATATGAACTAGGAAATAGATGACTTCTTAAGGCAAATTTCTCGGTTTATTTTCAAACGTTTCGCCTGTTACAGCTTCGTCAGTGATATTATAATTATTTATATAAATATGTACTGTTAGGAAATATATAGTTTATTACCATTAGGAGTAAATAGTAGTGATTTATCGGAGACCCATGTGTGTTCCATGATTCCATAAACACGATAACTTTATTGCGAAGACTGTTATATGTAAGACGCGTTTTTGTCGCATCGAACATACTTTAACAATTCATATCGACGTCAAAGCAAATGAAATAATAATCAAGAAGCCAAACATTCAAAAAAATAACACCATGTACAAAGAAAAACCAAAGCAGTTCTGTTATCTTAGCCAGCCTATGTCTGCAAAACGTTTAGACAACAAGCAGTAGCATCAGACCACAGCCAATGGGATCTCAAGCGGGTTGTTCATGTTTTTAATGTTAAAATTGTTAATTTTTAAACCACTTCAATAGAATAGAATGGAATAGCGATATAGAGCATAGGCAATTAACCCGTGAAATAGATATTAGACTATTACACCTTAGCAGACTCTAATTAAAATACAAATTGGTTTGACTCTGACCTGATTTTGGTTAATTAGTCTCTAATTCCATTGTTTTCTTTTGTGTCTGTTTGACTATTACACCTTGACTATTTAATTTTGTTTCACGGGTTAAATGTCTTCACTCAATTAACTATGCTCTAATAAACTAAAATAAGAATAATTAAAATAAAATATGATTCAATATAAGATAATTGAATGAGACAAAATATATTGCAATGACTCATTGATACAAGAACGAAAGAAAATCAAATCAAAATCAAATCAAATATTAAGGAATAAGATTAAAAAAATACAATAAAGTATAATATAATATAATCGACGAAATAAAATAGAAAATTAATAATACTAGATTATAAATACTAACTAAAATAAATGTCTTTGTGTGAATATTTTTGAAAAAAACAAATGACTGCATGTATTTAATGTTAGTGGTAATCGTCGCACTACTAGAACCCAAAAAGCTATATTAATTCCTTTTTGTATAAAGCAAAAGTATATAAATTGAATTCATGCATGCTTTTCTATTACAAACTAATTTTTTAACCGTAATTACTCTCTATTTTTCTATTCGAATTATTTAGATTTCATAAAACAAGAACGCATGCTACACAAGCCTGCCCCAGGGCTACATGCAATAGCCAGCCCAAAAATAACAAGCAATTTCATAATTTTGAAAACTCTAAATATAAACCAAACACACTAGTACTCAGGGTGATTCAAATATTTGCTAATTAGTTTTGCCATCATTGTGTTTCTCGCAAAGACTTCTCTATCCACCATCAGACTTTATATTTACTTGCTTTGAACATTCCGGCACGTAACAATCTTAAAGAACAGGGAACTAAAATGCATTTGCATAAGTGGGTAGCTTTTTGGTTTTGTGAAATGTCTACAGCTTAGTAGAGAAACAAATTTATCATTGTTCCTTCGCTCTATAAATTTCAAACAAGAAGTTAAAAGGTAATCGAGAAAAATGAGATCATATAGACAATGTAAGGTCTTGTTTTTCATTGTAAATCGTTTATTCAGTCGTGGTACGATACATGCAGGTGACAGAGGTGAAATGCCAGTTTACCTCAGGTAAACATAACTTGCTTTCCTTCCATGGCATTGCTATTGGACTGTTATGTTTGTCTAGATGGTAATAATAATGTGATAATAAAGGAATCTCTCTCAGCTGTATAGCCGAAATGTTACCATGATGGAAGACTGTAAGGCAGTTTTGTAAGTCATTGAAGATTTATTTAGTAAATTTGACTTTGAGAACGATGTTTTCCATAAGTTTGGTAATTTTGGTTTTGTAAGATTAACAAATAGTAGAGCCTCGCATCAAGCCAATTTCACAAACCTTTCAGTACGTACATCTCATTATTGAATTATTTTCAGTTTATTGACAACAAAGCATGAGTTGTAATTATACAAGTAAATGAAATACGATTTGTTAGCAAAACTTGGTTTGTCTTTCATGGCAGGCACTATATTATATTCTTCTTCTTCTTCCTTCTTCTTCTTCCTTCTTCTTCTTCTTCTTCCTTCTTCTTCCTTCTTCTTCTTCTTCTTCCTTCTTCTTCTTCTTCTTCTTCTTCTTCTTCTTCTTCTTCTTCTTCTTCTTCTTCTTCTTCTTCTTCTTCTTCTTCTTCTTCTTCTTCTTCTTGTTCTTCTTGTTCTCCTCCTTCTTCTTTGTCTTCTTTTGAAGCATTTTTACTTGTTTTAGAACCGTCCAAACATATTGTTATGATTAATTACTCCAGCTATGATGATCACTGATATTAAAATCAGCAAACACCAACTCAATATTAGACTATTCTCTGATTAAATACACCTATTTCACACTGACTCGTTGTCGCAGCCGAAGCGACAGTCAACAAGAAGGGTCTTTTTCATCGCAATTCAAACTCGCCTTTTTCAATTTTCCAAATATCATCTTTCCATGATAATATTTCTAAACCTAATGCAGCCGAATAATGTAACATGATTAATTGATAAAACAAGGGAAAATACTAGCATCCCTTGCTGCCTTTCCAGCTGCTTCGACGGATTTTGAAATATGAGTATTTCCCGGTGATCTCGCTTCGAAGCGAAAATGGCGTCTCGAGACAAAAACAATTTCGGTTACTCTAGGCATTTGGGTTTTGTTTTTGTTCATTTTTATCCCTGATTGAGCAGCAGCGAACGTTTGTTGTCCAAGATACATACAATATTTTAATGTAAACCCTCTATTTATAGAGGATTAACACGGGAAAGATTTATCTCGAAAGACGCCATCTTGCATGGAAATGTTGGCGATGCGACAGAAATGCTTCTGCTTAGCTTATACTAGTGCGCACGCGAAATCACCTGGTTGAATTGGGTCTGTTTTGCAATTGAAATAAAAATATATTTGCTTCGGTGTTATTTTATTGCTCTGTTTTGCAACATTTTTCGGTTAAACAGGGATATACGTTAGCTACCAAACGAGTATCATTGTTTGACCGAAAAATGTAGCAGACGGGGTGGTTACTCCCAAACAATTTCTATACGGCTATTTTGCTATTTGTCACAAGATAAGGTACGGTTTTTGGCTTTGCTGTCTTAAACAGGGTATGCATTTTATCCCAAATTGTCTTAAACAGGATCTACAATCTTGACAAAAGATCGTAGTGTATTTTGTGTGAGTGTCTTAAATAGATAGAGTGGTGGTGGTGGTAATTCTACTGCTGTCGTTGTTATTGTAGTTGTTTATTGTGCATGTAGTTGTTTAACTTCTTGAATGAATGAGACTAGCTGGACACACACTCACTACCCCTATGTTTTGATATTTTGTAAACAACTCGGCTCACTTCACTATTCACTGTTCATTTTTACTTCGTGTTGTTGCTATTTTTCTTGGTGGTGGCTGTGTTGTTATTTCAATTGTTGTTGCTCTTTATGTTGTATATAAACGATCATAAATTCTTGTATCTTAGCATCTTGCCCCGCTTCAAACCCATACAAAAGAAATTGCATTCCTCATTTGATACTGATTCGCCATTAGACAGACAATTTGCCAGTCCTAATTCCCCTATTCAATACTGGTTGGCCCTTTCCTATCAAACTACAACTGATGGTATATTTGGTGTGACTGATATTATTTCACGAAAATTCTTTTACGTAATGGCCGGTAACCTTATTTCCCTATTCAATGCTGGTTGGCCCTTTCCTATTAAACTACAATGTTGGTTTGTCACGAAAGTTCTTTTACGTAATGGGTAACCTTATTTCCCTATTCAATGCCGGTTGGCCTTCGCAATATACTATTAAGAATGATAAAACAAACTAACTAAATAGAATAAGGGAAACATGGATCGGTACAAGGAGTTATTTCTATCTTGATTTTCATTGTAAGTCTGGTGGTCAAAACAAGAAATTAAAACCCTCTATCTAGTTTGAAGGGTAGAAAATGATGGGCGTCTTGTAGAAAACATTTCTGTGTCTCAGCTGTTGTATATCATGATGGAAATATCCGAGCAATTTCATAACAAAACACAACAAATATACAGTATATTGCTCAATTGTTTTTATTTCTGTTCAACTACGATGTTGGTATCTTTGATGTGATATTAATTCACGAGAGATATTTTAAGCATGGGTTACGTTACTCTTCAATCTCGCCTGGTTTTGGCCCCACGGGGTTGGGTGTTGGTTTGGCTGCAATAAAAAGAAACATTATCTTTAGAGTAAAATAAAATAAACACAGTCAGGTTTCAGCATACTACATGGCCCACAGTAATTGGCGTAAGCTGTTGTGGTGCCCCTGCCTTCGTATGAAGGAAAAAGCTAATATAAAAACGATATAATGATATAAAAACAATTGAATGTTTAAAACTTTGTAGAATACTCAGAACGACAAGGACATAGCGGTGCCTAAACTGAGAAAATATATATATCAAGAAGCCACCACTGCATGACAAATGAATTGTCTGTCCTCTAGTGTGAAAATGAGGGAAAAACACAGAAAAAAATCATTGGAGAGCTGAACGAAACCCTTGGAAGAACAACGGAGGAGGGGAGAAATATCTGAAAAAATTGAGGAGATTGGGGGAAAACGCTATGTAAAGTAGGGAGAAGGGATATTTCAATAAATAAATCACTATTTTAACGTCTCATTCTTCTAGCTGGACACGTTTACCCTACTACTTGGGGAGACTCAGACTCGCATTAACTACCTCTACGTTAAATATCAGTTTGCACACATGCAACTCGGCTCACAATGTCTCAATGCGTGTCCCTCCTTCCTCCTACTTACCACCGCTGCCATTTTCGTCTTCGGTTTCTTCATCTTCATGGAACTCAAGATGGCTGTCACCTTGCTCTGCAATAACAAAAAAGTACATACCAAAGTGTTACTTTCTATCAACAATTGGACATTCTTAAATTAGATAAAGCGTGCCGATATTTTAAATACAGTTTTTCAACGGCGAATGACAAGCAGCTAAGGAACTGCCTCTTGTGGCAGAAAACAAATTTACAGAACAATATCAGTTTCATTTGGTGAAGGACAGTTTAAAATTTATGAAGCAGTACTCAGCCAGCGAGAAAAACGCTGGCATAAGTTGTATTCGAGTAACCACAATATATTTCGGTCGTGCAATCGCCATTCGCCGTTTAGTTCACTTCCCAACAACCCTTTTTGAAATAGGTGGCATTGATGGATGTCTAATGACAACTGTGTAACGGTACCAGGTCTTGGAGTAAATTGATAATGTTTATTTTCCAATAATACCGTCATATCGGGTCTCGTGGCATTTGCAAACCGTTTGGTCAGTACTAAGTATACTAAGTAATTTTCAGACAACATTCCTCTTTCGTTCTTTTTATAAGATCATGATCAAGGGAACGAGATACATCATACCAAGCTGATATTACATACTTCACCACTAGCTCAGCCGGTATGCTCATGCAGTAACGCCCCAGTCCTCCTCGAAAATCCAGGGTCTCCTCTGTGGGTCTATGAGGGCTTCGGGACATGAGGAGAAAAGTAAGCGGGCTTAACTTTTTCCTGCAACCAATGCCTCATGGCCATAACACGTAGCCCCTAGGTTTCCGAGGATGGACTTACGTATGACTGCACAAACACGATTACTTGCAGGGGAAATATCTCTCTGCGTCAGAGAAGTGGCAAAGGGTACCCATAAAAAGGTTTGCTTGCTGTAAAGTCTAATTATTGGCATAATATGATAGCTAGTTACGATCGACAAGGTAGTACTCTTACCGTCACATTTGTACATGTCTTTAGTTTGGGCAATGTCTCCAGGACTTAGTCCATCTCTCTGACCAATCTCTACATTAGCCTTAAGTGGCTGAGTAACTACGGCATTGTACTTATTGTTGCCTTGGTAACGAGAGTAGTGCATGATGCTGGCATAGTCGTAGTCATGGCCACGAGAATCAACAAAGGTGCCATCATCTCTATCAAAATTACCCTCAGCACCTGCAAAAAAAACACATACTTTTGTTCCCAGAATGTATGGAATATCAACTAACGTTAAGACACCTTGATCTTGCTAGCATATACCGGCATGTATCGATGAAATACAATAAAACTGCTATTGTTTCTTTTTTTTTTTTATTTAGTATTTAGTGTCCACACTAAATGCGTTTCCCATCTTGAAGGGAATAAAAAACAATAGCTAGAGCAAAACACTATAACTATAACTAAAACCATGTTTACTTGTAAAAGTCATTTTCAGCCATTCATGAAAAAGACTTAAGGTGGCTCACAGTAGCTTTTTGTTACACTTCCCTTTATTAAACCACTTCTAAAAATAATTGTGATTTAGTTAATAAATCTAAATTTTTAAACATGCAGATATTATCAAAAACGCTTAGGCAAAAGTTTTAATTATGCTCTTTTTATCTAAAATGTCGTTTCCTTAAAGATATGATACCTTTTGCGATGTTTTGTGTGTTGATGCGGACGAAATTGTTACGGTCTGGTCGGGAGTGCTCGTGGAAGAAACCAATACCATGACCTAACTCATGAATTGCAGAACCAAGTGGACAAGGCCTGCAAATAGGTAACCATAGTGAGATCGAACAACGAAAAAATACATTATGGGGTAGATACATTAGTTTCCATAATGGAATGAAACTGTTTTGAAAATAATCTATAATAAATAAAATTGTCTCTTTACAAGCATGGTCGAGAATAGGGGCAAACAAAAGTCTCAGCTAGTAGCCAGAGTGGGCTTCTAGTGACCCGGAACTGCTGGATTGTACGCTCTGACCACTCGACCATTCTGGTTCACACTAGCGACATAGAAGCATAAGTGCGAGAAAAGACAAGTCCGGCCAATGAGCAAAGCCCAACTGAGTCTGCGTATGTTGCTTATGCTTATAGCCTGGTTCACACTAGCGACATAAACATACGCAGACTCAGTGAAGCATTTCTAGACTAGATGTGAGAAAAGAGAAGTGAGGCTAATGAGCAAAGCCCAACTGAGTCTGCGTATGTTGCTTATGCTTATGTCGCTAGTGTGAACCAGGCTTTAAGGAATGAGAACAACAAATATTACGAGAAATATTTGAACTGATGTGTCGGTCGAGACGATTTGTTGGTCGAGACGATTTGTCAGTCGAGATGATGTGTCGGTCGGAACGATGTGTCGGTCGGGACGATTTGTTGGTCGAGACAATGTGTCAGTCGGGAGGATGTGTCGGTCGAGACGATTTGTCAGTCGGGACGATGTGTCGGTCGGGACGATTTGTCGATCGGGACGATGTGTCGGTCGGGACGATGTGTCGGTCGGGACGATTTTTCGGTCGGGACGATGTGTCGGTCGAGACGATTTGTCAGTCGAGACGATGTGACGGTCGGGACGATGTGTCGGTCGAGACGATTTGTCAGTCGAGACGATGTGTCAGTCGGGACGATTTGTTGGTCGAGACGATTTGTCAGTCGGGACGATGTGTCGGTCGAGACGATTTGACAGTTGAGACGATGTGTCGGTCGGGACGATGTGTCGGTCGAGACGATTTGTCAGTTGAGACGATGTGTCAGTCGGGACGATTTGTTGGTCGAGACGATTTGTCAGTCGGGACGATGTGTCGGTCGGGAAGATGTGTCAGTCGGGACGATTTGTTGGTCGAGACGATTTGTCAGTCGGGACGATGTGTCGGTCGGGAAGATGTGTCAGTCGGGACGATTTGTTGGTCGAGACGATGTGTCGGTCTTCTAGTGTGAAAACAGCCAGTGACAGCGATAACAAATGATGATAACGATGATGATGATGTATTATTATACTTACTTATCCTTACTTCCAAGGGACACTTTTTGTCCTGCAATTCCAGTGTATCCGACTCTAGCGCGACAACGACTGAAATCAAGAAATTGATTAACATTATATCAAATCGTCGTACGTGCCCAAACAATTGAGATAAGGAGATTGAGAGAAAAGAATCGAAAAAACGTGAACAAATGGAATGAGCAAATTAAAGAAATATAAAGAAGAACTTTTATCTGCTATAACATAAAGTGCAACCATAAACTTTAAGAACAGTTTCTTGCTCACTTGGCATCTTCTAGGGGTAGTTTTAAGGATTCAAATGAGCATAAACAATATATTACTCCTGAGTACTCCGCTCTTCCCTTCTAGACCAAACGTCCTCACCGATCCGCGCCAGGTAATTCATTGCACCCATTTATATTATTACGCTCTCTTTTAAGCATTTCTGCATTTCTATTGTGCTATCCGCAAAGAGTATAGTAGGGGATTGTCTACCGGTACAACAGTCAGGCCTCGGAGGCATTCACTAACAACACTCATGATTGCATTAAACTGCTGGTTTTCAACAGTCCGATAAGTCCTCCATATACACATTAGTAGATTGTAAAGCGCTATGAACTATTCGAGAGATTTAGCGCTATATAAATGAGGCATATCATTATTATCATTATTATTATTATTATTATATATCAAATATTAGCTCACCCATCGTATTGGAATTCCACGTAACCCAACGCGTTCTTTTCCCTTTTAAATTTCAGGCAGGTCCTGCTCTTCCAGTGGTTCATGGCTTGTCTGGCCAGATTACGACCGGCATTATCTACACAAAAAAACGTATCAGAAATACCGTACGCAATCTTGAAAACAATGTTATTACCATATATATTGTAGGTAAGATGACCATATATGACAAAAGACTTTGATTAGCGCGCGAGATGAAAAACTCAAAAGCACAGCTCAACTGATAGAAGTATGTAGCTAGGAAAAGGGGTGCAAAGGTCGAAACGTCGAGTAAAAACCTTCTCGTTTTAAATTTTATTACGAAAACTACAAAAAAAAACCATCATATAGAATAAACTAGACGCACTTAGTGCGTTTACTCAGGCTACGTCATAGAGTAGTTGTGGTTTACCTGTGGCATTACGTCATGTGTAATCTCGACACAACGAGAGGTAAACCTAGGTAAACCTAGCCTCAGATTCCCCTGCGGGGTAGCCTGAGTAATAAGTTAAACTATTTGATAATCTTACCGAGGCTTGCTCCAAACGTATAGTATATAATACCATTAGGCCAAAGAAATCGATCTTTCAAAGCTGCACGTCGAACTCGACCATTCTTGTGTTGACTGAAAATCTCTTTTTGTTCTTTGGTCAAAAGCATGTCACCTTCGATTAAGTCTACTTCTTCCTCAATCGATCTTGCTGCGATGGGAAAACGAGTTAATGAGTTGAGGGTCGTAGTATAGGTTAGAAAACTCTAAATGATATGGTTATTGCGTCTCCCTCCTTAAATAAGGATATTGTATTGTATTGTTTTGCTAAATGATATGAATCAAAAGAATGGCTAGACAATCCGTGGGTACATTGTAAGAAAACAACTTTCACTCATGAAGGAAAACTTACCCTCGATAAGGCAAACTAAAGCACCAAGAAATGCCAATGGAATAAGGAACTTCATTATGAGAGCTCTGAAAAATCCTAATAAAAAAAACAATTTTCAGTTTAAGATATACTAGTTTACAAGAACAACAATTGTAAAAATAATGGAAGGAACCGAAAAAATTGCATTTTTGCGAAAAACGTTTGAATGCACCTTACCTGTGTAAGACTAATAAAGAGTAAAGGCAAAACCTTTTGGACAATCTTTATAAGAACCGAAAGGGCAGAGGTCGACAAACATCATGAACGCAAAATATAATTAACTTATGAAAGATCATGAATCCAACTGAACATGAAAGCAATTGATGCCGTAGCTAGTAACAGCCAATTATTGCTAGAGCTGGGAACATTTTAACTCTCTCTCTTTCTTTCTCTCACTCTCCCAAATTTCAGTATTTTTGAACACATTTTAACTGTTATACATTATGATTCTTTTTTGTCAGTTTTAGTTATTTGAGACTTCAGGTCAGTCGGCTAGTAGGTCATGACCAATGACATTTGCTATTTACTAAAACATGTTGTAATCCCTCACCTACAAAATGGTTGAACAAACTAGTAAACAAACATATAGACAAACATTCTTGAAGAGGTCAAAATGGAAACAACCTAGTAACGTTTTTTTTAGCAAATTATTTAAATATTGCCAAAATTTTCCCAAATTACACCAAACAATTCAACTAAAGGAACGGCGAAATATCATGACTTTGAACTGAAGAATATAGATGTTGATAAACATTAATTTCCACTGAATGCTGTTCTAGAGTAACATTATAGCGTTAAAATGCGGGGCGTATTCAAGGGCGGCGCTTAATCGCTGTTTCTTGTAACTGATTTGCTTGTAGAAGTTAATATTTGCTAATATATAATAAGTGGAAATTTTTTTCGGAAAAAGGGTGAAATGCCTTATCAGTTTTGATGCTGATTGAAGTAATTCACGGGTGAAAAATTAACGCTTAGCGCTTACTAGGAAGACGGTCGTGTTTACAATAAAACCATTGGAGATTTACCGGCGTTTGGTAAATCTTTTAAGTTAAGAAAGTTAGTGGTAAGTGCTTATATTTTCCTAACATATTACATTATTTGTTTTCTTTCCCTGGTCAAATAATACAAGAGAAATTAGCATAATACATAACATGAAACCATTCGTAAAATCTTCACTGAGTGAGTGTTTTGTTCAAAAGAAAATCCGAGCATGCGCAGTACTTTTTTCACCCGTGTCAATTGCACCACTAACAACAATACTATGAATATTTTCAAAACCTATCTAATATTAAAACGCTTGTAGGGTTAAACAAAGGGCGAAGAAGAGCAAACATTTCCCGTAAACAAAACCAGTTCAATGAATTATGGAAGACACGTTACTATCAGAAAGAAATTATTTTGATTTTTCTAACAAGTCAAATAATCACTCTAAAATACTAAAATACTCATTATTTAGTCAATACAAAGTTACCCTGCCAGCAGAGAAGGTTTTTTTATCAGCTTCTATATACAACTTTTGCTAAAAGTAGGGTAGTGTTATAAGTTGGACTATTTTCGCAACGATTTATTTCGACTAAGTTAGATTTAAAGTCTTTACCATAGTTGGTTATATTAAGGGGAATATATTTAGTAAATTAACCCCTCTATTATCTATGGTTTGATTAGGACACTTCTATTAACTATGTTTTGGTTAGGACCCATTTATTATCTATGTTTTGGTTAGGACCCTTCTATTAACTATGTTTTGGTTAGGACCCTTCTATTAACTATGTTTTGGTTAGGACCCTTCTATTAACTATGTTTTGGTTAGGACCCTTCTATTAACTATGTTTTGGTTAGGATTCTTCTATTAAATATGTTTTGTTTAGGACCCTTCTATTACCTATGTTTTGGCTAGGACCCCCTATTAACTAAATGTTTTTACCTAACTTTGAACGTATTTAAAAAACTATTTGTGGTCAGGGGAGACTAAAAAGCAAATTATATTCATTAACGATAACATGAATACGGGTCGTTAATATTATCAACAAAACATTATTTTGTATTGAAGTTAATTTGTTCATTGCAAGTCATGGCGTCCATGTTGGCTTACAATAATCAAGGACTTCGTCGTTGCATTTATCGCATTGTTTGATATGTTAATTTTTTTTAGGTATTTGCTTGTATATTTGTTTCATTTTGTTTTTGCTTCTGCTTTCTTTTTAAATTCTTTTTTTCTTATTCCTTTTTCAGTTTTTTTTTTATTATTTTCCATACACCGAATCGAAATATGGCGACCAATTTGAATAACTATTTTTCTTGTCTGGCTAGCCTCTCATACATGTGAAGATTCCTACTCCTTTGTGTCCCAACGTCCATGAGCACGAGGCTAACCAGTCAAGAATTAACAATAGCAGGTCACCATATTTTGATTGGGTCTATTAGTTTGCTTAATTTTGGAAAATCAATTTAGGCTGTTATAATTATTTTGCTGTAGTCCTGTCGTTATCAGTTTTAGGGCGTGTCAAACTGCTAATTGATCAGTCGATAGGCAGGCAGTACGGACCACTTGACGCCCCCTTAACTAAATTCATTAAGTTCATAATAATAAACATCATCAAACTACCATTTTTGGCTAATATGACATTGTTTTAGTATCAATAAGCATTTTGAGCTTCTTTCTGGGAAGGTATATATGTTTGGAAAATAAGAATATGACGATCAAACAACGTTTTTGTTTAAGGATGACCTCATTTATTTTCTATATATAGACTCGAAAAACAACAAATAAAAACACAAAATATTTTGACGATAAATCACATTTTATTTCATTTCTTTTCTACATCTTTGAGTTTCTAAAAGTATTTTTGGCGCTTTTCTTGCAGTTTCTTGCACTTCATTGACCTACAAAACAATGAAAATATTATTATTATGATTATTACCGCAGGAAAGGCGCAGACGGGGGAGGGGGGATTGGGTTGGGAGAGGCTCAGGTTAATAATGATAAATATCAACACAACGTCTCAGTATATGAGCGCTCTCCCCCTGTCAGGCAATATGAACATTTTTAGTGAAAGAGAAGAATTAATATATTATTGTTATATCATGAGGTTTTTTTCAAGACTATACTATTTATTGTTACTTACCCATCTTATTGTTCGATTTCACCTGGTTTTGGTCCCGTGGGGGCCTTGGTGGGTTTGAGTGGTTCATTTAAGGCTTCGTCAGCTAATTGTTGGTCTTTTTCCTCATCATAAGCCTTGGTCTGTCCAGTCCCCTCTCCACCTTCAACACGTTGGTTAAGTTCAGCGTCTTCTTGGTGTTTGGTTTCTTGCTTTTTTTCTCCCTTGGGCTTATGGTGTTTGGTTGTCTTGGACATTACTGGACAAACGAAAAAAATGAAAATAACAATCAACAAACAAACAAATAATAAATATAAATAAACTTTTAGTAAAATTGAAGGTTGTGGGGTTTCTTTTTCTGCATGGAGCTGATATGATAGCTCCAGAAAATGAAACCCCACAACCTTCAATTTTACTGAAAGTTTATTTATATATATTATCTGTTTGTTTGTTTTGACACGATAAGGTTGCAGTTGCAAACTGATGTGGTCGTGTAATTCGTTTTGGCTTTCGCATGGCTTTATCATTACAAATATTACTTAAGACTTTTGTTGGCATTTTCTTTGCTTTTAAACAGACATTTAAACAAAATAAAATTCATTTTCCGCTGTTCAAGTTTTACCTACCAAAGACAGAGAGACCAATAAGAACAATGAAAGCCAGGTAGAACTTCATATTGTGTGATAGTGTTGTGATCGAAAACTGAAATAAAAATAAATAAAAAACAATTACGAATATAGAAATACGAATACGAATAGAACTGCCGCTATTTATAAATGGCATTATATGTGGATAAAATTATCGATATATATGGATTTCTGTAGAGATATCTATTCAAAATGATTAAATCTAGATAGGTTTTAGAAGTGCGTCTTTTTCGAAAACAACAAAACAAATTAAAACAATTAACATCACCATAACACAAAAGTTCCATAGTGTAACAAAATACGTACATATCGCACATTAAAAATTTCACTAGATACATGAAGGACAAAGCTATAAAATCTACCCTTATTCACCACAAGGAGTTAAAAGGAAATACATGCAAGAAATCTACCCTTATTCGCCACAAGGAGTTAGGAGGAAATACATACAATTTAAGAAATCTACCCTTATTCACCACAAGGAGTTAGGGGGAAATACATATACACTTATTCACCACAAGGAGTTAGGAGTAAATACATACAAGAAATCTAAATCAATGTACTAACAATGCTCCGTTCGCTTACCTTGTAAGATGTTATCAATAACTGACTGACTACTACTGTTTTCAGTGGTGTTTATAGGTGAGTTAACGCATGACCCAGGCTGTATAACCTTTGGGGTTACATGAGTTATGCATCACCTTTGTTTTGTCAAGTGTTTTTACCCCTTTATGCAATCAAAACCAGTGAAACCTGTTTCGGTAAAGAGAAATGATGATTGTGGTGCACAGGTCAGGACGGACTGCTAATTAAACTGTTATACCAGTTAAAACGGTCAACCACTCGAAAACAGATATTATTAACGAAAACAAAAACTGTGTCGAAAAAACTGTATCATCAATGTAAGCTTAGTCTCCCTCGCAGCCGTTTTTAGTGTCGGGCTTCCTGTGACGACACTAAAAATCGCTGCGAAGAAGACAAATGTAAACTATGATAAATCTAATTTTATAGGATACAGTAATAGCCCGCGTATAAAAATCAGGCTTTTAAGGACGTTTGCGGGGAATGCTCGCGCGCATCCTACTACGCACGACAACGCGCGGTGAGGAACGCCTGGGTGATTTTTTCTATAATGAATTTACTGCACAACGCAAGCCCCATATAGTAAAGAAGAGCTTAAAATTGATGAAACTGTGCTTAGCAATCCAGAAAAACACTAGGATATGTTGTATGGGTAACCACAATTCCTTTCGGTCGTACAATCGCCGTTCACCGTCCACCCTGTCAACCTTTTTTGAATTAGTTGTATCACAGTATATATAGACCCGCGTGCCGTTTACATTCCGTAAATAATTGACTTTACCGAGCGTTGAAACTAAATAAAAAGACATAAACACATCTAGTTATTTTCTTTAATTTAACAGGCCTTTCCGTACCGCTGACCCACATTTAATTCCCCAACTCCTACACTGAGAAAAACTCGGCTAATATATTATCCTATTGTTCTCACTGTTCCATCTATTTAAAGTTTCATTCCTGCATGCTAGAAGTCTCTATATACCAGTATTTCATAGAAAATTGTTGAGAAGCTGAATCAAAGGTAGCCTGCAGAACAGCTATTTTCGTGTAGAGTTTAGGGGAAAATCGAGATTTGAGGTTCCTGTGTTATCTCGATATCCGCAGGAAACATGGCTCGCTCGTTTATACGTAGTTTAAAAAAATTATCAGAACAAAATATAACAACGAAATACCATAAACTAGCTTTATCCAGCGTTTTTTCCCTGAATTTTTCCTCAACGTGAATCTACTATCTCTCGTTTTTCTTCTTCTTTTCAATGACATCAATACGTTTTTTAATTGGAGAACAACCGTATCATATGTAGTTATTTCTTGAATGAGTAAGTGATTATAATTCAACTTCAGCGGCTTCGGCCCTTGCGGGAGCTCGGCTATTATTACATGGAATATATATAGTCAAGAGAGGATAAATTTATCCTCTCTTGATATAGTGGTATATAACTAATATCAATTAAGTGAGAAAAGTGATGGGTGTTTTCCATTTGTCCAGAAAAACCGGTTGATGAAACCGAGACAAGAATGGTTGTAATGGAACAGTGCAAACCAATATGAACGTGCGGATGAGAGAATTGGGTCTGTGAAATTCCGAGAAATTCTTACCAACCGGAATGGCAAGGCTAAGCTGAAAGGTTGACCACTTTTTTCGGTTGGAAATACCAAAAAATTGACTGTTCCATTTGTTGTCCAACCGAAAGTATCTTTGTTTTTGTACAAATGTAGACTGCGAACAGTTCCTTCTTTCCCCTCCAGATTCCGAGGAAAACGAGAGAAAAATCAGCATTTAAATAAAACAAAGACGAGGGGTGAAAAGGGGGAGGAATGATGAGAGAGGAAAAGTAGGTTTCCTCCCCCCCCTCCCCTCCCCAACTCGCCCCCAATCCATGCTCGCTCGTTTTATTAAAGTTAACATTTTCTGAATCAGGATTGAAAAGTAAGGACTGCTCGCAGTCTAGTACAAATGATAAGCACACGATATCCCTACTCCCACAGTGTTGAAAATATCATTTTTGAACCAATCAGGTGCCAGTATTTTCGCGCGGTACGTTAATTGGAGGCACGAAAGTCGCTGTGAGACGTCGTATCGTGTGTTGTTGGTTTTGACTGAAAATTTGCGAAACAAAATTAATAAAAGTCAAAAGAAGATTAAAAACACATGAATTACATATTTTACTAATAATAAATCGACATGCAGAGGTAGTAGAAGAACAGGAATTCTCGATATCGTCTCGTGTTTTGACTGATCTGCTCTCGAATTCTCCCAAACGCATCTCTCCTCACAAAGCACGTATGAGTTGGGCTCCCTGTGCTATGCTTATGTGTAAGGGAAAACAAAATGGCCGCCGCCAATGGTGATGTTGTGTCACTGAGAGATCTCTGTTATTTAACAGTCAGTAGGTATCTCTCTCCCTTCAATATCTGGTCAATTTATAGGTTTGTACCTCATGTACACTGCCCTAGAATCAAACACATCGTTCACTCGTTTATTTGTGATAATTTCATGGATATTTCACGCACGGATCAGTTCTTGGCTTTAGATGAAAATGAAATGAACTGGATCCTCGACAACGAAGATATTACGGTATCAGAAGCAGCTATATTATATAGCTTGGTTCGATGGTATAAACATTCACAGAGCCAACGAGAGAATGCTTTTAAACGACTGTTAGTTAAAGTACAATTGAGTGTAATCAATAGAGATGTCTTATCGGTGATCATCAAGAAATATCATTTGCATAAAGTCGTCCCTGAACTACGGAAATACAAGAAACTCTTGCCTCAACGCTTAGATGCAGTCGAAAGGTTGATTCATCAGGAGAATGTCGCCAGCATCGCAGTACTATTTTGTTTTGAAACATCATCATCAAAAACAAGCAATGACATAGAGGTTAGTTTCAAGTACTGGATGCCAATGGCTTCTAAAGTGTCTGCTTTTAGTACAGTTATGGGTCAATTTAACTATGCAATTGAACTCGATTATGTAATCCCAGTACAACACAATATGTTTATCTTTGCATGGAGATCAAATCCAGGTGGTGGCGGAACTTTAGTCAATGTCAAGCTGGATTGTAACACTGGCACAGTTACCAAATGTGCTCCATTGTCTTGGTGTATACATCCATTTTATTTGTGTATCCGATGTGGTATATTTATATACTTGCTAGGAGGTCTTGGTAATGAAACCACACATAAGAATGTTTATCGATACGACATCATTAATGATGAATGGACAGAAATGCAGCCAATGAACAGCGGCCATGTGAATACAGAAGATGTACTAATTTATGATAACCGCTATCTTCTGGTATTTGGGACAACCACCATTACTGAGAGATATGACATGTGTACAAACACTTGGACTCTTATAGAAAACCCTTGGCAAGGTCTTTTGGAACGTGATGATTTTATTGGCTTATCTGGTTCATCTCTATTACATGTAGTGCTAACCATCCATGCTAATTATTCTGGGTTGTGGACATCCTCTAATCCCAGTGTCAACCTTGATTTTGGTGTTAAGTGGCGTGGGATTAATTTACGAGAAGGTTTCCTCACATCCAAGTCCTACTTTGGTCAGAACTTTTTATTGTATCAAAAATCTTATTTAAATCTTGAAAAACCGTGTGGAGAAATATATGTTGCTTCAAAGCAGTCTAATTGTTGGCAAAAAAAGAAGTTGGCTACGTTGAGAACCGACACAGCATTCTCAAGTGACTGTTATATTACTGCATTGAGCCGTGGTGCACGCAAGGAATTAGACATCTAATCAACAACTGTAGCTGATATTTTGAACACATTCATTTTGCTTTTCCTAATGGTAACTTTATCTTTGTATTGGCAATATCTTTGTGGTTACTTAAGCAACATTCAACCATAGTTAATAGAGGGAAGCCTCCTCCACAGGAAATCCTTTCCTTTTCAACCTCATGGTATCCCTTTGTCATTTAATCATTTTATCTCAAAAAAGTAGGTAAAATAGCATCGTACTTCGAAAAACTTCGAAAGGTATTTTTTTAAGAACCCATATTCATTATTTGGAGAATTCTTGCACAATAGGATTAGGGCAAACCATTTTCGCACGATATTTATAGTTATATTCATATATATTTCCCATCGTTGTGAGCAACATGATGTCATCAGAAAGTGCCTCGGGGATTCCAAAAATATTTTTTCGCACATTTTAAACTTTTTTTTGCGTGAAAAATTGTCTGATGAAAATTTTTGATATATATTTGAAATCAGCATAATTTTTATCATCATATAAGTTCAAGTTCATTTTTAGTGGAGGATCCCTAGATGTTATGGGTTGTCCAGTCCCAAAATGTCTTAAATATAATGTTAATAGGGGTAATTGTGCCCCTATGGGGAAGTCCGGTGCCTAAAGGGACACACCCCTAGATCCGACCCTGCTTCTTATATATACTTTTCGTTTTCATAGATCAATAGTTCATAAATGGATCAGTATATTTGATCTACAAACACTCTTACTAAGCTAAAACTGTTGCATGCATTACCAGCAAAGTTTGGTAAAAATGTTTCATTTTTCTGGTCTGTCAATCATCCTTAAGGTTGCGCTTGGTTGATTTTATATAAGCTCAACCTTCAAATTGATTTATACATCAAATAAACAGCCCAAAATCAAAAAGAAATTCTGCTTCTACCAACAGGTTTTTCTATGAGGGTTCTGAAGGGGGGTTCGAATCCCATTTCCCAGTTTATATTTGGACCAAATCCCAGTCAAAAATCACACAACCCCATCAGTTTTGCTCAAGTTTTCAATTTCTCATTCCCATTTTCTATTGAAAGTTCTTTTATTTGTAAATCCCAGTTCCAGTGCATCCATTCCCATTTTTCCAGTAAAAAATAAAGCCAATCCCAGCTCCCATTTTATTCCCTTAAGGTTACGGTCCACGTTCGCGGTGTGCTTTCACATGCTCTCACTTAAAAGTGTGTTTACCGCGTCATTTTACAATAATAATAGACATATTATATATCATTTTAAAGCTTATATAACAGAGAATAAGACTGTGTATGTTTTGTTATATACAACAATTTTCTGGAAGATATGCTCTTCGAAAAACCTCAAAATTAACCGCCTTCAATGCAAATTGTTTAAAAAAGTATAAGTCAAAAAGTTCATACTGCTTTGCCGTCATTTCTTCGTTATGTCAATCAACACATATTGGTCTTGAAAACCGTGTCCAGTTTTTTTGATAAAATGCTTAGTTTTAGAGTTATGGCCCATTTTGCTATTTAACTTGAAGTTTTAACAATGAGTCAACTTTGAAACACATTTATTCAAGAACGAAGCATTTTATCGAAAAAACTGAACACGGTTTTGAACACATGTATGTGCTGATTGACATAATGCAGAAATGACGGCGAAGTAGTAGGAACTTTTGGACTTATACTTTTTTTAATGAAAGTGCTCGATTTTGAGGTTTTACGTGAAGCATTGGTTAAAGATATTATTTTTCTTAAAAAAACTTACATAGTCTTATTCTCTGTTATATAAGCTTTAAAATGATATATACTTTGTCTATCTTTATTGTTAAGTGACACGCTAAACAATTTTTAACTGAGAGCAGCCCGCGAATGTGGACCGTAACCTTAAGGACCCTTTTCTGTGTCTAGTCACAAAAAGCTGTTGTTAAGGAGACAATAAAAAAGGTCACAAAAGAGAAAATATTAGCTCATATTTTCTATTGCTTTATTTTAAAAATTTGTATACAATATTTCTGAATATAGACAATATTTCTATAATAACAAATTACTTTGAAACTAGATACACAAGAGAATCTTGTAAGTATGGTCTGATTACATTCTACATTGGATTCCACTTTTCACAGTTCTCGTCGATTAACCTCATGCAGCCTCGATAGTGTGTAATGTATTTTTACAATTTGACTACAGCCCGTGGTAATTTAAGGTATGTACACATGATCAAACAATTGAAATACTCACAAAATCCATGGGCTGTAGTCCAGTTCTAAAGAATATATTACATGCTATTGAGGCTGAAATTGATCGAAAGGAACTTTGAAATGCAACTTCGGTGTGTTGCCAATGTAAACCACCTGCACAACTAGCATATTTCAAAGTAAAAGCTACTAATCTATTTTAGTAAAAATATGTGACTTAATTGCTTCGCACTATCTGGTTTACACACTACCTCACCCGTTACATACTTAACAAATCAACATCCCCCCTCCCCCCATCCTCGGGAACCCTGGGGTTATATTCTGTCACTCGTTTCTCCTGGGTTCCTAAGGATGCCTCCCCTATCCCCTTGCAGGTTCCAGTTGTGTGCCAAAAAAATGACTCTTCTTGCAATGTTCGAAAAATACTGATACTAAACATTTTTTTTTTATTTGTCATAATTAAGCTGCATGATTCTACTGAAAACCTAACTCATACTCCAGGTTTTATTGAGGGGATTCCAAACACAACCAAAAGAATAAAGGCAACACCTCAGGCTATATGACCTTGCTCTTTCATTCATTTCACTGTGTTAGGAACCCCTGATGAACCATTTGCACTTGTTTTTTATTCAACTTGTTGTATGAGCTATTTTAAATGTTGTCAAATGGAAAGGTTGTTATATATATAATCATCTCACCCTTTCAATCAATGAAATAATAACTGATACAACCACATATCAAGTAGCACTTTTAAAGTGAATATTGGTTCAATGGACTCGAGGTTTCAGTCTCTTTGTAAAAATCATATTGATGAGGTCTAAGTGCTATTAGCTAGTCCAATGAACTAATATTCAAGGTGGAGATCCAGGGGGTGACAGTCATATTTGCATATATATATATATATATATATATATATATATATATATATATATATATATATATATATATATATATATATATATATATATATAGTTCCATATATAGTTCCATGATATATATATCATCAAGATATTCAAAAAAGAAAGATATAACAAATGAATTATAAAATATAAAAATTTGGCTGCTTAAAATGTATTCACTACAAGTCGCCTCTTGGAACTGCACTTGCCTTTTCCTATCTGTACCACAGAATTACTTTCACTTTTTAATTACATCATTATATTCCAAGGGACTGTTAGCCTGCAAAACAGGCATTCTAGTGGAGGTTTGGGGATATATTGTTTTTGGGGGTTCCTGTGTTGTAACAAGCAAACAAGTTTATTGCAGGTACCTAGATAACACTGTAAACCCAAAGTTCATTTCCCCAAAAAACTCCACAATAATTAGTATGCCCGTTCTGCAGGCTTATAGTGAGATAATAAGGGACTATCAAATATTAGAAAATATATTTTCACAAAGTAAGCTATATACCTTCTTCTTCTTAAGTATCTGCAACATAAGATAGCATAGTACATAGCACAGCAGTCTTAAAAATATGACTCCTTGGAGCCAGGTGATCTCGCTTTGAAGGTTACAGAGGATTGTTTGTCAAAACGAACAGTTCCAAAATGGTGCCTTGAGACAGCAATGATTGTGGTTACTTTTAGGCATTTGCATTTGGTTTTTATTATTATTTTTCTTTGCTGATAGAGTAGCACTTTTGTTGTCCAGGTTACATAGAGTTTTTTCTTAATTTACAGTCATGAAAAGGACATATTTATAGAGGATTAACATGAGAAACAACTCTCTTGAACGACGCCATCTTGGAACTGATGGTGATGCAACAAAAATGCTTCTGATTGGCATACACTAACCAGAAGTATGCGTGTGAAATCACCTGGATTAGAGTAGCTATTATTTTACAAATGTTTCACAATGGATCTGATAGGATATTTCCTCTGTTGGAATACCTTGGATTATATGCAAGAGATTTTCTAAAATACAATGGCTCCACACCTCCACTGGTATCTTTAGATAGTGACTTTTGTGATCCTCGGCCTTTTTTCTTGAGTCCAAGGTCTTCTATGGAGTAGTCAAACACTATGTTTTCATTGTTACGAGTGTTCTTAGAAGATCTTCCAAGACTGTTTGTTGGTGTTTCAAACCTTCTTTCAACTTCCATCAAATCCGGGTTAAGTTTTGATAACCTATTATCTTGTCTGCTCATTCGTAAAGATGATGATGGTACATCCACATATGCATTGGCTCTTGTATCGCGGACGTCTCTTATTGGTGTACTGGATGGAAGATGGCCGTTTGGAATGTGTGGGGACTTGGAACGAGATGACCATCTCTGGGATGGTTCTTGAAGCTGTCTTGAAGGAGTATGCCGCTGTGACATCATCAATGATTCTGGACTAGCTCTTGTCACCTCCATACCCTTCAGGGGAGCTCTGGTTCTTTCACGTGGTGGTTTCCTCATGTAGTCATCTTTCCTGACAACTATCATGTTGTTAGGAATAAGAGGTCGATATGGTTTATAAAACTGCTGACCATATGTTGGGTGAATTAACTGTAAGTAAACCCTTTGGTTGATTTTAAGCTGCTTCTCAGGATCAACACCCTTGCCATAGATAGTCGGGGGATCAAATAATCCCATGTATAGATTCTGTTTAGTTTTAATTTGCTTTTGACTAATGTCATCAAACTCATTTTTCTGTACGACACTCTTGGTCTTTTTTCTTTTCAAAAGTTCAGGATTTTTGACAAGGTAATGATTGACATCTCTCATGGAGCGCAGCTGTTGAGTTCCTAAAGAGCTTGATGATGTGGTGATGTTACGATTATTGGAACGTAGCGACCCGTTAGGAACTGTTCCATTCATGCTATGGCCATTACGACTGGGAGGTCTATCTTGATGGTCAAAAGCAAACTGCTGGGCATCAGAGTGAGCCAAGGGAGATGTCGGTCTGTAACTTGAAACTGTAGCTAATGACTCATGGTCATCATCGCCTACTTCATAGCTGCCATTACGACCACTATATCGTGGTTGGTGCTTTTTTGCTATACTGGCTGAGTGACCCATTGCTGCTAACAATCCAAGCTAAATCATTTTCTGAAAAAGAATTAATGAGGAATTAAAGTTTGTATGAAGAGATTATCAAAATACGACATAGTGGTATAAACATAAGCTTACTTCAATTATAAGCACTTATAAACTCATAGCAATACAGTACGTAGAAATAATATGATAATAGCTTTTTAGAATATTTTAAACATTTATTACAGCAATTGACCTAATCGACGGCGCATTAGAAGATAGATGAAAAACTCTCGACTTTTTAACATAAATTTGTCATTTTGAGTTGACACATTCCTAAATCACTAAAGAGTGGACTGTGTTGCGATGCAAACAAAACCACGTTATATTGATTCAACATAAAAGTTAAGATTACCTCAACCACTTTTCATATAAAACAGAAAAAATATATAAACGCTGCGGATCAAAATATATTTCACAAGTTGATGAAGTGGTGTGTTCTTGCTCCGTTATTGTTTCTTCGACTTTTTCTTTTGTTTATCTGTATACATCCACACTACATGTGGTCATTATAAAACATGTTAGCACACTTCCGAGTGAATGAAAGAAAATTAATAAAGACTAAAACAAGAAGAATAAGAAATGCTTTGAAAGAAGACTCTTCTAGATCCACAACAAAAGACACCAACTGCTAGAGTACGATTTGGCAATCAAAATATTGCTTTTATTCGCCTAACTACCTCTTTGAAAGCATCCGTAAATGACATTTAGATTCGCTTGTAGTTTCAAGAACGATAGCTAATGAACGTAAAATAAAGTTAACGATGTTAATTGAGACGCTTTATTTATTAGATGTAAGCACATTTATTAAATATCCGGCCGGTTCGAAAGGAGCTTCGTTAATTGCAACAATAGCTTCGAAACGAAAACCTTTTATGATCAGAAATATTTTCTGTGTCAAAAAGATTTAGAAATTAAATGAATCATTGTAAAAATAAACCTTATCTCACTACATAAGTGGTTTGAAAGAAGAATGGAAAGTTTCCAATTGTTTCTAAAACCAAAATTGCCGCATAGAATATCAATTTAAGTCACTTTGGGTAAGCCAAATAGACTTCATTAAGCTATTAATGTACGTCTTACATAATTATCTTCTATAATACACCATCGCCTTTGACTAGAATGTTTAAGCGATCTACTTTGGTCATCAGGTATTCGTATGGTAGCAGTAATTCGTAACAGTAAACGCCAGTTATGGCATATTCCAAAGACGAAATGATTCCCGTGACGTTACCATCGAAACGCCAACCTTCGTGAACGAACGCTCAAGATTGAAGGAATGTAGAGGTAAAATATCGCTACTCTGACGCTAAAACACATTATATTTGAGAATAATTTACCTTTTAGAGTGTTTGTAGAGTGAATAAAGATTATTTGCTTCAAAGATGGGCCATTTTCATTGTTGACTTCTGTGTTTTGACTTCTTGGCGTCTTGTGCGAACAGCGTGTAGAGTACCCACAATGCACCACTCAAAGATCAAATTACAGTAGCTTCCAGAAGTTGTCTGTCTGTCCAAGATTGTCATTTTTTAAAACCTCTCTTGAGTTGTTTTTCTCGATTTAAAAATTTAGACAGTAATTGTAAAGCATTTACATCCGAGGTTTTGTTATGAATGTTGATTTTTAAATATTTCCTCGTACAAAACAAAACAAAACACTTTATATGTTGCTTTTTTTAAGAAAGTATAGTTTGCTAGCTATGTGTTTTCATTATTTTTTGCTAGCTATTTTTTCATGACTTTTTTAATTTAACCTTTCTTGCTTTTTAGGAAAAAATATAAATAGAAAAATCAATTAGAAATCAATTCCAGAAAACATGCGATTGGGTTGCCTGTGTCAAAACGGGGTATATTCAGTGAAGTACTGGATCGAGCTTGGTTCAGCATAATGGCTGACCAAGAGTAGAGGAAGGGAAAGTTTTACATGTAAAATCCACTTACATCGGCCTTTCAACTTACGTTTCGTGGTTGTAGCCTTCAAAAGCAAATAGTTAAATATTAAATCTTTAGTTTGGCGCCATGAGTGGGATATATGACCATGATGATGGTAAGATTTTTTACTTTTTCACACCACGATCTTTGTTGTTTTGTTGTGTCGATCAATGTGTCAAGATAGTTAATTAGTGAACTATGTTTTCTGAATCCAGACGCAGGTTATGGAGAGGATGATGGTGAAGATATCACACCAGATTTGTGGCAAGAAGCTTGCTGGATTGTCATCAGCTCGTATTTTGACGAGAAAGGTCTTGTCAGACAACAGTTGGATTCGTTCGATGAGTTTATTCAGATGTCAGTGCAAAGAATCGTAGAAGATTCACCAGAAATAGACCTGCAAGCTGAATCCCAGCACATGACTGCAGAAACAGAAATTCCCGTGAGCATCATCTCTTTAAAATAAAATTATTTTGTTAGCATTGCATTCAAAGGGAAGATTAGACAATTTAGTTATCAAAGTTTTAGAAACAAAATCTTTTTTGTTGAACAGCAATGTTTTGTCATGTATACCATGTAAAACTCTATCTTAACCTATTATGTCTATTACTTTTGTTCTGTAACTGTTTTGCAGTGTGGGAATTTTAAGAAGACGAGAGAAGCATTAGGAAGCATTACCATGACATGTAGCGGAGTGCTTCTCAGTGCCTCTCAAGTCTTCTTAAAATTCCCAAGTACTCAATAACTCGATAGAGCACTGCTGCCAATTTTTCTATTTGTTTTATAAAATGTTCAGTAGTTAAATTCAAACAAATCGATGCTCCATGCACTGTTGAGTTATAGATAATGTTTCTCGGCCAATCAGAGCGCGCAATTTAAATCAAATATTTTATAACTCTCAGTTATCTTCCATGTAGTGTGCTAAATGAGTTGATGTTTGTTTGGTATTATATGAAATTAGACCTTTGCCAAATTTGCTTAGATTCTTTTAGGCTGGGGTGTATAAAATACAGTGAATGTATAGATTTATCCAACTTGAATCAATTGAACATTTCTGGGCTGGTACTCCTTCCAGTTTCTGATAGAGTGCACATAGTATCATATAAATAAACTACTACATCACTACTGTTTTGCTTATTGTAGGCCAAGTATGTGCTGAAGTTTGAACAGATCTATTTGTCAAAACCAACCCACTGGGAAAAAGATGGAGCACCAAGTGCCATGATGCCAAATGAAGCCAGGCTAAGAAACCTAACGTAAGACCTTGATAATAATGTCTTTAATGTTAATACACCTTACTCTGTAATCACTATACTAGGAAGTACGGCTATATGTAGCTGCTACGGCTAAATTACATTCAAATAAATAACTTACTAAATAAATAAATAATATATAATAAATGACTAAATAAATTAATGTTAAGGCTCATACATAGATAGATAATTAAATTAAACAACAACAACTGTCCATTTAATTCCGACTAGAACATCTAAATCCGACCTTTGGGGTCAAGCTACTAATTATTAGCACTTTACCGATAAAATTACTAATGGCTAGGTACAAAAGCGAGAATGTCCTAATGGCTAGGGAATACTAAGGACTTGACCTTCACTTCACTCAATGATTAGGAGATTAGACTGTAATGACCTATCCGTTAGGAACGAGATCGTAGAATTCCTAACAATCAGGGAGATTTACGAATAGAATGCAGCCGATCCTATCTCTTTCGTTAGATACAACTAGGAGCGCGTAAACTAAATTAAAACTGGCCACGGTTATTTTTATACCGAGAAAAAACGAAACGAATACAATAATATTTTTCGATGCAACGCGGTCTATTTTCAGCGTCGTCATTTCTATACGTTTTCCATTTCTAGATCAATGACTTGTATTCATTACAGGATAGATAATTTACACGATAAATTAGTCAATCTTATGATATCGTTTTCATGCAATTCAGCAAACGTCTTTTCTACAGAGCAACATGATTTTCGCGCTTCACTTCACTCGATGATTAGGAGATTAAACTGTAACGACCTTTCCGTTAGGAACGAGATCGTAGAATTCCTAACAATCAGGGAGATTTACGAATAGAATGCCGATCCTATCTCTTTCGTAAGATGTCAATTAACAAGTAAATCAAACAGCCCTGCGAGCGGCAGAGGATGTTTTTTCACGATCTTCTTTGAAGAGAGAAAAATTCAAAAGCTACGTTTATTTTTATGTTCATTAGAATGAATAATTTTGTCGTCTGGAACGGTGTATAATGATTGTAATTTACTATGACTTTAACTTACCTTAAAACAGCTACTAGTTGGTAACCAAATTCGTTTCCAGCTTTATTCAATACATGTTCGGATTTACATAGTCGTTATTGTTTTCTTGATCAAGTTGGCAAGCGTTTTGCGACCGCCGGATAATTTTAGCCGGCCGTAAGTTCTGTACCCTGCGAGCAGAGGTTCCTTTCTCTCTTTAACTTACAACGTCCTCGTCGTTCCAGAAAGAAACTCTTCTCGCAGGGTATTGATTCTGTAAACTAGCATTACAAATTTTTATCTCGGCCATGTGGAAACGATTGAGAAAGAATTCTCGAAATGTTCCTGAATGACGGGCTTGAAAGCAGCTCTTATCGCTATCCGATCGTTGTAGCAAATCAAGAGACAAATAAAGTGTATCGCTCATCAAGTCAACATATCGATTTAATCTTGTAAAACTCAGGATATGACTACATAAAAACGTGATATTACTTTGATTTAAGAGAATTCTACTTATTTACAAACAAATGCACTAAAATCTATCTAAAACTTCGTTATACAATGCTGACCATCCGTTTATATATATTATGTCAAAAATGGGCGCCAAAGGTAATGTAGATTGACGCAGGCAACGCAGCCGTATTTTATATCTTTGCGTGACAACACAAGTTCTCTGCGAATGTTTTGATAATATCCAGACCATTACATTCCCTTGGAGAATTATATATTTTTGTGTTGAACATATCTAGTTTTAAAAACACTCCACTCTCTCCAAGTCTCGCTTGTTAATTTTTCAGTTGATTGCGTTGCTATGTTTTCAACGGAAATTTTTAGCCAGCGAGACTATGCCTCCATGTGATATCCTCTATGTCATATATTTGTCGGCATAGTCAAGCGCTTCTTTTGCTAGTCTGTCCACATCAGGAATACAAAAATACCTGTTTTGGGGAACCACATTTACTTTATTATTAAAAATAAATGTGGTTTCAACCAATTGGATGTCCTTATGTTGAGGCCATCCAAACACATTGTTGGCCTGACTTTGCCGTTTCTGAAGAAAGGCGATTTTGACACTGTCCTCAGGCTCGTTCTTCTCTTCAACTCTTCCAACATACCAGTTCTCTCTGTCATAAATCACTGAGACCCAGCTGTTGATTTCTATTTTTTTGATGTCGAAGTCCTATGACGAAAAAGAATCACTGTTACGTTTATTTTTTGCTATTGTTTTTTCTTCTCATTTTTCTATTCTTTCATTCGTTAATCAATTAATTAATGAAATTGATTGTTTTTTTACCATTATCATCATTAGAATTAGCCTTACCCAACTGTCTGTGTTTATTAGATCCACTGGCACTGCATTATTTCGAGGATCCTTATCCTTGGCTTTACCTAACGGGAAATATTAGCACTTGGATTTAGTAAATAACCCTTTTTAAGTTGGTTATGTGACAAATAAGTAGTACCTTTTGAATGCTTTCTTGAAGACTCCTGTATGGAAAAAGAAAAAGAAAAAAATGATATGCTGTTTTGCTCGTGTTCAAAATAACAGAACCCAAGTGCGTTGTTTGTTGTATACTCGTTTCTTATTGAAAATAGAAATATACTGAACTAGCAGATTCCCCCCACCTTATTTTTGGGGGTTTTGCTTCTTGATGGGCTGGCATGACTGTGTTTTTGGAACTCGTCATTAGTTTGTAACTCTTTTTCCTGTGATGGCATATTAAAAAAATATGTTAATTTTTGTATAATTATTTGCTTGAACTTGGTATAGTAAATTTATTCAGTTAGCCAATTTCTTCAGTCAAAACTTACCAACGACTGTATCACACTACGATCTTGAATGGAATCTTTCTTGAGCACATGCCTATCATTGGTGTTGATGTCAACAGTGACCACCTTCTAAAAGAAACACATTTAAAATAAAAAGGAATGACTACTATTATTGTTGATGATGTGTAAAAACATGTTTGTTTCTGGTGTTTACCTCTTTGCCTTTTCCCGTTGATTTCAACGGAACTCCGACAGATTTGGTTTTGTTTTGTGCAGTAAGCTGGAGAAGAAGAACTGAGTTATATAAACAATGCATCACCTCTAATTGATTTCTTTTCATTTTCAGTATATTATTTCTTATTACCTTTAAAATTTCGTTTTTGGCTTTACTCACTTTGTTGCGTAAATGTTGAATTTCCTGTTTTTAACAAAGAATAAAAGAAAACTTATCTAGAAATCAAGAGTTACTAGGTTTGTAGAGTATGTAATGGAATTGATTAATTCCTTATTTTCGTAATTTGTTGTCTTTTAATAGAGCGTTTTCGTATGACTGTGAAAAAGGCACGGTCACCGCACGGCACAGATACGGCAGAAAATTCGAACGTTTTTATAGAAACCACGGCAGTGACGCAGTCACGGCACCGACTGCATGTCCGTTTTACAGTCATACGAAAACCGCTCTATTCACCTCGTCCTTATCTTTGGTGCACTGGGCCAAATACGAAGAATTCTTTTTCTCCGTGTCATAAGCCTAGGATTAGCAAAATGAACGTCAGTGAAAGAAATATAATTTAACTTTTCGTAAAATATTGACAAATATCACTATCTTATCATTTTTATATATTTATCTGATCACTGTACTACAGTAACATACCTCTTTAAGTTTTTCGAATTTATCTTTCATAATATTCAAATTCTCTTGCATCAGTATTAATTCCTAGGAAAAGAAAGCTCTTGAAATGAAAAATAATCCTTTCAGTACTTAGTCAACATGTTGGCCCATTCAATACTTCTACATTTTCGGGCGGTTTCCACACTGTTTCGCAGTATATATTTGAGGACGTAGAACAGTACAAAAGTGTTAGAAGAGAACGCATTGGTTCATCACATTACAAGATTACAATACCCATTTGTATACTGTTAAATTGTCTAGTGTGCAATAATGTTGACAGTGCAAATTTATCGAATCAACCTCACTTAAAAATGTCAGCGACATCGAAACGTCGTGAAATAAGCGTTCTGTCTTATATTATCAAACTTAGTGTAGTGCAATAGTTCACAATTAAATTAATAAACATATACGTTATATTGGGATTTGGGTTTACCTTCCTGTTTCTAGCAAAATCATTGTTCATTCTTGCTAATTCTTTTTTAAATTCCTTGTTTTCCTAAGTCAGTATATAACAAATAAATATAATTATAACGTCGATTATGAGAAAAATTCGCAAGCGTATTAAACATACTTACAGTAACAACAACGTGTTTTCCCTCGTTTGCCATTTCCAATTTCTTCTTTAAGTCGTTGATCTCGATTATGGATGAGTCCTTAGAATCAAAAAGCAATGAACAAATAAGAGATATCTACAACGTATTGTATAACACAATACTAATAATAAGTTTTACAGAGTACTAGTAACAGTAGCAGTAGAAGTAGGGTTTCGCCTTTTTTTACTCACACTTGTTGAGGGGTCTTCTGATTTTCTTGCCTTTTTTGGCTTAGTCCCACCCTCTTCAGGTAAGGTTCCATTGTTGTACTTTTTTAATATTTCAAATATTTCGTCTTCGTTTTTAATCACATCTTTTCCACTAAGACATTGGAAAGATGTCTGCACCACATTATATTTCGAGACATTTTTCTTTCGTCTTATTGGTTTTATTTGGCCGTTTTCAAGTTGATCCATAATTTCGTTTGCCATTTCCCAACACCTCATCGACAGATTCGACACCTTGTAAAACAAATAAATGTTCCCACTGCCGGTCTGAAAATAAGAATAAACCAATTTGTTGAAATGTAATATTTCAGTGGATGTAAGTAGTATCAATCTTTCAATAAAGACAAGACATCTAGTTACCGACGTTCCCTGAAGATTGAAAACACGATTGAAATACGCCTTTTGGTAGGCAAATGCGCTCTGTGTCCAGCGGTCTGATTTACCGCAGTGGCTTTCCAAAAAGGTCCTCATTAAGGTCACAGTATACCGGAATGGTGGAGGCCACCCATCTTCTGTAAATTTAGGAAGGTCATCCCCAATTACGTTTCCAATAGACATGTGAGCTTCGTATAGAGCCCTTCCTCTTGACGGACCATACAAACTCTTGTTCAATTTATCCTTTTGCACGTTTTCCACACTTGCATCTACAATAAAAAGGCAGAAGCATTTATTATATTAATATCATCATCATCATCATCATTGTTATTTTATACCTTGTTGACCAGTTTCTTTAATGGACCAATTTTCAAGAGAATCCGTGGCTGTTTGTCTATTTGGAGTCGACGATAAGATGGGGCTATATAATGAGGATAGTTCTGACAAATCGCATGCAGCACTTTCTCTCTCCATTCCGTTTTCGTCTGGTGGAAATTCAACGGAAACGGACGCAGAATAGGTAGGGCCTGATGAAAATGGAAATAAAAGGAACACCATGGAATATATAATTACGATAAGAAAGAGATAGATAGAGACTACGGAAGAGTAAGAGAGAGATGATTACTCACTTGGACTCCTGCTCGCAATGTTACTGGAGTTTTGGGTTTGCGTGAGAGAGACTAGATTCAGGCTTTCTAATGCAGTTGCGTTATATGCTTGGCTAGAAGGAGAAATGGTAGACGATTGCAGAACAGCTTTTACAAAATCTTGCGAGTTGCTCAAATCTCCAACTGAGAAACATTCGAAAAATTTACCAGTGTCGTCCAATTTGTCAAGACTTAGCATTACTGGTGCTGTAGCTTTTTGAAGGTATACCTGAAAAAAATCAAGGGTGATATTTTAGGAAAACAGTTCGAACAATTTTTGGTTTAGTAATATATTTATCAATAAGTCCAGTAACGTACGTACGTAACGTAAGACATCAAAAAACTCACCAACACGTGCTCATCCGCATAGTCGTCGTGATCAGGAACTTTGATTTCAGTAACGAATCCAAAACCGGAGTCACTTCCATTGTTAAGTAGAAGTAGGCCACGTTTATCACTAGAATAGTCTATAGTCCATTTCTGCGAGGCCATTTCGTTTGACTTTGCCGTAATTGATAAGTTGATTCTTAGACTTCGTTTTCCTTTACCACTGAAATATGAAGGACAGTGCTTATCACTCCGACTTAAATATTGTGATATTCCGTGACACTTTACGTACTTCCTCTGTGAGGCTCATTTTCTCTGACATCTTGATGCATTTTCGTGACTCAACAAAATCTTGTCACGACGTCAAGCAAATTATATTTGTTATTTTTGCACGCAATTCATGGATCGGCCCTAAGATCATGTAAAAACGGAAACAGTTCTACGACAATAACTAAAACACGGCACTAGTGTTACGTTCGAAACTCATGAATAATCATGTGAAAGTTATGAAGAAAATCATAACTGTAAATGTTGATACAAAATAGTCCTTATTTTTATTCAAGTTTTAACTTGCATTTTCTTGGCAAGATGAAGTACTTTTATCTTGAACAGGTTCCCATTTAAATCTGTACTTTCTGTACTTATTTAAATCTGTACTTACTAACTACCCGATAAAGTTTGTAAAATACTGAAAATGAAATCGTCGGAGAATCAAAGAGCAATCGAAATTTTGGTCACTGGTCTCTTAATAGTCAAATAATAAAATGACACAAATTAAGATTTACTGACCATTAGGGCTGAAATTCCTATTGTGATATTCCGTGTCAATTTACGTACTTCCTCTGTGAGGCTCATTTTCTCTGACATCTTGATGCATTTTCGTGACTAAACAAAATCTTGTCACGACGTCAAGCAAATTATATTTGTTATTTTTGCACGCAATTCATGGATCGGCCCTAAGATCATGTAAAAACGGAAACAGTTCTACGACAATAACTAAAACACAGCACTAGTGTTACGTTCGAAACTCATGAATAATCATGTGAAAGTTATGAAGAAAATCATAACTGTAAATGTTGATACAAAATAGTCCTTATTTTTATTCAAGTTTTAACTTGCATTTTCTTGGCAAGATGAAGTACTTTTATCTTGAACAGGTTCCCATTTAAATCTGTACTTTCTGTACTTATTTAAATCTGTACTTACTAACTACCCGATAACGTTTGTAAAATACTGAAAAATGAAATCGTCGGAGAATCAAAGAGCAATCGAAATTTTGGTCACTGGTCTCTTAATAGTCAAATAATAAAATGACACTGAAGAGGTTTGAAAATTAAGATTTACTGACCATTAGGGCTGAAATTCCTAAGGGTTGGGATTTCATAAGAAAAATCGATAATGATTAGGGAAAATTGTAATATAAGATTTTAGTTTTCAATTGAGCGCCAAAATTTGAAAGCTTTCGGACCGGCGTGATCGTAAACACAGCACTGAGTGGAATTGATTAATTTAATTTACCGATTTGTCCTGCGCTATCATTGTTCATAATTATGAACCGTCTTAGATTTTTCAAATACCTCCAGCTACTTTTGGGGATATCTTCATTATTTTCCTCAGTTTTACCTTTGAACGTGATTGTATTCAATGGTGCGCTCGCTGAGAAGCTGAATGAAACGAAGGTACGCCACTTTCGCTGTATAATGTTGGTTTATTATACTTTTTTGTTACTTCTGAAAATTAATTTAAGCGTTTCTGTTAGCTTTGCAATGTCACATGTAAAAGTTCATCAACACAAAACATCCAAAACGGTAGAACCAAAGACAACCAAAAAGAAGTTGAATCGGGAGAAGAGTCCGAAGAAGAAGTAAGTCCAAAGAATTGTTTATGTGCATAAGTAGAGTTGTACTTTTTCAAGGCATTTAATAGGTACACTTTAAGTTTTATTACAATTCCATTATAATATTTCTAAAATGAGGAGTTCTCGAGGTATTCCATATTTATTAGGTAGAAGACCTTTGGGAAGACTTCGATATTGCTTGCCAATGTAGAAAGATCAACTGCAACTGTAAATTAGAAGCTATAAAGGAATTAGATATACTACGACGCACACTGCCTAAAGTAAATGAGGTAAGAACAAAATAGGCACTGATTTTTTTAAAACTGTTTGATGTACGTTCTCTCATTATTGAAGAGTCATCAAAGCGAATGATTGATTACTCTCAAAACAGGGTCACAATAGTATTAACAAACATGAACAAATAGCTTATCATATACACAGTGGCCAACTTTTCCTACGAGATCAAAACCCTTATATCCATTTTTTCAGGAAGACTTTGAAGAAGAATTAAATCCGTTTGGATTCGAGCAAATGGAAGAAAGCAATGACGATATACGATCCAAGGTAAAAGTATCAGGCCTACGTTTCATGTTATGTTAATTGTAGATTTTGATCGCTACAAATTGCATATTACAGATTACATTGACATTTGATCTTTGATACCCTTCAAGGGACTGCCGGAAATGGCCGATAAAAAGAAAGTTCAGAAAGAGAACAAAGGTATTATTGGAGGAGGAAAATGTATCTATTCTTATATGTATCTATTCCTTATTTCCTTCAGTTACTTATTCTTCATTCATGGATATTTTTACTTTGATATTCCATTATGTTTCATATATCCATTTCTCCATTCATTTATTTATTCTATGAATCATTTATTCACTCATTTAATAGAAATATCATATTTTTTTTTGTAATAAGTTTTAATTCGTGTTTCTGGATTAGTACCAAAGCCTACCCAAAAGCGGAAACTTCTCATTACAGTCTCAGTCGTGCAAAATGACTTAAGGACAGTTAAATGTTGCCAAGAAAATTGCCTGCACTATGTCCCTCTCGAAACAGCAGTTAATTGTCGCGTTTCCTTCTGGTCTGCAAAAACCCAAGCAGAACAACGCAACTTCATGCTAGCTACAATAGGACAGTGTAGGGTTGGGAAAAATGGCCGCAGGTTTTTTAGAATACAAACCTGCAAACAGGATCTTTGTAGAAAGGCGTGGTGTACCGTTTATGGAATTAAAGACACCAGGTGGGTAAATAGTTTATTATGTGATTATTTATACCACTGATGGTACGCTAAAATTGATGTTGCTGTCCCATTGTTTCACAGGTATAAAGACGTGTTAAAACTGATGAAAGAGGACGTTTGGTCTGTAAATGGAAAAAGATGCTGTTTTCCCTCTACTGCCTTTGAAAAAGCAAGGCGGTGGTTTAAACAGTTTGCTTTCATGTGCGACGTGATGCCAACTACTGGCACTAAACATTTGCCTTCTTGCTTAAGCAAGAGAAGTATTTATATGCTGTATAAGGAAGACTTGACAAGGAAAGTTGAAAACGACAATGTGCTGAGCAAAACGCACTTTATTCACAGAATGTGGAAAAAAGAATTCCCTGACGTAAAAATACCAAAGGTATACCGTTATTAGTTATACTTTGTCGATCAATAACTAGCGTGTGAGATTTTTATGATTATAATTCATAGATTTAATTATAATTTAATTTTTTTTGTCATTACAGCAAAGTCGATTTACAAAATGTACAATATGTGTACATTTAAAGTCCCAGCTTCTGAACTCACGTCTAAATATGAACCAAAGGATTAAGCTTGCGAACATGAGGAAAGTCCACCTTATGCAACAAATGTAAGAGCTTTATTTACATTCATTCATTCATTCAATCAATCAATCATTCATTCATTCATTCAATCTGTAATCCATTCATTATTATTATTTTTTGCTGTTCATCAGTTTAAACGCTAACATGCTGTTTAACTTAAATAGGGCGGAAAGGCGAAATTATTACCTCCATGGAATTAAGGCCAAAGAAGAACCTCACAAGTACTTGTCTTTGATCATGGATGGAATGGATCAGAACAAAACGCGTTTGCCACATTTTGCAGAAAGAACAAAGGTATCTGAATATCATGATCCCTTGCTGCGGTTTTCGTCTTTCTGCGAACTCAGAAATTTCAACAGCTACAATCGTTGCCAAAATTAGTTGAAATTTGTATGTCAATTACAAATTTTCGCCACATTTACTTTTATTAAAAAAATCCCCTGAGCCTCTTAAATACACTCTTAGTGTTGTTAGAGAGCGCTATGATGTGGACATTGCGTTGGGGGGAGGGGGTAGTGAGTGAGACTGGCTGACTTCCGTCATTTTTTCCAGCGTAAAATGATCAAACGTTCCAACATCATACGTTTTTGGCTGCTGCTAATTACTCGACACCTTTTATGTTTTTGATTGACGGCAGCCAAAAACGAGTTTCATAACTAAACGTTAAAATGCAAAAATGTTCGCAGAAAGTCCAAAACCGCAGTAATAGTGATTTTTAATGAGGTTATTTATTTGTCACTTTACCAGATTGATGATAGCCTTTGGAAACTGAAGACACATATCACAGGTGTTTTGGTGGACGCACATTCTCGGTGCTACACATACATTGACATATGTGAATATCCTCACGATCCAAATTTAACAATCAATATTTTGCTGAACGTACTAATACAAGAACAGGAAAAGGTGAGTTAAACTTATTCTGTTTCATCTGATCAAAGCAAAATTGCGATGTTCGTAATTTAATGGTTTTTTTTTTTATAAAATCTTCCCATTACAGAGGGGACAGCTGCCACCCGTTTTGTATATACAGATGGATAACTGTGGACGAGAAAATAAAAACACTGCGGTTATATCATTCTTGGGATTGCTGGTAAAATTGGACATTTTCAAAAAGGTACGCTGAATAATAAGAATGTTCATAGATCATGAATTAGTGATGTTTTACTTCTTCATCGGGTTTTTTTGTATTGTTTAGGTACGTTTAGGTTTCCTTATGGTTGGACACACCCACGAGGACATCGACCAGATGTTCTCGTGTGTTTCTAGACGTCTTTTAAAGACAAGTGCCATGACTTTAAAAGATCTTGGGGAAACGATTAAAGAAGCTTATAGTCCATCACCAGAGATTCACATTCTAAACTATCTCCCTGATGTGAAGAGTTGGATTAAACCACACGTCGAAGATTTATCTGGCCACTCTGAACCGCATCAGTTCAAACTTGAAAAAGATGGTAGAAATGGTGCGGTCAAGGTACATTGTCGTAAGTGGAGTACGAGCAAGCACTGGTCACCAGTCACTATAAAAGATGGAAATGACCCGATTGTATTGTTTGACTCCACCCCTAAAGGCGCCCCATCCAATGTTGCCGTTGACCTGCAAACTATAATCGCATCTATGAAGACAGATGTACCAAAGTATGGGTTTCAGTTTTCACCGGAACAGAAACAATGGTGGAAAGTTTTTCTGGAACAAGTAGAACAGAGACAGCAGGAGGGAGCTCCTCGTGGCCCATGGCTTCTGAAGGAGTTAAAGAAGTGCAAAACTGACACAAACTTGCCCCCTGTGTCGCTGTTAACAGAACACGATGAAGAGGTACACGATGAGCTAGAGAAGAGATTCATGAAGGAGAGAAGAGAACCTAAGGTACTTTTTGTTAACTAACGATATTTCTGAATTAAAACTATATGTTCCTAAGCATTTTCTTTTTGGGCTGAAACACAGGTCACATTGAAAAAAAGAAAACCAAACGCAACCAGAAAAAGAAAAGGGAGCACCCAGACGATAAAAAGCACTGCTAAAAGACAAAAAAATAATTAAAATTAAGCCAACAGTATGTTCAGTAATCAGAAACTCATGAGTTATGAGTTATCAAATATGAGTTTCTGCAGTAATGTTATAAAGAATGAGAGGGCATATTTTATCTGGATTTATATAATATTAGCATGAGAAAACAAACTTTTTTCGCTCCTCTTCACCCTGCGGGTGGGAAGAGGAGCGAAAGAACGTCTGTTTTCTCAGGCTATATAATATTTAATATGTCCTCTGATTAGCTGACAGAGACACAAAAAAAGTTCAGTTATTTCTTAATAATTAAACATAATGGGATCACGGTAATTCAGACCCTGCTAGCAGAGGAAGTTTTTCTCGCCCTTTTTTAGCAGAAAAGCATGACAAATTTCCTCTGCTAGCCCCATCATGTATTAATTTACTTATAGAATCGCTACAGGTATTGCACATTGAACACTTTGTTGTTTTTTTTTCGATTTTCTGAACTGACACATATCCGGATGTGACGGATGCTGCTCTTTTATATTATTTTTTTTTTGTCTGCCTAACTGATAGTTGTAGATGATAGTCTTGAGAACTTGTGTTGTCACGCAAAGATATAAAATACGGCTGCGTTGCCTGCGTCAATCTACATTACCTTTGGCGCCCATTTTTGACATAATATATATAAACGGATGGTCAGCATTGTATAACGAAATTTTAGATAGATTTTAGTGCATTTGTTTGTAAATATAAGTAGAATTCTTTTAGGGAAGAACCATTTGATTTTTGTAGGGGGGGGGGGGGGGGGTAGGCAGATTTTCAGCGTACTCGAAATTGTTTTTTCGCCCTCCAATGTTGCAGGATATTTTTTTGCTGTACCCGGGTATGTTTTGTTGTTGTCATATTGACGTTGCGCGATTTGTTTTTAGGGTGGAGAGCTTGTTCGATATTTTTTGGGGATTTAACCCACCCCCCTACAAATATTAAATGGTCCGTCCCTTAAATCAAAGTAATATCACGTTTTTATGTAGTCATATAACAAGCGAGACTTGGAGAGCGTGGAGTGTTTTTAAAACTAGATATGTTCAACACAAAAATATATAATTCTCCAAGGGAATGTAATGGTCTGGATATTATCAAAACATTGGCAGAGAACTTGTGTTGTCACGCAAAGATATAAAATACGGCTGCGTTGCCTGCGTCAATCTACATTACCTTTGGCGCCCATTTTTGACATAATATATATAAACGGATGGTCAGCATTGTATAACGAAGTTTTAGATAGATTTTAGTGCATTTGTTTGTAAATAAGTAGAATTCTCTTAAATCAAAGTAATATCACGTTTTTATGTAGTCATATCCTGAGTTTTACAAGATTAAATCGATATGTTGACTTGATGAGCGATACACTTTATTTGTCTCTTGATTTGCTACATCGATCGGATAGCGATAAGAGCTGCTTTCAAGCCCGTCATTCAGGAACATTTCGAGAATTCTTTCTCAATCGTTTTCCACATGGCCGAGATAAAAATTTGTAATGCTAGTTTACAGAATCAATACCCTGCGAGAAGAGTTTCTTTCTGGAACGACGAGGACGTTGTAAGTTAAAGAGAGAAAGGAACCTCTGCTCGCAGGGTACAGAACTTACGGCCGGCTAAAATTATCCGGTGGTCGCAAAACGCTTGCCAACTTGATCAAGAAAACAATAACGACTATGTAAATCCGAACATGTATTGAATAAAGCTGGAAACGAATTTGGTTACCAACTAGTAGCTGTTTTAAGGTAAGTTAAAGTCATAGTAAATTACAATCATTATACACCGTTCCAGACGACAAAATTATTCATTCTAATGAACATAAAAATAAACGTAGCTTTTGAATTTTTCTCTCTTCAAAGAAGATCGTGAAAAAACATCCTCTGCCGCTCGCAGGGCTGTTTGATTTACTTGTTAATTGACATCTTACGAAAGAGATAGGATCGGCATTCTATTCGTAAATCTCCCTGATTGTTAGGAATTCTACGATCTCGTTCCTAACGGAAAGGTCGTTACAGTTTAATCTCCTAATCATCGAGTGAAGTGAAGCGCGAAAATCATGTTGCTCTGTAGAAAAGACGTTTGCTGAATTGCATGAAAACGATATCATAAGATTGACTAATTTATCGTGTAAATTATCTATCCTGTAATGAATACAAGTCATTGATCTAGAAATGGAAAACGTATAGAAATGACGACGCTGAAAATAGACCGCGTTGCATCGAAAAATATTGTATTCGTTTCGTTTTTTCTCGGTATAAAAATAACCGTGGCCAGTTCTAATTTAGTTTACACGCTCCTAGTTGTATCTAACGAAAAAGATAGGATCGGCTGCATTCTATTCGTAAATCTCCCTGATTGTTAGGAATTCTACGATCTCGTTCCTAACGGAAAGGTCGTTACAGTTTAATCTCCTAATCATCGAGTGAAGTGAAGCGCGAAAATCATGTTGCTCTGTAGAAAAGACGTTTGCTGAATTGCATGAAAACGATATCATAAGATTGACTAATTTATCGTGTAAATTATCTATCCTGTAATGAATACAAGTCATTGATCTAGAAATGGAAAACGTATAGAAATGACGACGCTGAAAATAGACCGCGTTGCATCGAAAAATATTGTATTCGTTTCGTTTTTTCTCGGTATAAAAATAACCGTGGCCAGTTCTAATTTAGTTTACACGCTCCTAGTTGTATCTAACGAAAAAGATAGGATCGGCTGCATTCTATTCGTAAATCTCCCTGATTGTTAGGAATTCTACGATCTCGTTCCTAACGGAAAGGTCGTTACAGTTTAATCTCCTAATCATCGAGTGAAGTGAAGCGCGAAAATCATGTTGCTCTGTAGAAAAGACGTTTGCTGAATTGCATGAAAACGATATCATAAGATTGACTAATTTATCGTGTAAATTATCTATCCTGTAATGAATACAAGTCATTGATCTAGAAATGGAAAACGTATAGAAATGACGACGCTGAAAATAGACCGCGTTGCATCGGAAAATATTATTGTATTCGTTTCGTTTTTTCTCGGTATAAAAATAACCGTGGCCAGTTCTAATTTAGTTTACACGCTCCTAGTTGTATCTAACGAAAAAGATAGGATCGGCTGCATTCTATTCGTAAATCTCCCTGATTGTTAGGAATTCTACGATCTCGTTCCTAACGGAAAGGTCGTTACAGTTTAATCTCCTAATCATCGAGTGAAGTGAAGCGCGAAAATCATGTTGCTCTGTAGAAAAGACGTTTGCTGAATTGCATGAAAACGATATCATAAGATTGACTAATTTATCGTGTAAATTATCTATCCTGTAATGAATACAAGTCATTGATCTAGAAATGGAAAACGTATAGAAATGACGACGCTGAAAATAGACCGCGTTGCATCGGAAAATATTATTGTATTCGTTTCGTTTTTTCTCGGTATAAAAATAACCGTGGCCAGTTCTAATTTAGTTTACGCGCTCCTAGTTGTATCTAACGAAAGAGATAGGATCGGCTGCATTCTATTCGTAAATCTCCCTGATTGTTAGGAATTCTACGATCTCGTTCCTAACGGATAGGTCATTACAGTCTAATCTCCTAATCATTGAGTGAAGTGAAGGTCAAGTCCTTAGTATTCCCTAGCCATTAGGACATTCTCGCTTTTGTACCTAGCCATTAGTAATTTTATTGGTAAAGTGCTAATAATTAGTAGCTTGACCCCAAAGGTCGGATTTAGATGTTCTAGTCGGAATTAAATGGACAGTTGTTCAACATATAATATATATGTCTTTAGATGGAGTTCAGACAGGTCTAGATTACATCAGTAGTTGTTTCTGTCCTCTTGTTACCAATGATTTATATGCCATAATATTCTACAGTACACATACTACCAAAATTACTAACTGTTACTGCTGTTTTCGTCTTTCTACAAACTCAGACATTCCCACGGCTTGCTGTGAGATACGGTTTTAGCTGCCGTCAATCAAAATTAATATGTCGGTACTCTTTAAATCCTTGATTAACAGCAGCAAAATACGTATTTTACAACAAGCTGTTGGAATATCTGAGTTCGCAGAAAGTCAAAAACCGCAGTAACACTGCCAAAGAAATGAACAATAAACTATTTCATAGTTCTCTTCCATCAACCTCAGCCTCGATAGCATGTTACATATTCTTAAGATTTTGAGTACAGCCCCTGGAATTTGTAAGTTACTAAATTGTTTGTTAATGTGTACATTTCTCAAATTACCATGGGTTATAGTTGAATTCTGAAAAATATATTACATGCTATCAAGGCTGAGGTTGATTGACAGGGACTGGAAAGGACTATTGCATTTTGAATTTGGGTTTTAAATCTCATGTGACCATTTAAAATAATGTATTTAAAGATGTGTATAAAATAATAAAAATCTAAAGTGTTGTATTTTGTTTGAACAGGTATTCAGCACCTTTCTATGTTGATATAACCAAGACAAGAATCAAAGAGAATGAAGAATCTCAGACTATAACCCATAGCAAGATGTTTATAGGCAAAATACCTATCATGTTAAGGTCGACATACTGCCTCTTAAACAATCTTAATGACCGTGATTTAACAGAACTTAACGAATGCCCACTTGATCCTGGTGGGTATTTCATTATCAACGGCTCTGAGAAAGTCTTGATTGCTCAAGAAAAGATGGCTACAAACACAGTCTATGTATTCTCCAAAAAAGATTCTAAGTATTCGTATACTGCCGAGATTCGTTCATGTCTTGAGCACTCATCAAGGCCCACTAGTTCTATGTGGGTATCTATGCTCGCTAAAGGAAGCCAAGGAGGTCGGCGCAGTGCTATTGGACAAAGAATTGTTGGCTCACTACCATATATTAGACAGGAGATCCCTATTATGATTATATTTAGAGCTCTGGGTTTCGTCGCTGATAGGGATATCTTGGAGCATATTATTTATGACTTTGATGATCAGGAAATGATGGAAATGGTAAGTACAGCTTACTTACTATACATTGATTATACTTCCCCATAAATGTGCCAATAACACTACTTCAATGATTCACAAAAAGTGACATAATAATACTTTAATAATTCAACTATTCATCTGCATTGTTTCAAGGTTAAACCATCTTTGGATGAAGCTTTTGTCATCCAGGAGCAGAATGTTGCTTTAAACTTTATTGGTTCTCGTGGTGCCAGACCTGGTGTTACTAAAGAAAAAAGAATCAAGTATGCCAAGGAAATCCTACAGAAAGAAATGTTACCTCATGTTGGTGTTAGTGATTTCTGTGAGACAAAAAAGGCTTACTTCTTGGGGTAAGTAAGGGGAAAATAATTTACAGAACAGTGTTCATCCAATGTTTACATCCGTAGTGTATTAGAAGTGACCTTTAAAATATGCGGCAATTTAGTGATGTTTGAAAGGCAAAAGAAGCTGTCAGATTTTATCAACAACTTCCAGATAAAAATTGTTTGTGCGGCACTCATTTTACTCGTGAGTTTAACAAGTGAACACACTTGTTTGTTCCGGGTGAGTATTGCTGCTCATGATTATTCCTTCATGACAAAGTCAAGAGTGATAATAGGTACTTGTTAGTCTTAAGATTGAATGGTCTTTTATTTGTGGCTGGTACTGTTAAAGTAATAGTATAACAATTAAAATTGGGTTGTTTGACCATTTATTTATTTTCTACTTTATCCATTGTATTTTTCATGATGGTATTAACACCATGTTTATTGTCAATACTTAGGTACATGGTTCACAGGCTTTTACTTGCTGCCCTGGGCAGAAGAGAACTGGATGATCGGGATCACTATGGTAACAAACGTCTGGATCTAGCTGGACCATTGCTGGCATTTTTATTCAGAGGGTAAGACCTGAAGAAATATTCAACCATACTTTGTTTCATCAGTCTTTTGAATGTGATATATACAAACTTGAGCCAAAGAGGATATTGCATACCACGGGGACAAGAATGTCTCATATTACCCTGAAAATGTCTAGGTTTTGTTCTTTCAAGTTTATAATAAAATTGATGATATAAGGGAACATGGGCAAGAAAATCCAAGTTTCAGCTTATGTCTATGAAACAATATTCTGTATTGAAAAATACAATACATGGTCATGATTTCCTTTGTTTTTTTTTCCTGGAAATTATTAAGTAAATCAATTATGATGTGCATGTAATCAAAATTAATAAATTGAAGCTGGCAAGTAAACTAGTATAGGTTGGTGTTTTACATATAAACGATAGGTGATAAAATGAAATTTGTAACACCATAAAAAATGTCGACTTGACTTTACTGTTATTTCAACTTTAGCTCTTGTCGATGAAGGGCTAAAGCTTGAACAATAATTAAAAATAAATAAGATTATTTAATAAATAAGTTGTGAGATTAATTGTTTTGAGATTAATTTTAATTACTTGACATGTTTATAGGCTGTTCAGGAACCTAATGAAGGAAGTAAGAATGTATGCACAGAAGTTTATTGATAGAGGAAAGGTAAGAAGATAGTAACATTAATGCATTTTTATCCATTTTTTAAACAATTTTCTAGCCTAACATTGTAAATAATTTTTGTGGTTCATTGTGTAGATCAGTCTTCCATCTGTGACAATTAACCAATGTCCATAAAATATGTAAATGTATTCCTTTGTATGTAAATGTAATAATCTGTGACATATGACTAAAAGAATCTTGAATCTTAATGCACTTAAATTTGTATTGCAAGATGTATTGTTAATTCCAATTTACAGGTTGTCCATTCTATTACATTATAGAGCAGATTTTATATCACTGTGAACGGTGCTGTATGTGTGCATGCCTTGCTGCGACCGTGATGTTCCTAGAATTTTGATGTATCTTACTGTGCATTGACCACATTCGTGCTGTAAGCCTTTCATTGTCATACAAAATCTGCTTTATTGATACTATCACATTACATATTAATAAATAAAATAATAACTTTTTTTATGAGCTGTCATTCTACATTTACATCTAATACATTACATTCCACATAACATTCCACTCTACATCACATTCAGCACTGTTTTATATTTAATGGCATTACATTGACAATCATTTCAAATGCAGTCTAAATAAATAATGATTAATGGTTGTTTGTCACTGTAGGATTTCAATTACTGACATTACATCGTATTACATTCCACATTACATTCCACTCTACATCACATTACATTACATTACATAGCACCATAATTATATATCTAATGACATTACATTAACAATCATTTCAAATGCAGTCTAAATAAATAATGATTAACAGTTGTTTGTCACTGTAGGATTTCAACTACTGACATAACATCCTATTACATTCCACATTACATTCCACTCACTCTACATCACATTACATAGCACCATAATTATATATATAATGAAATTACATTAACAATCATTTCAAATGCAGTCTAGATAAATAATGATTAATGGTTGTTGTCACTGTAGGATTTCAACATAGAGCTTGCCCTGAAGCCAAAGGTAATCACGGATGGACTACGCTACTCTCTGGCCACAGGTAACTGGGGTGACCAGAAGAAAGCTCACTCAGCTAGAGCTGGAGTCTCTCAGGTATTAAACAGACTGACTTTTGCCTCAACACTGTCCCATCTACGACGTCTCAACTCTCCCATTGGACGAGAAGGAAAGTTAGCCAAACCTCGTCAGTTACATAATACCCATTGGGGTATGATATGCCCTGCCGAAACACCAGAAGGTCATGCTGTAGGTCTCGTCAAGAACTTGGCTCTAATGGCGTATATATCTGTTGGATCTCAACCTAGTCCTATTCTTGAGTTCATGGAGGAATGGACTATGGAGAATCTAGAGGAAATCACGCCATCAGCTATTAACAAGTGAGTTGAACGGCATGGCCAGTTATATGCTTGCTTTTCTTTTTGTTGTTTGTTTGAAGAATAGTCCCATTCACCCTTTGCCTTCTTGAAAGGTAGCCAGACCTGTGCATTGAAGTAAAACGAACGTTGAGTTTGCAATAATAGACACATGAATAATTGTCCTGTAAGGTGTTAAAGTGTCTTTATCATTGCAAGCTAATGTTTGCCTCGCTTTGATGAAAAGACCTGGCTTCCTTTTAAGATGGCACAGGGAACCGTGAAGGGGACTACATATGTATTACGTGTAATTTTGTTTCAAACTTTCATTGTTGTTTATCTGTTTATCATTCATTCATTTATTAATATTTCTTATTTGATATTTATTTATTCCTTGAATTCTTGTTTGTTTAATATAATATTTGTTTCATGTATTTTTATTATTGGGTTGCATTGTTAACATTTTTAAGTGCCTATTAAATAGGCACTTAAAAATGTTAATATTGAAATAATAAATTTTATTATTTCAATATTGTATTAACTGTCAATTATCATTGCTATTTATTTCTAGTTCAACCAAGATCTTTGTGAATGGTTGTTGGGTGGGTATCCATCGTGATCCTGACCAGTTGATGAGTACACTAAGAAAGCTAAGACGACGTATGGATATCATTGTATCTGAGGTCAGTATTACATTACAATGTATTTCTTTTAGGTAATCAATGCAGATTTTAGAAAAATCTCTGTGTTACCATACTTTTTTAATTTTTTAATTTGTAAAAACATAAAAACTGTTTTTAAGATATATTTTCGTGGGTATAAAAAAGTGCAAGGACTCAGTTCCCCATTATGCTTTGTTCTAAAAAATGGCGCTAGTGCACATTGCCGTTGACTTGTTGTCATTCGTCATTACATGATGTTGTGTCTATTCAACCAGGTTTCCATGGTGCGTGACTTCAGAGAAAGAGAAATAAGAATCTACTCTGATGCAGGCCGTATATGTCGTCCATTGCTTATTGTTGAGAACCAAAAACTGTTATTAAAAAAGAACCACATTGACATGTTAAAAGAAAGAGAATACAATGATTACAGGTAATAGCGAAGAAACATAAAAAAAATACTTTCAATAATAAGTACATACATTTATTGTGTCCACAGACTCATGTTTGTAGAACAGGTGAGGTATTTTCAGTATATTACTTATGAATTGCCTTGGTTACTAATAGCTCTTTCCAGTTTTTGAAACCTGACCTAGAAACATTAAGTTAACATTTATGCAAATCAGAACAGTTTTGTATCATGAGAGATGAAATTATAGATACAATACATGTATATTACATATATAGTTACAATAAAGTCCAATGGATAACGGGTGTTTAGCCATTAGTTGAAAATTGCCTTGTCCATCATAGGTTTTCTTAATTGAATTGTCTCGATTCCGGTGATCTTTTCGATACAATAATTGTGTGCACATTGATTACTTTTGAATGCCTGGGTTAGTTCTTTCCAGTTTTGGAAACCTGACCTAGAAAAGTCAAGTTAAAATTTATGCAAATCAGGACAATTTTGTATCAAAAGTGCCACCTTCTTCATAGTTATGAGTTGCTATTGTTTTATCTTAATAAACAGTACTGAGTTTTTCTTATTTCACTAAAAGTTCTCCTGTATTGGCTACTTGTACCAAAACAAAAATTTTTCCTAAAAATATTGTTTTTTCTCCTTCACTTGTGTTGAGGTTTCTCTGATTCGTCTAGTTAACATTGAAGAATGTCTTGATTTCAGTTGGCAAGACCTTGTTGCTGGTGGTATTGTAGAATACATTGACGTCAATGAGGAAGAGACTGTCATGGTTGCCATGACACCAGATGAGCTAATCGAGAAAGGCCAGGCTTACTGTTCTACCTATACACACTGTGAAATCCATCCATCCATGATTCTAGGCGTCTGTGCGTCTATTATACCCTTCCCTGATCACAACCAGGTATGCAACATGTCTGCATGGAATTTAACCTTGTATAATAATGACACTATGTATGACAGAAAACATTTAATTCTTTGACTATTACATATATGATACTTATTTTCATCCACACATGAAGTCACTCTCCCTTTTGGGATTAACACTTACTAGAAGAGTTACACTCTACTTGAATTGTCTACACTCTACTCTCATATCTTGCTGCTCTTAAGGACGTTCGCTCTTTCGGACTGTGCGACTAGCCGTACCGTAGTCGCTTACAAAAACTTTTGATGATTTTCTGACATTATTTTACATTTTTTCAATCAGGACCAATCAGGTACAAGTTTATATCGAGAGGCAGAGACTTTAGAAACTTTGATGTCTGTAATCGGTCCGATTGAGATGAAAAATGTCAAAATAAAGTTGCACTGTAATAGAATATATGATTTTTATTGTCTAAATTGCTCATGAATTACTATTGCTTTTGTATGTTCAGTCTCCACGTAACACATACCAGTCAGCTATGGGTAAACAGGCCATGGGTGTGTATATTACTAACTACCATGTACGTATGGATACACTTGCTCATGTACTATACTACCCTCAAAAACCACTAGTAACTACACGATCTATGGAGTACTTGAGATTCAGAGAATTACCTGCAGGTCAGTCCAAAAAATAGCTGCCTGGCCAAATTTGGCCAGGCCAAAGTTATGATTTGGCAGACAAAAACTATTATGAACTGCCAAATAGATAATAAAATTGCAGTCAAAATTAACTGGAAATCATCTGTCACTGTTTCTTTATCTGGAAGTGACAGGCCAAATTCTTTTCCTATTTCAAGCCCTGCATAAGATAATCTATCTAGGGGATTTGCAGGATTCTGAGCACAGCTTTAACCTTGAAAAAACATTGTCTATGACAAAATAAGTGAAACATATTGTACAAAAGAGATTTAGAAAACATATTTAAAATAAAAACTAACACAAGAATCCGACTTTTCAGAGACATCTTGACTCCATTGTCAAGGCTTTATTATGTAAAAGTTTGACAAGTCACTTAAATATTAAATTCTATATGGGCCAAAAAGTCTTTGTTTGACTCTTTTGTTTGTATTTCAATCCTCTATTCTACATATTTAAGCGACTTGTCAAACTTTTACATAATTAAAGCCTTGATAATGGAGTCAAGATGACTCCGAAATGTCGGATTCATGTGTTAGTTTTTATTTTAAATGTTGTACAAAGTTGAAAAAATAACCTTCACAGACTTGAGGACAAAAAAAAATATATCCTGCAATCAAGCCAACCCCTCCCCCCATCTGTAGAAATCCTTATTTTTTGAAAATAATTATATCATTTTTATTGTGTTTCAGGTATTAATGCTATTGTTGCCATTGCATCGTATACTGGATATAACCAGGAAGATTCAGTTATTATGAACGCATCAGCTATTGATAGAGGACTATACAGGTAGATACCAATATATTATACATCCATTTCAAAACTTGTTGTTGGACAGCTGAAGCTACAACCAACACTCTGAAGGCTGTAACCTTTGCATAACATAAAAAGAAATCAAGAATAAACTGTTTTTAAATTAGTACAAATACACATTGATCAGTTGCATGATCCAAGGGTAAATTACATATTCAGTGTAAACATTGGCAAAAATATAATTTAAAGAAAATAGCAATCCCATTGAAACTTCCCATGTAGGTAACTATATAGTTAATCTACTATTGTACCAAAAATCATACAAATTAAATGAACGTGTATTTTTTTAGCGATTTTAGTTTTTGTCAATTTGTGCCTATGTAAACGCTTAACATTCAATCAACTCAAACAGAAGACTTTTACTCACTGTTTCAAATAATGCATCAAATATCTTCAATTTTGACTGAATTACACACTGTAGTTTTTGTATTAACAATATAACTCTAAATTGGAGAATATGGATGTCGAAACATAAAGATTTCAAGCAAAATACAACAAGACACATTATGTAACGCTGTTTATTAATTAACTCACTTACAACAATAATATATAAATATTGCAAATTATATAATCCAAATTTCTCTGTGAAAAAAAATACACACGATTTCTCCTATGATTTACTCACTGTGTATAAATTTTCATCTTTCTACCTTGATTAGAACCTCCAAAATTAAGTTGGATCCACAACCCCGAACATATTTATACAGTCACAAATTGCATAAAAATGCTGCATAGTTGTTTTAAGAAAGACCTTCTGATGATCGCATAAAGTCTTAGTTAGATATAGCATCGCTTGTACTGTCATTCTCATATCCCAAGTGTTCCTTTCGTACCAAACACTACTGATTTCATGGCAAATAACTCGCAAAATTCAACAATTTCTGCACCCCAAACACTTTTTTATCATAGTTAGACGTGGAGGTATCATTTTACAAACTAAACCAGTGGGCGAAGTGAGTACAAATTGCTCAAACTTGTAGCCTTCTTCTTCGCTCAAAAAGCTTCCATTTCTTTGTCTAGCACATGGCATTCAATAAACTGTTAGAGGGGGTGTCAATTAATGCTATGCAAGATCAGTAGAGACTGGAAATAGTCAGGCAAAAATTGTGTGACTGGTAAGCGTGACATGGGTTTTGCGGGTTATTTTTAGAGTTGAAAATCGACAATTGCAACCATAAATTGGAGGAAAAAGTGAAACAATCAAGTTAGAGTAAAGGTAAAATACAAATAAAACACATTTGGCGTGAACAAAATCGGTAAAAGCTGCTTGAAAACTGAAATAGCAATAAACCACTCTTGCAAAGCATTATGGGTATAAGTAATCTTTTGTTAATTTAATAGCAAATTAGTCCAATTGACCAAACCTTGTGTTTTCATAATTGATAGTGTAAATGGGTTATATACTGATAGGTTATTATAGTGATTTACTGACATTTTCATTTTTTCCTTATGTTACACTTTTGACCCCCTGGATCATGCATTTGATCATTATGTCAAGTGATTATAGAAAATCCTGTGCATTGATTGGTTGAGAAATTCACACTATTTCTCACTAATCACCTACAGCATTTTGTGCGCTATTAAAAATGAACAGTTGCTCTTCTAAAAAAGCTGATTGTTTTTACTTTTTGAAATAATCACTTTAATTTGTATTTTATACAAAACAATTATCCACCTCATGCTCAGTGAGTATTGGTAAATAGTAACCTTGCCTCCATCTTGGAACCTTATTATTCACCAATATTCACCTCGCCTTCGTCCAATAATTGTGAAATAAGGATAGTTATTTGATATTAAATAATTGGTGTGTTTGTTTGTAGGTCAGTGTTTTATAGATCTTATCGTGATCAAGAGTCCAAACGAGGTCTTGATCAAGAAGAAACATTTGAAAAACCATCAAGAGATCAAGTGTCAGGTCAGGATAACTAATGAACGAATGGAGGATTGATGGATGCGTTAAAGGATAGATAAATGAATGAATGAAAAGATGGATGCATGAAAGGATAGATAAATGAATGAATGAAAAGATGGATTCATGAAAGGATAGATGAATGAAAAGATAGATGCATGAAAGGATAGATGAATGAATGAATGAAAAGAAGGATGCATGAAAGGATAGATGAATGAATGAATGAATGAAAAGAAGGATGCATGAAAGGATAGATGAATGAATGAAAGGATAGATGAATGAATGAAAGGATAGATGAATGAATGAAAAGATGGATGCATGAAAGGATAGATGAATGAATGAAAGGATAGATGAATGAATGAAAGGAAAGATGGATGCTTTAAAGGATAGATGAATGAATGAATGAAAAGATGGATGTATGAAAGGATAGATGAATGCATGAAAAGATGGATGCATGAAAGAATGAATGAATGAAAAAATGGATGTGCGAAAGGAAAGATGAATAGATGAATGGAAAGATGGATGCTTTAAAGGATAGATGAATGAATGAATAAAAAGATGAATGCATGAAAGGGTAGATGAATGAATGAATGAAAAGAAGGATAATAGGATTGATAAATCAATGAAAGGATGGATAAATGATTGAATGACAAAAATGGATTTGATCGATGTCTGAATGAAAGGATGTAGAAATGAATAATGAATGAAAGGCTGGATTGATGGATGTAAGAATCGATAAATGAATAAAAACAGATGGATGGATGAATGAATGAATGAATGAATGAAAGGATAGTTAAGAAATGAAAAGATGGATGAATGAATGAAAGGATGAATCAATATGTAAACAAAGGAGTGATAAATCTTTATATTAACCAATGAGTAAATTAATGGACAGAAGTCTGTCTGATAACGCTTATCTTTAGATATACAGTACCTTCATTTATTGTAAATTATATAGTTTTAAATTCATAATTGCTCTGCCTTGAAAGTAAAAAAGTTACTCACTCAGTAGTACATACAACACCTAAAACATTTTTAGAAATCACAATTTATTTGTGTATTTTGCTACAATTTCAGGAATGCGTAATGCAGTCTATGATAAGCTTGATGATGATGGTCTCATTGCCCCAGGAACACGTGTCAGTGGTGATGATGTTATTGTTGGGAAGACTAGTACTTTACCTGACAATGATGATGAGGTAAGTTGAACCAGAAATAATTAAAATTGTATTTGCATATATGGTTATACATGTACCTCTCTCAATAAGGTTGTAGCATTGAATGTCAAATAACATATGCGAGTATGGCCTACATGTACTTGTGTGCAAGTGGTTTACTGGATTGCTTAGCACAGTTTCATAAGCACTTCACTAAATAAGGCTGACATTTTGTAGTTTTTTGGGGTTGATATAGTTATACCTCTTTCAAAAAGGCTGTAGCATTGAATGGTAGGTTATTAATTTGTTTTAATTAGTCTTGTTGAATGCTAGTCTTAAACAGGTAATGAGTAGACTGTACTCTACAGCCAAGTCTAGATGTTGATATTCATATCGGGTTTTCATTTATTTTGAATATTATCTCTATACACATGACTGAGAGGTTATTTTACTGATGATATATGTATTATACAGTTGGAAGGCACTGCAAGAAGGTTTTCAAAGAAAGATGCCAGTACTTTTCTACGACCCAGTGAAACTGGAATAGTAGACCAGGTTAGTCACTGTATGTTGCTGTAATGTGCACTATATAAATTACTTCCTGGACAAGGTATCACTGTCCAAAACACAAGCAATTAACTACCTATTACATATATATTGGTGGACAGTGACATAGTTTCTTATGGTTTTGCCAAGGGACAAACAGTGACATGGTTTGTCATGGTTTTGCCAAGGGACAAAAACTTGTTCCGGAAGTCAAAATTCAGCACTTTCCTGATTGGTCGACCTTGTGTTTTATATAAAACACAAGCAATTAACTCCCTACTACATATATATTGGTGGACAGTGACATTTTCTAATGGTGTTGTCAAGGGACAAACAGTGACATGGTTTGTTATGGTTTTGCCAAGGGACAAAAACTGATGTAGTTTGTTATGGTTTTGCCAACCAACCATTGTTCTTTTGTCTGCTTGCCTATTTAATGTCCAGTGCAATATTGACTTGTCTTTTTACCAGGTAATGGTGACTATCAACCAAGAGGGATACAAGTTTACAAAGATAAAGGTAATTACAAAATTTTACATTTTAAACTTTGTAAAACAGAAACATGTATATTTTCTGTTTCGAAATCAAAAGTGAAATAATGCTGTTCATGTACTGACAATAATTATAGGAAGTAGTCACTATGAGATAAAATACTAAAATCATGTTTTTTGACAAAGGTTGTACTACTTGATTGTAAGATGGCTAATAAACATTGTCAGAGATTGCCTTTTTGATATGCAATAAAAAAAATACTTGGTACACATTAATCATATCCAATAACATAGTGTTAAAACAACATACAACAGATAAATGATTTCACTGACCTACATTATTACACTTAGTAAATTACAGCACGACGCACCTTACCGTGGACACCTAATTAAAGTTTTGTACAAGTTAACCAATCAGAAAGCGAGAATTTGACCGTAATATAAAAGACACGCTGAGTGACAACGATAAACACTTTGAAATGTTCAAAGCGAAGACAAGAGTGAAGTTTATAAGTGTCTGAAAAACCTCTCAGGATGTTTAAATTTGAAAAGGTGTAGCAAACAATTTGAAAAGTGGAAACTTTTGAGTACAAAACTTTAATTGGGTGGCCACAGTAAGGCCCTTTATCCTGTAACAATATGTCTGTGTTCAGGTTCGGTCAGTCAGAATCCCACAGATTGGAGACAAGTTTGCCAGTCGTCATGGTCAGAAGGGAACATGTGGAATCACATACAGACAAGAGGTATACTTGATGGTTCTGACCTTTATATTAACAAGCTATCAATGTATTATCATAGTACAGATACATGAGAAAAATATCATATGCCCATCATATTTTTCTCATGTATCTGTATTTCACCTATACACCGAACGCATTTCAATTCAGTATTATCACAGTCATTGTCATCATTATCACATTGTCATCATTACCATCCCATCACTGTCACTTTCCTGATATTCATCGTTATCATCATCATCACTTTCATTTAACATCATAATTATTCATCATCATAATCATCATGGTCATTGTCATCATATTTGTCGTTATCATCTCAACACTGTCAATTTTGTGATATTCATTGTTATCATCATCATCATCACTTTCATTTTACATCATATTCATCATCATCATGTTCATTATCATCATCTCATCACTGTCAATTTTGTCGTATTCATCATATTTGTCGTCATCATCATCATCATCATCTCCTCACTGTCAATCTCGTCATATTCATCGTTATGATCAACATTATTTTCATTTAACATCATAATTATTTCCATTATTATATTCATCATAGTTATTGTCACCATTAATATCATATTCATCATTATCATCATGTTGTTAGTCTCCTTCGCAGCCGTTTTTAGTGTCGACAGCTGTGAAGGAGAGACTAGATTGTTGTCTAACGTATAGTTTTTGTTTGTAGGACATGCCATTCACGTGTGAAGGTCTTACTCCTGATGTTATTATCAACCCCCACGCTATCCCTAGTCGTATGACAATTGGTCATTTAATTGAATGTCTACAAGGAAAGGTTTGTACATGATATGGATTTAGTGAGCATTATTAACTTATCATCCAATAACAACATTCAATGAATACAATAGTAATAACATATCGAGACATAAATTGTTTATAGTACATGTAACTACTGGGTTACAATAATCCATTCAGTTACAATCACAATAACTACTGGGTTACAAAACTCCATTTACAATCACAGTAACTACTGGGTTACAAAACTCCATTTACAATCACAGTAACTACTGAGTTACAAAATCCATTTTCAATCACAGTAACTACTGGGTTACAAAAATCCATTTTCAATCACAGTAACTACTGGGTTACAAAAATCCGTTTACAATCACAGTAACTACTGGGTAACAAAAATCTGTTTACAATCACAGTAACTACTGGGTTACAAAAATCCATTTTCAATCACAGTAACTACTGGGTTACAAAAATCTGTTTACAATCACAGTAGCTACTGGGTTACAAAAATCTGTTTACAATCACAGTAGCTACTGGGTTACAAAAATCTGTTTACAATCACAGTAGCAACTGGGTTACAAAACTCCGTTTACAATCACAGTAACTACTGTTTGTTTGTACGTTTGTCTGTTCCTTTGTCTGTTCATTTGTCTGTTCATTTGTTTGTTTGTTTGTTTGTCTGTTCATTTGTCTGTTCCTTTGTTTGTATATGATAGCTTGTAAGAAAAGGAGTAGACAAGTATTTATTGTTGTTTGTAGGTTTCTGCCAATAAGGGTGAAATCGGTGATGCTACACCATTCAACGATGCTGTCAACGTACAGAAAGTCTCCCAGCTACTCAATGACTATGGCTATCATCTCCGTGGCAATGAGGTAAAGACTGTGATGCAGTACCGGACTACAATACCTTGAATGATTTTTTAACAATCAATACAAAGGAATACTTTAACTCTTTTTGCTGATTAGTAAAGATATTTGTTTACAGTGCCTTCCATAATTGCTAGCCCATCGAAGATCAGACTAGGCTCCCTCGCAGCCAGTGTTAGTGTCGTAGGGACAGAAAGCCCACCACTAATAACGGCTGCGAGGGAGACTAACATCAGATGCAATCATGTTAAGTGCATTTTTCACTGCCATGCATCAATCAAAATATCAAGGGTACCGACTGATTATTTTGGATTGATGGCAGTGTAACCTGCCTTTACATTACATGCTAATGAGTAAATAACATGCTAATGAGCGTGTAAGTGAGCCAAATTGTTTTAGATATTTATTATAATACAGCTGCCAGTTCTGATACTTTGTTTCTTGATTTTTGACGTGATGTGATAAATTGCGTGCGTAGCTTATAAGCATGTTATTCTACTCATTAGAATGTTATTAGACTCATTAACATGTTATTTTACCCATTCGCATGTTATTCTACTCATTAACATGTTATTTTACCCATTAGCATGTTATTCTACTCATTATCATGCTTCTCATTGCCATGTTTAAATGCGTTATGTAAAATCCAATGAAGTAATGGTGATGATGATGGCACTTCCGCCCCACTATTTATCTAGCTAGCAATAATTGAACCCTTTCCAAGGCTAACTGTTTTCATATTACCGTAGGTGTTATACAGTGGGTTTTCTGGTCGTAAACTAAACACTCAAGTTTTTGTTGGTCCTACATACTACCAACGTCTTAAGCATATGGTCGATGATAAAATCCATTCCCGTGCTCGTGGACCAATACAGATCCTGACCAGACAACCTATGGAAGGTCGATCTCGGTAATTTAATCACTTATATTCATGAAGCCTTGCCTGACTGTCATGGGAATCTGACTGACTGAATGACCCACAGATGATTGACTTTCGGACCACCTGACGGTCTGATTGACTGACTGACTGTTTGATTTATTGGTTGACAGACTGACTGGATGACTGTTTGATTTCTGTCTGAATGACTGTTTGATTTCTGACTTATTGATTGACTGATTGGTTGTTTGATTTACTGACTGACTGATTGATTGATATATTGGTTGGCCATGACAAGCTAACTGACTGATTGACTGACTGACTGATTGGCTTTGATTGACTGACTGATTGAATTTGATTGACTGATTGGCTTTGATTGATTGACTGATTGTTGTTGACTGAGTGACAGGATGATTGTCTGACTGACTAATTGACTGACTGAATGATTGTCTGACTGACTAATTAACTGACTGAATGATTGTCTGACTGACTAATTGACTGACTGAATGATTGTCTGACTGACTAATTGACTGACTGAATGATTGTCTGACTGACTAATTAACTGACTGAATGATTGTCTGACTGACTAATTGACTGACTGAATGATTGTCTGACTGACTAATTGACTGACTGAATGATTGTCTGACTGACTAATTGACTGACTGAATGATTGTCTGACTGACTAATTGACTGACTGAATGATTGTCTAACTAACTAATTGACTGACTGAATGATTGTCTGACTGACTAATTGACTGACTGATTGACTTTATTATATTCGCTATATATAATATTTATATATTTATTTATTTGTATATGTTTTATTTATACCGAACCTCAAACCATCTACTAACACACCTATCTGTATTTGTAGTGATGGTGGTCTTCGTTTCGGTGAGATGGAGCGTGATTGTATGATTGCCCATGGTGCTGCCCAGTTCCTTAACGAACGTCTATTCGAGGTATCAGATCCTTACAGCTGCCATGTGTGCAACCTTTGTGGTCTGATCGCCATTGCTAATCTACGAAACAACACTTTTGAATGCCGTGGCTGTAAAAATAAAACCCAGGTACGTAACATCCCATCGTGATATTGCGGCACACAGGCAGCCCAACTATCTTACTCAGGGATTTTGTTACTGATATATCACAGGCAGCCCAAGCAATTCACTTTTACAGTAGAGATATGTGAGGAAAAAATCGATATTTTTTATTGAAATAAATTTGAACATATTTCAATCCTGTCTTGTTGTTAAACTTATTTAATGTCATTCTGGGTGGTTTTTGAACGTTTTAGAGCATTTTTTCTAAATGTTTGCCCACCTGTACTTAAATATGGAAAGGCTGGTCACTCGTGATCGAGATCGCTTGTCTTCGATGGTCGAAAAAATTATGCTTAATCCTTCCTTTGCTTTCAAAATCCCCTCAGCAACATAGATTAATGATCCTTCTGTCCAGAGACCAGCAAAATTTTCACAGATCCCCAGTCAGACCTCACGAAATCATAGATATTGAACGATTGTCAACGACAATTTTCCTTCATATGATTTGTGACTAGCGCTTAACAGACACGATAACTTCGCAACCAGGCCTTCTTTTGTAAAACTCATTCTGATTGGATGATTGGTAACCATGGAATACAGTCGTCCAATCAGAATGAGTTTTACAAAAGAAGGCCCGGCTGCGAAGTTATCGGTGTCCGTTAAGTGCTAGTCACAGATCATCTGAAGGAAAATTGTCGTTGAAAATCGTTCAATATCTATGATTTCGTGAGGTCTGACTGGGGATCTGTGAAAATTTTGCTGGTCTCTGGACAGAAGGATCATTAATCTATGTTGCTGAGGGGATTTTGAAAGCAAAGGAAGGATTAAGCATAATTTTTTCGACCATCGAAGACAAGCGATCTCGATCACGAGTGACCAGCCTTTCCATATTTAAGTACAGGTGGGCAAACATTAAGAAAAAATGCTCTAAAACGTTCAAAAACCACCCAGAATGACATTAAATAAGTTTAACAACAAGACAGGATTGAAATATGTTCAAATTTATTTCAATAAAAAATATCGATTTTTTCCTCACATATCTCTACTGTAAAAGTGAATTGCTTGGGCTGCCTGTGGATATATTGATTATTTTTTTCCGCGCGCCATTTTGAAAGTGTTTATCATTTGGTCGTTTGAGCTTGCAGTTGGGGTTCTTGTGAAGGTTGGGGTTCTTGTCGTGAGGAATCGCAAATCGCACGCGACATCTCACGCTCGATTGCCTTCGAATAGCCTTGTATAGAAAAAGTTGTTATCCAGTCCATTAAATGGTTACTTTTCTTTATGCTCAGATCTCAAGAATTCGATTGCCGTATGCAGCCAAGCTGTTGTTCCAAGAGTTAATGTCAATGAGCATCGCTCCCCGTATGATGGTATGCGATCCCGTCAAGTAAAGGCTGGAGGACTATAAGAAGAACAATGTTGTAAACGTCATTACTGACCAATGACATTATTGGAGGAGATATTTACCATCTATGCCATCTATAACAATAAATTGCCGTCATTGTCAATTGTCGTATTGAGCATCACCAAGCTATTATCATTACCATCATCAATTCGTATGTGCAGTTGTTAGAGTTGGTTGCCTTAGATAGACGTATTGAATGATAAAGCTCTTATTAGGCTCTTAACCAGTCATTGTACATACTCAGTGCATTGCTATAACCTGATGCCATATGGCTTAACGCCAATTTCATTGATTGGTGTCATCGCTATCATCATTATCAGCAGCATCATTATCACCATCATTAACACCGGTACTATCATCATCATAATCCTGACTACCACTATCATAACAATTGTTGCCATCATTTATCAATACAACAAATCACCAACATTGTCATCGTCATCAGTATCATTATCATTATTATCATGACAATCACGACTATCACCATCATTACCATTGTTACCACAACATAACACCAAATCATCGTCATCGTCATCATTATCATGACTATCACCATCATTACCAATCTTACCACAACATATAATCATCGTCATCATTATCATGACTATCACTTTCATTACCATTGTTACCACAACATAACACCAAATCATCCCCATCATTATCGACTATCACCTTCATTACCATTGTTACCACAACATATCACCAAATCATCGTCATCATTATCATGACTATCACCATCATTACCAATGTTACCACAACATATCACCAAATCATCCCCATCATTTAAACATGTCTATATCAATGTCTGTATTGTTGATAGCTAGCGTGTTAATTAGGAAAGCTCGTCCTTTCGTGTATAAAGACATTTGTAGGTTAAAGATATTTGAAATAAAGAAATAAATTGCTTCATGCTGTAATTGTATATCATCCAACTCTCCCCCTTGGCAAAATCGGTTGATATTTGAATTCTGGAATAAGTCCGGGGGTCCTCGTCGTCATTTTTAGGGCTTGGAAGTCCGGGGAAAATTCGTGCTGCGGCACAGGGAGCCCGGATTTTGGTTGCTTTTACGTAAGATAAAAAATCGCGTAGCTTTTTGGGGGTTCCTGTGGTTTTTAGGAGTTAAGCGCTACATATCGTGTGACCTTTGTAAACAGTTTACAAAAATTAAAATAAGTTCCTTGAACATGACCGATGACGATGATAATTCTTGAAATATTTACGCTTCAGCTCATATCGAGTAAAATTTGATAGGAAACATTAATTAATTAATTAATTTTCTGCGCATAGAGCAGATTTCGATCGTATAGCTATGAAACATTCACGGTCAATTAAGGCACGGCATGCAAGGCACACTAAAAATTCTAGAAACATCACGGTCGCGTCAAGGCACGCACACGGCACTGAACTTTTCAAACTCCTATGACTGAAAGTTCAGAGTCAAGTACGTGCCTTGCCACGACCGTGATGTTTGAAGAAGTTTTTGACGTGCCTTGCCCACACAGACAGCCCAACTATTCTATCTGAAGATTTTAAACGAGAATGGATCTTTAGTTAATCATTGAGCGGTTGGGTTCCTGTGGTGTTGTTTTTTTTAATGCGCGAGCTTAATGCGCGCAGATATGCGATGGGATTCCTGTGGCTTTTCGTCGACGACGACGTCTGTGTGAGCTTTTCATATAGTCGAAATCTGCTCTAGCATGCATAGAGTATGAACAGTTAGATAACTATCAATCGAATGAGACATAAGAAATAAAGGTGTTCATATTTCACTGAACACTAAACTCCTTCAGAGGCGGATCCAGAATTTTTGAAAGGTAAGGCCCGAAAGCGTCGAACTGGTCCATAGAGGGGGTGGGTAGCCACCGGCCCTTCACCACCCCTGGATCCGCCCCTGTCATTTTCTATTTTAGTACTGGGAAAGATCAGTGATTTTCTGCAACATAAAATTGTCGAGAATTGTTTTAAATTACAACATTTTCTAGCGATGGTTTTGAGAAGACGATGACCAGTCTCTTTGCATCTGTTTTTATTTTGCCGACTCCTTTCCGACTCATTCCCGACGTTTTCCCGCGCTTTTTACCATCCCAGCAGCCCTTGCAATCGTTCGTGCCATTCAGCGCCATTACTTCGAGGTTTGTGAAGCGTTTTGGTTTCTCTAAGGTTCAATGCTGCTTTACTGGGATAAATTCAAACAGTTTAAACAAAGTAAGTGAATGTTTAAGTTAATATGCCACTATTGAAGCAAACTATAGTTGAAGTTAGGGGAGTTTTAACATATTTACATGGTTTTTCGCTGTTCGCATGCATGTAAAATTAATTATGATGAATTTGCCTTAGCAAAGTCTTGCCAAGTTGACAAGAAATGGACTGGCTTTGGATGAATTTACTATTATTTTGGGTGAGGTTTAGCTTCTTGTTAATACGATATTTTGAGCTTTTTGATATATAATACAATGCAAGTTTTAATCGTTTTATCGAGTAAAAATATATGACATTTTCATTTCGTTTTCATTTCGTAAGCCTATTATTAACATTATTTTTTCATTTTTGAAAAATCTGTTTGAAAATTTTCATGTTACTCGGTTTCTCGTTACTCGGTTTACTCGTTACTCGTTACTCCGTTACTCTGTTACTCTAGTAACACCCGTATGTGGAGTCGCTCAAGTGCTTGAGTAGTTTAGAGTGCGTTGACAAGGTTTAAACTTGTATATTTTGAAACCAAAGTACTTAGGTTTGTCGAGTCACTTGTTTTTAGGGATTTTGCATTTCATAGATATTGGTCTTTTGAAAGCAAGTATTGATGAGAATGATTGAAGTTAATGTTTCACAACTTTTATATTAGTACGGATACCAATATGTTATGCACAGAAACAAGGGTGGGGGGATTTAAAGCATCGGGAATGCAATTTTACGGCAATATATATTTTAGCAATAAAACAACAGAAGTGTACAATAAATTTATATTTTTGAATAATGTAGTGCACAGTACATACTAGCCAATTATTACTCGCTGCTTTGCATCTAATCAGATTTTAGATATGCTAATAAAGACATGTTCTCATTTTAGGTATGTTAAGCACTACCAAAGATCTGCTTGCACGACAAAAAACTTATGGGTTTTTGTAAAGACAGAGGTATCTACATCATTCATTAAACTTGAAATAGTTGAATACATGTGTTTGCAAAAAAAAAATATGTTAAAAGTTGTATTTCTAACATGTGTGCTAGTAAAAGAAGCACATTTTATATGGGGAACACCAGCTATCTTAACTACATATAATTTGAGAAGTGTAGCTTCATTGCATTGACAAAAACATTCTCTGTATATCAATTTTTGTTGACTTCACTCAGGATGTGAAGAAATTATTTTAAATTCTCAAGCAGATCATTTTAAAATCTTGGTTCTGTTGTGTTGCTCTCTTTTGAAATGCTGCTTATCAGTTCTCGACTGTGAAGTGCAGTAAAAAAAGTTATAGTTTGACGGTTACAGTTGGACAGTCCAGAAACAAGATGGCTTCTGTAACACAGGTAGCACAAACGTCATTAATCGTGAAGCCCAGAATAAGGTGGCTTAAAACTTCAGTCTTACTGTAATGAGTTTAATATTCAAAATATCAAAGACAGGCCATTTCTAATATACTAATGGTCTATTAGATGTACTAAAAAGTTGAGATTCCCTATATATATATATAAATGTTTAGCTCATGGCTGTATTCACAGTCTTTGAGTGATCTCTTCAAGATCATATCTCATAACTTCCTCTCAAGAGCCCTTCTGTAGAAGCAATCTGCTGCTAGTCTCTGGGCAGCCATCACTCTCTGTTCCAATGTCTCTGTAGGCCGGCCCGTCTTTGTATGTTTGTTGCTGTTAAAAAGTAGTTGTTTAGCTGTATTAAGGTTTTGTCGTCGAGCAACATGGGCAAGGTATCTTGCCTGTAATACAGCCGTGAAGTCAGTCACTGACGTCGTCTTGCATATGCGGAGAAGATCTGTGTTTGAATATCGATAACGAAAGTCAATGTCACCATCATCGTCCGCATTCTCGTTATTGGTTTCCCCTAGGTACTTTCCATCTTTCCTGGTGTGGCCATTCTTAATCATTGCACGTAGCATACCGTAATAGCAGCTGTTAGTTTTGTTTGTTTGGGTGGTAGTTAAGTTCCATGTTTGTGCCGAAAAAGTTAGGCGACTTCTGACGAAAGCATTTAAGAACAGCATTCGTATTGGTAGGCTGATGTTAAAATTCCGTAGTTTTGTATATTCAGTTTAAAAAGGGCCTTGACTTTGAGTATACCCTTTATTTGAATAAATATAACTGCAACCAATGTCTTCTAATGGTCAACATTAAATGAATCAGTCCTGGAAGTTGTAGATGCTGGGGGTGTCGAACTGGAGCAGATGAGGTTGTGCTTGGTAGCAATGAAGGATCAGACATGTATCGATGCTGAAGGTTTTCCTGGCCATTAAAATACTTGTAGAAATCAAACATTACCGTTGAATATAGAGTAGAAACAAATGCTGCATGAAACAGTACTGCAATCATTGATGAAAACTAGCAAAGCATGAAAAACGAGTAGTGCTGGGAATCCTAGCTGTTTTCCCTGCTTGTTAGGTTTTAAGTAAACCTAAATTACATTTAGCCAGATTATTAAAATTCACATGAGAAAATATGGTTAATTTAAATATTTAAAAGGGAAACTCATGCTCAAGTAAATTGATGGCGTTTTAGTTATTTCACAACATTTAATGCTACTTCTTGGTGCCAAACAATGAAATAGTTGGAGATCTCTGTGCATGTCTTTGCATCAACACCAAAACATGTTTTTCATCACTAGTGTTGTCACTGTTTTAATAAAATTGTATACAGTCATTTGTTTATACAAATCAAGTAAAAATAATTATTGGTAAAAAATAATAATGAGAATATAAAAATTTATTTCAAAGCATTTAACAGTTTTAAATAACTATAATAAAAAAAGAAAAATATCAAAAAGATTGAAAAAAAAAAATGAAATAATATCTATATTTCTTATAATAATTTAAATTCCAGATTTAATAGATGTAGTCATGTATTTGTTCTCTTGATAATGTTATTGTATTCACAAAATACTTATAAACAACTCCCTACCTTCAATACTAATCTATAGGCATTTCAATAGTAAAATCAATTGTTTGATGCTGCTCATTTAGTATCTTTTAAAAATATTCTGCAGCTACCTTTTCTCTCATGGTGGTAAAAGTATCATCAAAAGAAGCTTATGGAACAAAGGCATTTTCCATTGAAGGTGGAACTGTTCTTCAACATCACGCACAAATGCCTTGGCCATACATGGACCCAAAGGAAAAACCATTGCGACTCCATCCATCTGTTCATATGGGATATTGTCGAATTGAACATGCTGGCCATTAGTAGTGATGGTTAAGAGTTCAATGAGCTCCGATTTCCAGATATTCATTTCATTTGTGAAGCTAACCCATTCCTTGACAAAGACTTTATCAGCTACCAAGTAGATGATTTTATATAGCGGCATGTTTGAGCATGGGGAATGTTACCTCATAGGGCAAAATGATGTTTTCTTCATTGAATGATCTGCCCAAAATTTCATTGGCTATTTTGACTTACTGCATGTTCATTAACAGATGATGGCTAAAGTTTGCTTTTTAGCCACTTTGTGAGGTCATAGTTGTAGGTCTTACAAGCCGACAAGATGAGTTGCGTAGACAGATGTTTTTCATGTGTTTAAGGTACTCCATGTAGGCGAGGAAGCCTAGAAGCATTTGGACATAAAGAATCCAGAATTGGTTGAAGCAAAATCCTAGGAATTCCAGACACAACATGTTTCTCTTTTTCCAAGAATGGATGGCAGTCTTTTTGGGGGACGTCATCTTTTCTTGTGTCTTTCAGCGCCACATTTTCTGAATTTAGAGCAATTATTGATGGCAGTCTCCGCTACCAGCTTAAGATTGTGGTATTTATCCATGAACACTACTCCCATTCCTGTGTCAGATGTTGTAATTATGATGTCATCCTGTCGTTTAAGGCATTTAACAGCTTTCAATAGGATCTTAGGTGATTGTTGACCTTTCATCTGAACATAGTTGATAGCAATAAATTTCAAGGTACTGGCAGCTTGTTCATTAAGATCATCAGATAGTTTAGGTCCAAGCATCCACTAAGCTTCTTCAAGCTAACTTTAATGTCAGGGGACTGACCTTTTGTGAAAAGACTGCATCTTAGCAAGGGCATTCTACAAGGTTTTCAAAGAACATCGATGTGTAGGTAGAGACATTGTGTATGTGTTTATCAACGTTGGTGGTTTATTACATCAAATTAGAGATCTTTTTCACATGATCAGAATACCTTGTTGGTATTGTTTCTTGACGTTTTCTATGCATCTGAGGTACCTAAGTAGCGAAAAGCACTATGTGTACAATTACCTCTTAGGTGTTGGACATCTCTATTTTAAGTTCTCCATTCTGTTGACGTTTCAACTTACTTCCTGGGCAACGATGTTTTCACTAAAGACTGCTTCCATCTGTCTATTAGCAAAGGTTGTTGAAAGATTTGAGTTTTCACAGAGACAAAGCAATTTTATAGAACATTCACAGTTTGTTTGTTTCTTGCTAATTTGTTCAAGGCGCCTGAACAAATTGGTAAGAAACAGATAAACTGTGATTATCTGTTTCTAGCTAATTTGTTCAAGGCGCCTGAACAAATTAGTAAGAAACAGATACATTGTAATTGTTCTACAGACTTGCTTTGTCTCTGTGAAAACTTAAATCTTACTCCAACCTTTGCTAATAGACAGATGGAAGCAGTCTTTAGTGAAAACATCGTTGCCCAGAAAGTAAGTTGAAACGTCAACAGAATGGAGAACTTAAAATAGAGATGCCCAAGACCTAAGAGGTAATTGTACACATAGTGCTTTTCGCTACTTAGGTACCTCAGATGCATAGAAAACGTCAAGAAACAATACCAACAAGGTATTTCTGATCATGTGAAAAAGATCTCTAATTTGATGTAATAAACCACCAACGTTGATAAACACGTACATAATGTCTCTACCTACACATCGATGTTCTTCGAAAACCTTGTAGAATGCCCTTGCTAAAATGCAGTCTTTTCACAAAAGGTCAGTTCCCTGACATTAAAGTTAGCTTGAAGAAGCTTAGTGGATGCTTGGACCTAAACTATCTGATGATCTTAAGGATACACCGGACAAAACAGAGATGTTTTTTTTAAAAGCTAATAGCGCGCTCAATTTATACGCAAACCCCGACAAAGTATACATTTTTTTAAAGCTAAAAGACCAAACAGCACAGATATTGAGCATATTTTTGACAAAACCGATTCAATTTAATGGAATCCGACATTAAACAGGAACGTGGTGTCCTAGCGCGGAACGTTAACCTGCAGTAGTTTTAACGTAAATTAAAAAATAAATTTCGGCATCCTGCTTCAGACACATTGTAGTTTCAAAGTGTGTTGGCATTTTCTTTTTTAACGAGAAGTTATTTTTTTATTTCATTTCAAAGTCAGACCTATGCTTTTTTTAGCGCATCCTCCAGAGAATGGTTCATATCTGTCTAATTAATGTAAATAAATACAAATGCCAACACACTTTGATACCTGAATAGTGTCGGAGTCACCATGCAAATTTTCGCTGAAATTCATTAAAAAACTTTTGCATGTTAACCATTTGATTTTGAGTATTTTGTCAAAACTTGCTTTCGAGAAAAAGCGAGTTGAAGTTAAATAGGATTAAAGGATTATTTACTCGGCGCTGACAAGCTCAAACCAAGCCCAAGCGCTGTGAGCCAATAAGCAATAGGAACGAAATACGATCCTGGACTGACCTGGACAGCAACGTTGTTGAGCGAGTTCATAGTTTGACCTTGCGTTTGTCCGGTTGTTGTGTTCTCGCGCAAACAAAATCGACAGTCATGAAAACAGAAGAATTAAACAAGATAGGAGGAGTACGAGGGAACGGCAGAGGAAAAGCTAGAGGAAGAGGAAGAGGCAGGGGATCCGGAAGAGGCAGAAATACAGCAACGCCAGATACAAGCACAATAATCGTAGTGAATATGTTGAGTTTGTTTATATAACCGCGCATAATAAACCCGGTTTTTTTTTTAAAGTAAAGATTTTGGATTTAAATGTAGTTATTCTAAGAATATAGTTATGTATAATAGGTTTATTGAGAAAAAACAAGCAATAAGGATGATAATTACAAGTAGAGTCGTTTCGATACACAATAGTTTAATATGCGTGTCAAACTTTAACCGAGTGAACGACGGAGTGATTGTCTACCGCGTATATTATAATAAACCAGTTTTCATTTTGAAAGTAAACATTTTGGACTTAAATTTAGTTATTCTAAGAATATAGTTGTGTTTTATAGGGTTATTGAGAAAAAATCAAGGAATTAAGACGATAATAACAAGTAGAGTCGTTTCGATACAATTTACAATCACCGCCGTAATTTATAATGAAAACTTAGTAGTTTTTTAGTATATTATCACAAAACTTTGTAATTTTCCAGTAAATCATCACTTGTCTTTATAACTTGGTATTTTACGTTGCTTAGTTAGTCCTTCTTCTAATATCACAGGGTCCACAACCGTTAGATGATCATTCTTTCTGAGGTTGTGACCGACCATCATTGATCATAGCATGTTGTGGCGGTTGTCTCGTGCTATGCATGGCACTAGAACTTACGGTTTATAGCTCCCCGTGCTGCTCCTCCAATAGTTATTTTGTTTGGTCATAGTACGACTCTAGTCTCGGTCGCTCAACGCGAGCGGCTCTGCCTTTTGAGTGGAAAATTCCTCACAGCTTCGGCGCCTTTTCTTCGATCGATTGCGATAGAAAGGGCTCTTTCCTTCTTCGACAAGACATCCCAACCACAGATACAAAAGTACAACGGTATAAAAACGAACTCTAAAAATCTAACTAAATGACTATATATAATACTTGAATATCTATTTCTTGTGATACAAATTTCGCGTGTTTATAGCTTCAATTGATAGTCCGTGATGTGTTTGTAATGTAGTGTGACAGTCACACTAATGTATTTTGCGTGACCCGCCTAAGATCTCCTCTGACATCTCCTGTCGACAGTCCAACACCTTTCGAAGAGCGTTTGAACTAGTTTTTCTTCAATATCTCCCTTGCAAAAAAAACTTTTCGACTATTTTTTTTCATAGAATTGAAGATAATTGTCTTACATTTCACTCAGGGTGATTTAAAAATTTGGAGGGTTTTGAGAAATATTTTCTCCGGTGTATCCTTAATGAACTAGCTGCCAGTACCTTGAAATTTATTGCTATCAACTATGTTCAGATGAAAGGTCAACAATCACCTAAGACCCTATTGAAAGCTGTTAAATGCCTTAAACGACAGGATGACATCATAATTACAACACCTGACACAGGAATGGGAGTAGTGTTCATGGATAAATACCACAATCTTAAGCTGGTAGCTGAGACTGCCATCAATGATTGCTCTAAATTCAGAAAATGTGGCGCTGAAAGACACAAGAAAAGATGACGTCCCCCAAAAAGACTGCCATCCATTCTTGGAAAAAGAGAAGCATGTTGATTCTGTAATTCCTAGGATTTTGCCTTGACCTATTGCGGATTCTTTGTAGCCAAATGCCTCTAGAATTCCTCATCTACAAGGACTACCTCTAACACACAAAAAGCATCTGTCCATGCAACTTATCTTGTCGGCTTGTAAGACTTACAACTATGACCTCACAAAGTGGCTAGAAGGAAAAGTTAAGCCATCATCTGTTAACGAATATGCAACAAGACACATTCAAAATCGCCAATGAAATTTTGGGCAGGTCATTCAATGAAGACGTCATTTTGCACTATGAGGTAACATTCCCCCTGCACAAACATGCCGCTATATAAAATCATCTACTTGGTAGCTGATAAAGTCTTTGTCAATGACTGGTTGAGCCTCACGAATGAAATGAACATCTGGAAATCTGAGCTCATTGAACTCTTTAACATCATCACTACTAGTGGCCAGCGTTTTCAATTTGATGGTATCCTATATGAACAGATTGATGGAGTTCGCAATGGTTTTTCTTTTGAGTCCACGTATGGCCAAGGCATTTATGTGTGATGTTGAAGAACAGCTTCAGCTTCAAAGAAAAATGCCTCTATTCTATAAGCGTTATGTATTTGGTACTACCCATTATAAGGGTACCCTGGTTCCAGAGGGGCTTTCTTTTATAGGGAAATAATACGAGTCGCGAAGCGACGAGTTGTTGAGTCGCTCGCGGAGCGATGAGCCCCTCTGGCCACTCGAATCAAATTTTTCCGGCTTTCCGGAAAAAATTTATCCGCCTCCTGATTGGCTAGTCATTTGATCGCCATAGGAACCACCAAAGGTCATTTTTGATTGGCCCTAAATGCAGATTATGACGCATGTTATGCTAAACCGGTTTTTACAATTACAATTGGTATATTTCACAACGCTATACAGTTCGAGCTAGCATCAAAATACACAGAAATACGGGAGCTAAATTATGTGCAGGAGGAAGCAATTTACTATTTTATTAAGAGAAGAGATGTATTCTCAGTTTTGCGAACTGGATAAGGAAAATCGTTGACACATGCAAATTTGGCACTATAAACCGGTTTGACAGGAAATGACGTGAAACAAACACCGTCCGTTGCAAATGTCTCGAGTGGCCAGAGGTTTGTGGAACGATACTCTACCAAACAAACAAAATACATTGAAAATAGTCCTCGAAACTACTTTAAATCGTAAAAACTTCTCAAACCTCTGGCATCCAGGGTATTATAAGGGATGAGGAAGTTGCAAAGTCTTTTTTATACACACCCGATGAGAAATACCAATTGATTCGTTTTACCATAGAATTAATAATAGTAATAATTTACTACTTATTAGGCACAAATTAACATAGGCATAAATTATGATCAAATGCGCCTTACACTCCTCTTGCAGAAAAGCAGTAATTCTAACATTGTGTCTTCTATTATATTGTTCATTATCGTTGGCTTTTGAGTATACAACTGCATTTTCTGTCTGAAGCACTCGGACCTGTTGATTTTTAGTTCAAAAGATTGAATCCTCTTATTGATTGCTTCCTTGATGGTTTTAAGTATTTCATTTTGGGAAATACGAATATGCTTCTGAAAGTTTGTACTTCCCTACATACCTATTCTGGTATTCTTTTTTGGACAATATAAATGAGAAAATGTTCTCCAAGTCCAAATCTGGCCACTTTGTTATGTCGTTTATCACCTCTTTGGAAGGTATGGATCTGGGATCACGCTGTAAACCAGTGATATGCGATTTGTACTCCTTTTGCAGTCTTGCCTTAAAGTGACTGGCTTCTTTTGAATGCTTTTGAACGTTCGATTTGAGCCCACGATGTGCGCGCGCACAAAAACCGCTGAAAAAATGTTCTATTAAGGAACCATACACGTTTTGAGCTTCAACAGGGCAAAACCCTCGAATTTTGCACGGAACTCTATACTTTCTTTATGCTAAGTTGAAAGAACCTAATAAAATCTACATTATATCAAAGTTTTTCAAAAAGTTAATTTTTCTAACGTACAAAAAAAAACGATTTTCGTAGGATTTTTTGTCCGACTTCATGTGAGTTTTGAAAGCACTGAAAGGACAAAATATGACAGATCAAGGTACTTCTTTGTCTTTTATTCAAAACCATCCATGTTGTATTTTAGAATGATTCATTACCCGGTATTGTGCTTGATATAGTATGAAAAAAAACTATTTTCTTATGAGTTGTGATTTTTTTCATATCGCTTCCGTTTTCGTAAGTTTTTCTTCAAAATCTCGTGCGTACGCATCCATTAAATGCTGATTATCTCGAATACAAGGTCGGGACACCCCATTTTTCTTTTCATATTTGTAATCAGCATTAAATTTCACATTAATAAATCGTAGTTTAAAGAAAAGTTTAACATTATTTCCAAAAGTAGCCAGTCACCTTAAGTTCATCATTTGAGAATACGACAGGTAAATTATTTTCATATGCCGAAAATGCTCTAGCAACAAGTTGTCTCTTTTGTCCAGAGATACTCAAGCCTCTAAGACTCAAGTAATTTTTTTTCTCACCCAAACGTTTCTGCAAAAAAATCTCATACACGTCTTCTACTAAATGGTTGGGCTGTTCACAGACTTTAGCCGTTATTTGATTGTCTGTGACAACAGCTTTATCCAAATTGTGTAATCATAGTCAGATTAGTTTGATAATTAATTCGAGTTTAAACTTATAGACAATGATAAGGTTGGGCTTGGGTGCCGCAATGCCGCCCACCAATGACGCACATGTCCCTGATGACAGGGTAGTAACCATGGTGACCCTCCACGGTCCACTGCCCAAGAAGTGCTTGGAAAAGAAGGGACTGTGGAAGGACCATGGTACCTCGACCCAAGCACCACTAATCCGCGGTCAACACGCAACAAATAAAACACACATGGCTCCGATAACATGATATATTTAGAACACACATATGACATGAATACCATTACGCTAAGTTACATTGAACGAACCAAAAACAAAGCTATTGATAGCTGATCAAAACTAATTATCGGCAAGGTCAACAATAGCTGCCATGCTGAACTATGTAAAGCTAAATGCTGCTGATAGCTGACCAAAACTAACTATTTACAAGGTCAACAAGGTCCACAATAGCCACCATGTGAACATATAAGCAGTTCAAATATGTTCTAGCAAACATGTCACAACTGAAGCACAAGACACACAACAATACTTGCGGTTTCTGTCAAATCTACCTGTCCATCCTCGGGTCTATTGCTTCTCCTGAGATAATTGTGCTGGGTACGAGGCCAGGCTTTTTTGAGCTCGTGGAGCTTCGCAAAAACGAGTGGGGGCTATCAAGGCCTCCACTGCCACAGGCTGGGGCACAAGTGGTGTGGAAATTAAACAGCTGCATGTTTAATTCAGACCAGTCTGCTAGTCCTGTAGCTGCCACAAGTTCCCTATAAGCTCGGTTGTATGAAAGCCACGCTCTACTGCCAAAGTGTTGGTATGTCCTCAAGATTAACAGTTTATAGGACGATAAATCCCTCCAACGGTTAGGAAAAGACGAAGTTAGGATTAGCGTGTAGATCGTGAACGCTTCTATCCACGACACAATGCTTTCAATTATGTGTTTGGGTTTTCGTTTCCCGGTAGTGAGAACAACGCGTCCATCTAGAAGCAATTGTTGCTCGTCGTCTTGAGGGGACGCAAGGTTGGACGACAATAGATCTTCTTGTTCCACAAACTTACCGCTGGTGATTGCCGCAATCAGCTTGGCAGGAATGGGGGGAAAACCCGGCCCAACCATGAAGGGTTGATTCAACGTTGGGACGCTCGGAAACTGAATGGGAACACCCCCAAAATTCCGAGCCATAGACATCCTAGAAGCCAAGCTCACCGTAGATGATAATGCCACAGGCATAAACGTTGACAAAAACGAAGGGGCCGTAATAGAGCATTGCAATTGGATCGTTCCTGACCCATCGATCCCCGCAAACAAGGCAACAGGGTTTGACGTTGTCACTTGGCATGATTGTTGGGTTGATGCTTGACTCGAAGCGGCAAACAACGGGACTACCGGTGCTTGGACCAACGTTGTTTTGGCCTGTACAGCTCCAGAATCTCTTGGGACAAGATGGTTGAGTTGGTACTTTGTGATGTTCATGTTGTTTGGGTCACTGAAGCGAACTCTCCCCACGATGACGCCGTGATACTCGACAGTAATTCACGATCCATTGACAATAGGCTATTCGTAGTTGATCGAGGCATGACTCACAATAAAAACGGTCGAAGACGCATACTTAAGTTTGAAAAGATAGGTATAAAAAGACCTAGTGTAGGTGGCGAAATGGGCAATGAAATTAATGTTCCAGGGAAGAGATTTTGACTAAAAATTTCGAACATTGTCCATGCTCGCCTATATGTTGGAATAAAGAAGGTTGGAGTCCAGCTTGCACAAGCAAGGTCACTGTAGATGCCAATTATGCGGCCGCAAAGATATGGGAATTTCTCTACGCATGTTGTCCATATAACTGGGTGCCATCTGTTGAAATCTGCGAATCTGCAATCGAGACAGTGAATCAGCAGGGCCATTATTAATGCCTCTCACATGCTTTGCTTTGAACAACATATTAAATTGTAAGCATATTAAAACTAATTTTCGCATAAAAAAGAGAGAAGCCCATGATTGAAAGCAATGGCATATATTATGGGTTAGCAAACTGATCTTAGTACCATTGGCCTTTGTTACGGTTTCCTTATCCCACATCCAGTTTGTACATTCTTCATGCTGTTCTGGATACACCATAGCCTCTAATGTTGCATGAATGGCAGGAAGCATCTCCAGAAAGACGATGTAAGCATAAATGCGCAGTACCCAATGCATTTGGCATGCATCTCTCAGCTTCTTTGTTGTTTTTTTTACCTTGAAGAATTCTGTAATTCAATAACTTATTTAAAAATCATACAAGTGATTCCAAATTTGCCCTACCGCGTGGCGGGAATTCTCTTCCTCTTTTCCTTGACATTTTTGCGTCGTTCATGTCACTTGTCTTGTCTGGAAGTCCATTGCTTTTTTTGTTTACTAGACTAGATCGTTTACACTTTCGGTTTCTTCTTGCATTAGTTGTTGTGAAATCAATGTTAATATTGTCAGATCGGTCCACCATTTTTGCTGCATGGACCCCATCTTCCATGTACATATTCTCGAGAATAAAATTTAGATTGTTCTTCGACTTGTAGGTTTGGCGATTGATAGACTCTACTGGATTTGTTGGATTGGAGAGAGATTCCCAATCGTTATTTTCCTTTAAAGTAAATGCTTTGGTGAACATTTGCAGATGGCGTAGTCTTGTCCACCATGCAGCCGAGTGCTTTCCCCTTTTCCAGTAAGTGTTGGATTGGGTATCGCACAGCGACTTCTGGGTTTCATCATTAAGAAATGATTTAATAACTTCTAGATCTCTCTTGCTGCATAAAACATCAAATATATCCATTACATCTTTTTTTCAATGCTTTCGATGCATTTTCCAAGTGTCTTAAAAATTGCCTCTTCTTCCTTTGTTTGGCACACTAGTTTTGCAACTCTGTTAAATGACCTCATCCAGTGAACAGAACAGCCCCTTATCAACTTCTCGGTTAGTTCCTTTCCCAGTACTGTTTGAAACCTGTTATATTCAGCATCGTCAAAATCAACTAGAATGTTGGCTAACTTCTGACCATTCTTGAAATTGGGATGGGCCTTTGTGACATATTCAAAAATGTCCGAAATGGACATCGCATACGGGAGTCCATCTTGTAAGTACCCTACCTACGGCTGGGTAGTGCAATATCGTGGGATTGAATATCACCATATTTAAAAGATATGGAAAATCTTCATTTCCGGTGTAGGTGACATCGGCAAAAAGTTCAGTTGCCTCACCCAAGAGTTTAGCTTGATATGGCGACATAGAGAAAGCATGCTTCCTGCCAGATGTAAACGAAAATTCCATTTTATCCATTTGGTAACGCCCCATCATCTCGTTGAAAAATATTCACTTCTTTTTTCGAATTATAACAGAAAAACGGACATAGTTTTGGTGAACGTAGTTTTGAAAATCTGCATTCTACGAAATTGTTATCATACATTACTACTGATTTCCATTCGTACCTATTTGATAGTTCCATTATTTTAACGGTATATGCTAAGTAGTGTTGGATATCATTAGGAGCTAGTTTGTCTTCAGATAATAAAGTATAAAAAATATGGGTGTTGGCTATGACCCACTGCTGTATTGTTACTGATTCTAACTTTCGTGGTCTTCCTCTTTTTTTGGTTTGGAATTTTCCTTGTCAGTGAACAACGGCACAGCGGGAATCCTCTTCCTCCCTTACTTGATTTTTTTTTTGCATTGATGATGTCACTTGTCTTGTCTGGAGGTCCATTGCTTTTTTTCATTTACTAGACTAGATCATTTACGCTTTCGGTTTCTTGTATTAGTTGTTGTGAAATCAATGTTAATATTTTCAGGTCGGTCCACCATTTTTGCTGCATGGACCCTATTTTCCATGTACATATTCTCGAGAATAAAATTAAGGTTGTTCTTCGACTTGTAGGTTTGGCGATTGATAGACTCTACTGGATTTGTTGTATTGGAGAGAGAGATTCCCAATCGTCTATTTTTCCTTTAAAGTAAATGCTTTGGTGAACATTTGCAGATGGCTTAGTCTTGTCAACCATGCAGCCCAGTGCGTTCCTCTTTTCCAGTGAGTGTTGGACATGGTATCGCACAGTGACTTCTTGGTTTCATCCTTAAGAAAATGATTTAATAACTTCTAGATCTTTCTTGCCGCATAAAACATCAAATATATCCATTACATCTTCTATTTTTTCAATGCTTCCGATGCATTTTCCAAGTGTCTTAAAAATTGTCTCTTCTTTCTTTGTTTGGCACACTAGTTTTGCAACTCTGTTAACTGACCTCATCCAGTGAACAGAAACCCCCCTTATCAGTTATTTACTTTCCCAGTACTGTTTGAAACCCGTTATTTTCGGCATCGTCAAAATCAACTAGAATGTTGGCTAACTTCTGACCATTCTTGAAATTGGGATGGTCCTTTGTGACATAATACGAGACTCCATCCTGTCTGTCACAAAGTACCCTACCTACTGCTCGGTAGTCCAATATCATGGGATTGAATACCACCATATTTAAAAGATATGGAAAATCTTCATTTCCAGTGTAGGTCACATCGGCAAAAAGCTCAGTTGCCTCATACAAGAGTTTAGCTTGATATGACAACATAAAGAAAGCATGCTTTCTGCCAGGTGGAAACAAAAATTCCATTTTATCCATTAGGTAACGCCCCATCATCTTGTTTAAAAATATTCACTTTTTTTTTCAAATTATAACAGAAAAACGGACACAGTTTTGGTGAAAGCGGTTTTGAAAATCTCTCTTTTCCATCTATTTTTTTCGTAAGGGATTTTAATCTGTATTAATGTTATTAATCTATGCTCTGCTCCACGTGAAAGTAGTAGGGTAGTTGTTATTAAAAATTGTTATTAAAATATATGATATATTGCTTACCTGTTAAAATATTTTCTTTTTCCTTGATCTGCAGATCTATACGATACCAGTATTTCGTTGATGGATTCGAGATTTAACAAAGTTTTATTAACGAAGAGATTAAGACTAAGATTTAACAAAGTAAAAAAAAATTGCATCTTCATTTAGAGGGAAAACTTCATGAACTATTTCGCTGTCGGCTTCATTTATTGGTCTACAAAGACTTGACAAGTAAGCTTGCTGTCTTCATCAGCTGGCCAAGTGATACACTATTTAGCGCCTTAATGAACTGTTCATTTTGTTGTTGTACAACTGCTGTTAGTTTGACTGTGTGCGGAAATAATGAAGACCACAGCTCTTCATTTTGAAAACAATATTTCCCTTCGTCATAGACACTGGGCACTGGAGGAAGTTGATAAAAGTCCCTGCTTGCAAAGATTTGTATACCCCAAAAGGTTGACAGTTTTGGCATATTTGTTGTGCTATGAAGTTTAGTTTCTCCAAAGTTCTCAGGCTTAGCATGGACGTTTCGTTGATGCCAGTGAAAGAGTGAACAGTTTTGGCGTCTTTGTAGTTTAAGCATGCATTTCCTGTTGTGCATGATATTTGACATTTTTTGCCGTTTCTTTGTAGTATGTTTTGTATCTGTTTGAGAAGGAATATTTTGCCAGTCCCGGCTTTTCCTGTTATGAAGAGATTTGGTCCACATTGAGTATGCATTTCCTGTTGTGCATGTTATTTGTGACATTTTTTGCCGTTTCTTTGTAGTATGTTTTGTATCTGTTTGAGAAGGAATGTTTTTGCTTTTCTTGTTATGAAGACGTTGTGTCCACTTTTACATAGTTGAATAGCTTTCTGTTGCTCTAAATTTAGATAAATTTATAATAATTTACAGCTCTCTCAAATACACTATTGGTTGTATACATGGAAATATCCAAAACAAATTTGTCACTGAGCAAAAACTGACATTGTACTTGTGGTTCTTTGTCAACAAACTTCCCTGATGTTATGGGAGAGACCAATTTTGCCGGAATTGGCGAAAAAAACAGGGCCCACAATAAATGGTTCGCCCAACGCCAGGAGAGCAGAAATGCTTGAAATGCTGGCTGTAGAGCCAGTTTCCAAGGGTGAACCACCCTCTAACGAAGAGAGCTGGAATGCTGGAATTTGAGACAAGCACATTAGGGCCACACTGTACGTTTCAAAGCTTGTTTGTCTGATGTGTTAATTCAATGCTTTTGACTGTATTGACATTACAACATCTTTTACAGTGGTGACCACGATGGATGATTTAGAATTGCTTTTGCTTTTATTTATTTTCTATCTTAACATTCATATCAGAAGAGAAGAAATTAGAAATTGTAGAAGACGGAGATTACGCACACTGCAGCTAGCAAACCAAAGTAATGGCTTTCTGCTCCCTGACACAAGATTGGCCTAGTTACATGGACTTCCGAAGGAAGACCATGTCTTAAAATGCTGCGTGATCAATCTTAGGTCTCAAATGTGCCTTTTTGGGCTACCTGTGGTCCTATTGTGTTTCAGCCAATGAGAACCGATCAAAACTTTCAACTTGATGTATCCATGTCGATGTCAAACTCAACCAATCCGAGTGCTTTCTTTTTTCAAATCTATTGTCATATTGTCAAATGTGTCGTGTGTAGCTAGGTCTATCTATTCACACACGGAGAAATAGAGGGAAAGTCTCCTTAAAGTTGTACTTGCGTTCAAAGATAATATGGACGAAATCAAGCATAGAACGCTGCTCTCACATACAAATGGACACGCCATTCGTGGTAGGCCCACACTAAGAGATGTTCAGCGAAATTTTCGGGCCGGTCCACGAATCTGTTAGCATTTAAAGGATTGAAAGCATTGATAGCAAAGTTCTTACCAGTCTTTAATATCAGTTCTCATGAGAAAGAAAACGAACCAAATATGATTCTTAACTACAATACAACTTACAAAACTATAACCACTGACATGAAAACTGACTGTATGAATGCTGAGTTTTTGTGGATTACTCTATCTATAAGATAGGTTACCACTATTGTCATCTTTCGGCGTATTAAAGTCCGAGCTGTGTAACTTCTTAGTGACAGAAGCAATGAATATATATCCCAAAACTTGACGAGATGTCATAAATTTACTAAGCTAGCACAATCGGTTAACGCGATAAACTACAGTGTAAGGGTCAAGAGTTCGAATCCAACTGACATCACTATTTTTTTTTTCCTTTTTCTTTTCTCACTTTATTTCTCTTTTTTTTCCTTTTGAAGGTTTTTGATATTGATTTATTGGTTTCCAAGAGAGAATTTGTTTTTTTAATGATTTATTACTTGAAATCAAACGGCTATATCAGTGTCAGTCGCGATCGCGAGTCCCGCGTAGCCATAAAACAAAGCGATGTATATCTCCAATATATTCTAAAATTACACTTCAATAAAGGACTTGCTTAAAATAGCTACTAAATAAATGAAATGCACACCAGCTGGAAAGTTGTCATACTTCGATTTTTCAGTAGAGTGTGGAAGTTCGTCCTCGGAAGTTCGTCCTCGCTACTTCGTCCTCGCTTCAGTTTGAATCAAATGACCTTAAAAGTTTGAACACCTCAAGATGCGAAATAATTATTTTCCAAATCCCTGCACAATAAAAAAACATCTAAACATACTCCACAACTTCCTACGACTGACTTTTCTAACCTTTGAAGGGATTGACACTCATTCTTTGTAAATATTTATCGACTGGAACATAGTCTCCAGCTATTAAATATCAAGATTAGTCTGTTTGCCATTGGCGCCGGAAGTCCATGTAAGCGGTCTTTGAGCGTCTAGTTCCTTATATTTTTACACGTAATAACACGTTTATGGGCACTATTGCACGACCTCCTTCTTGATGGTTTGAGCTCATTTTTGCTGATGATGATCAATCACATTATTGGAAAGAATACTTAAGAATGAGTAAAGACACCTTTTGTTGTTGGTTGGTTGCTAATATCAAGGCAAAATACAACACTACAAGAGGCACTGTATTCCTAAACAGGTTGCTATTGCACTGTGGCGTTAAGCGGGAGCACTGAAAAATTTCAATAAATTCCAGAGTACAGAAATTTGGTAATCCTGGAAATAACGAGGAAATAAGACACCCCTAAAAACTATGGGCTAAATGATACCATGGAAATAAGCTGGAAATATACATCACCATGTGTCCTTAACCTCAACTGCATCTCCACTCTCAGGGTAGACTGGTACCACAATATCCTCACATGTTTCTTGGTTTTGGTAGTCAATGGCCAGGTAATATCCTGGATCATCAACATTGCTTGGTTCTGGGTAGATCATAATCCTTCGTTTAATTCTTGTAACTGCCACAACGCTATCGCTTGTGAAATCTCTTGGCAATGGCTGTACTGTGTCAGTCCACGAGTGAACAACCCAGAAACGATCCTTACCTGCTGTATTCTGCACAATCTTTGCCAAGAAGATGAAGAAGAGTTTGACGACCAGGAAATTCCGAGTAGAGTTATTTGAATAGAGTAATTCATTATAAGTGGAATTCATTATAAGTCTTTCTTTCCATAAATTCACATCATTTTTAAAACAATGGCTAGTTCATTGTCAGATAGTTCTCAGTGAGTATATTTGTTTAGTTGTTGAGCCATTTGCAAAAAAGCTTGTGATCTCTGCGGCACAATTCCTCATCAAGTTTCCTTTGCTCCATTTCAAGTTTTAGAAAGAGCTCTAATATATTTCAACGTGCTTGAGCTCTCTCCGTTACCTTCATTTGGTTGTTTTGCATTTCGACATCCTTTCCAGCAATATCAACAATAGCACTATTGCCGGTAACTTTCGCTTTTCTACCTTTTTGTCCGAATCATTTGTACAGCTCTCTCCCTTACGTTTGTTTAAATAGATATTAACAATATAAAGAATTAAGTAAAGATTGTTAAAAGGATATGCTATTCGTCATAAAGTTAAACGTTTTTATCCAGTTTGTTCCATATCTTGCCTGCTGTATATCTAAATGTTTTTTGTCCAGATGCAGTTGAGTACAGGGGTGTTTGCAAAAGGTCGTGGTTTCTGGTTTGATGTCCATGTATTGCAGTTAGATTATAAAATTTGTTCGATAGATATTTGGGTGCCATATTGAACATACACTTGTACATCATGATGGTGTCGTGGAACAACAGCTGTTCTTTAACTGGAAGCCAACGTAGCTCTTTCATCGCAGGAGAAATGTGGTCAAACTTTCGTCTATTAGAGATTATTCTGCAGGCAAAGTTTTTATTGAAACTTTACAACTCGACTAAGGTGTCCAATCAACATGTGTATAAACTTGACTATGGGCTGTGTCACATGGTGGTGCGAAGTTGTAGGAAGGTTCCTTGCACATCCTGTTATATATATTTGAAATTGTCCTGCGGTAGAATTGGTATTCCGGAGTTGAAGTCCTCATCTTCCCACGATTCAAACGACCCTGTTCGGTTTTCCTTCTGAAATGTGAACAACGGATACAACTCAAACGTTTGATGCAATCTTTCTTGAATTGATATTCAAATAATTATTTTTTAAATTATCCTTTAATCTGTATGTATTAGAAATATACTTTTTTAATTTATTTTTTCTTTCACGCCCTCAAAGCCTTATTTTTCATATTACGACGGCACAGGTAAAAAAAACGATGCTGCATAATAGTGTGAATTTAGATTTCAAGCATATCCCGTTTTTCAATAAAGCAGAATTAAATTCATATAATGTCAGTTGCTGCACATATTACAATACCAACCTTTTTATCCTTTTCACCCTTTTTCACCGTCCGAGACGAAACCATTTCTTTAAGTTGTGTCTTAGACTTATCAGCAATAGATATATCTTCATCCATACCATTATCAGTACGGGTAACAGTTGACGACTTCACTTGATCAGCATAGCTAGTGCTGCCCTGAAAATATACAAACAGTAACGTTTTCTCTAAAGCAAGCCTACAATCAAGATTAACATGCAATGAACTCGAATCTTTTAAACTCATACAAGCTGTCCAAATGAAAAATATATCGTGGCTTGCTTGATAGAAAGCGCAAAAGTTGAGGTGATTACATGTATATTTAAGATGTTTATACTATATGTGGAAGTTTTTGTTTTTACTGTGGCCACGTTGGCTTCACTAGAGCAAAACCTTTTAAAACAAATCAAAGTGTTGGTCGTGCATGTATAAACAAATACGCGAGAAATTGTACCTTCTGGATAGGTGTGACGGCAACATAGTGATTTCCACTATGGCCAAAGTACAGCATCCCCAAGATCAAACCTGATTGAGGCTTGATTGTCTTTAAGCATTCTTCCTCTTCTGCTTTCTGAAATCCAACGTAATTGTTTTAGTAAATAATGTCCTTTAATGTTCAATATTATTATTCGTAGCCAGACGGTAACAAACAATTATTGTTTGTTTTCCTATTTTTGATGCGATGCATTAAATTCAAGATCTTTATTATTGGTCCTTTTATTCAATTTTGTACATGAGTAAACTTCAATAAGAATAAGAATAATTTCAATCAACCTGCCCCAAGAACTTACCCCGTGGACTGTCACAATGACAATCTGATAATTTACCACATCAGCAAAGGCCTGAATAACCATATCAGTGACGTATTCTTGCCTGAGTTTCCTCACGGCATCTCCCCAATTAAAGGGGATTACCTTGTCCTCGGAGTCTACATCAGTTTTGTAAATAAACGTTGTGAAGATATCCCATATTGTTGTTTCTTTTATCTTCTTTATTGGTGTGCTCAGAATTACATTGTTTTAATAGTAAATCCATGACGAAGGCGTAAAAGGCAAATGTATAGTTTTTCTGTAGCTTTAAATACGTTTCTCGTTTTCATGACCTTGCTTGCTCTCGATCGATCAGCTTTTCCTTCGCCTTTCCTTGTGAAGCTCCAATATGATATATTGTCTAAGGGGCAAACTGCAATTAAGAATTAGTGCAGAGTTTCAAACTGCGAGGATGTCAGCCCGACAAAATGTTTTATCAGACTAGAATCCTGTAAGATTATTACTTCGTAATCCATGTTGCTAACGATTTTCTCACACGAAGAGGAAGTTGCATTCCTTTGCATCAGAGACTCTACTTTGAGTGCCAGTTTGTATTTGGATACGTTTGTTTGAGTCGCAGCGTCAACAGAGTAGACTGTTGACTGTATTTTTTGCTCTTCATTCAAGGAGTCAGTATCTGCTTCGACAGAGTAATCGACATCATATTCGAGCCGCATTTTCTTGAACTCAACCGGTTCTTGTCGCGCCTTTGGTGCTTGGCATTCAGGTTTCAACTCCTTGTTGGGTATATATATATTCGCATATTATGTCATTAAAAAGATAGATATAACAAAATAAATTATGCGAATAAGTAATTATATAAAGGATAATCAACAATTTAACTGTGTTCCTTAGTAATCTTGGGCAAACAGCCAAACATTAATAAAATGTTGAACGTACCATGACTTTAGGCTGGCAATTTTTTTGCAGCTTTCTTATGATGAAGTGACTTTTCTTTTGCTTATCTGTAACAAATTTGAAATCAGCAAAATTGTCATAATTCCATTAGGACTCTTTTTTGGAACATTTTATCTCTAATTATTCATAACCTTTTAAGATAGATTATTGTTTACTGAGGCAGTTACATAAACTGATCTTCAACAGTGAGAGAGCACAACAGAGAACAGAGAGCTTCATGTTTGTTTTTGACGTCTTTTTTCACTTCTTTAGACTGAACATGCAATAAACCCCATCACTACAGATGGACGCTAAATATTCTTGTTATGTGCGTTGTCGCACGACGCCATATAGCACATGTCGCACATGTCTTTATTACAAGGAATTCTGGGAATACACAGGAAACCCAATACATAAAAGTACATATATCATTACAATTCTAGTATCTTTACAGTGCAAAAACTCCAACCAGAACATTAAGGCCAGGACGCACGATGACGCAGGAAAAACAATCGCTTTTATGTGTGATGCACGCAATTCGAAAATTAAATTATGCGGTTTGTAGGGCGAAACGTTTGTCGCGATTTTTTGCGCAACTGTTTACACTAAGATCCATTTATTTTTAATGTGTTCGTCAATCAAGGAGTCAAAAGAGCTATGAAGGTTATTTGAAAGGTCTGTAACGAGTTTGTCAACAGTCCTTCTTGAACAAGTGTTGCCGAGTATGTGCTCGGTTTCCAAGCCCTGCTGGTTGATGTTGCAGCTTTTTAAGTACAATGAGTGGTCTGATTCGAAAACATTGCACACTTGACTTAAACTATGACACATTCTCTATATCAAGCCAAAAATATATTTTTTATTCAGGTTTGTTTTTCATGTTAATGCCTTGGTGATGTGACTGCATCCAATAGTGTATCTTCACTGCCCCAACTTTAACACATTGCTCTCTACATTCTTCTGGATCACATACTGTTTTTTCTTCCCTGTCTTTTAGACCGGTAGATCATGTTTTTTACTAGTTCCAGCTCCATTTTTAAGTCACACCCTAAACCAAAATATTTATTTACTTATTTGTTTGACTCAACAGTAGCAGATTAAATATCATTAGCTCTTTTTTACTTATAAACTTATTTATGAACAGTGATTGTAATAAATATATCAATAAGATGAATGAACTTTATTTTGATCATTTGTCAGCGATAAGTGAATTAAAAATAAAATACAAGTAATGACTTACTTTCCGGTAATACATTTTCTTTTACAAGTTTTACAAATTCTGTTTTTGGCAAACAACTACTTTGTTAAGTAGACGGGTTTGTTGCTGTTTTTGTAACTAATAAATTGGTAAAAATAACATGAGTAAAATTTTCGCAAATAAATAAAGTAGAGGCAGTACGTGGGTCTTCATGGTAGACACCCCAGCAGAGTTTGCATTGGTAGTCTTATTGCTAGTGTTCTTTGGACCGTCAGTCATTGGAGTCCCGTTGCTTAGCGTCATTGTAGTAGAACCTGTCCGCTTCTCATCCCCTTCTGGCTTGGGTGCTACATATCCAGAATTCCTCGTTGATTTTCAGTCGAGATGCAAAATGTCGAAATGAGGTGAAGTACATTGTTTGCATGCTGGTAGAGATGCACAATTGGCACTGCTGTGACCAGGTCTTGCTTGTAATACGTCTGTAATACGTCTTCGAATATAGTCAGCTTGAGCTCAGGGCAATTGCCCAGTCGTAGATAAGCCAGCGCCTTTAAGAACATCTTATTGTTTTTGTCTTGCCTCATCACCTTTGTCAACGAAAACCGGTGTGTTATAGCCGCGTCAAAGAGCGGTGACTTAAACATAAAAACAACCTACTTTTTTACCGGCAGCTCCTAGTCGCTGTCTTCTGTGTCAGTGTGTTTAATAAAGGTGATATATAAAGTTCATTAACCAGTGATTGAAGGCAGTCGTCAAACTTAATTAAGTTCACGCAACAGAAAAGAAACTGAGTCAACAGAAATAAAGTAGCAATCTTTCTATTTACCCAATGTCAGTTTCTTTCCTTTGTTATTCTTGCAATTAGCTTTCTCTGTGGCGATTAAAAGGAGGATTCATGTGTTGTATTTGACATAGAAATATATAAAAAGACAGAGAAACCCAGTGACTATAATGGAATCTATAAATAAAACAACCACAACAAGCCAAAAAAACAAGACAATGAAGAAATGATAAATGGAAATAAAAAGAAACAGAACTTAAAATAAATGAAAAAGGAAAGATGTTGAGGTAATATATAACGACAGGAAGGTTCGCACGATTTTCTATATCGAACTTACGTTTATCTTCTCGATTTTAACCCCTTCTTGAGGCTCATCACCACCTACATCATCTACGCCTGCGTTATTAAAATGAATGCACATTTTAACAAACACGTATACACTTGCATTCAGTTGAGATTAATATGTATTAAAGTGCTAGTCTTACGAGTATGACACAATTTCTAAAAATTATACCTTTTAAAACTTCAGATGATGGTTATATCACTGTTCAAATTTTATTTTCATACGAGTCCGGGAAGTTGCTGTATTTAGCGTCTGAAGTTCGGCACTTTGCGTCCGCCATTAATCGATCGCGTTCTTCTGAGCCGGCCTGTCATTAAAGGAAGTGACGTCATATGCTCAACGCTCGAATGTTTATTGCTACTAAACCTCTGTTATTTATATTGTGCGATGGTCATAATTCATCAAATGTTTCATTGATTCTTGAATATTTTTACGTCCAAACTCTAAAACATGTCTCCTACAATATGTGTTGTTCAAGTTTGGTCGAATTTGTCTTACAATAACGCCGAAATTTCAATTCATTTCAGTCAATAGACTAAATATGAACAAATCGGATTTGCCCGCACAAAAATAGAAAACTTTCGCAAAGGCATTATCTGCTTGATTCATTTCAAAAGAGACCAACTTACAAGGAATGTTTACATCGAGGGATGCAAAAGGCAATTCGTAACTGAAACGAGTGTCTAAAGAATGGAACTTACTAAAGAAACTCATCAGTAAAGAGCGCTAAACTATGTATCATTGTCATAAAAGCTTGCCCTACGCAAAGCAAAAGTGACAAGCATTTGTTGTATCTCGTATTTAGATTTATTGTTGTTTTTTATCTTCATTATTTCATCAAAAACGCAAAAACGTAGCTGTTTTTGTTTTTAGTTTCGACTCGAGCTGTTGATCTACAATATCCTTACGTTCTTCTTCGATAGCACAATCTTCTCTTGATTTTTTTTTACCATCGGCTCTAAATCACTTGCAGACTTCTATCAAGTAGTTGATGATGTTGTTCCATACTTTTTTTCGTCTTTTTTGCGTGATAATGGTATAAAACTCGCATCAAAAGAGCACGCTACTTCATATAAATATTAGTAACGAACTTCAACTTCAAAAGCGTATTCCTCTGCTTGTTCTTCTGTTGCTAGCGGCTCTATATCGTCATCAGACATTAGCTCAGTAGTCGATAATGTTGTTGAGAGGGTCTCTTCGTATTCTTCGCTTAGTAATGATGAAAAATTCTCATCATAGTCATCCAGAACAGACGCCATTTCATACAAGTATTACAGAGAAATGTATTTCGACATGAAGCGTCTTGAGCATATGACGTCACACATTTAAATGTACAACCGCTGTACAGTATCAAGATCGAGTGATGGCGGACAAAATTTTAGCGTTTTTGACAGCAATTTTTAGGTGCAAAAAAGTTTTTTTTTGGCTTAGTTTTTTTGTCACTATCCTTTTTAGGCATATATTTAAGGATAGCATACTAAAAAAGTGCGAATTTTGCACCTTGATTTTCGTAAGACTAGCACTTTAATATCCCGGTTTTGATCTTTCATTCCTTTGTTGTTCCTTTTTTAATTCTATTTATCCAGATTCCTTTATTATTTCATTCTTGATTGCTGTTATTTCCAATAGGTTGCCATTTTGACACTTGATTAATTTCTACCGTACCTTGAACGTCCATCAGATCATATCTTATGGACTTCCTTGCCATTTTTGTTTCTTCTTCTTGGGCGGCAGTTTTACTGACTTTCTCCTGGAGTTCAGTTGTGGCATCTTTTTCGTTGTCTGTTAAAATATATATATATATATATATATATATATATATATATATATATATATATATATATATATATATATATATATATATATATATATATATATATATATATATATATATATATATATATATATATATATATATATATAATTAGTTTAATGATACAAATTGAAGTCATATAAACAATCAACCAATATCGACGGTTTTTGTGGCTAGCTTTAGCTCGAAGAGCTAAAAGCTATCCACTATGTCATGGCGTAGAGTGTGTGTGTGAGTGTAAACAATAGGCAACCAATCAGAATCGAGTTTGACCCTCCCCTCCCCCCTTTCCTCTCCCTTCCGCTACGCAGGCGGACACATGGCAGAAAGCACAGAAAAAACTACTCAAAAACTATCAAAAAATGCTTATTATGAATAACAAAAGCTTCATCATTGAAGAATGGGACTAACAGTTTGGTATGTGTGGAGTTTCAAGCTAGCAAATTACCATTTTGAGAAGGTTTTGCATCGATGGTTGTGTCGCCTTTACATGCACACGATTACGACATGATCCGAACGGACCGACTAGCGACTAGCCAATTGAAACGTGACCCGAACTCTTCTTCGGCGATTACGACATAATATTGTAAACTGGTAATATGGTAAACTGCAAAAAAATTGTTTTCACATATTATAGTTAATAATTTCTTTATAACAATAAGTTTTTCTATTGCCTTATTACTGTTCTTGTTCATGTCATTTTTGGCAGATTTCTGTAATGACTTCTGAGATATATTAAAAGATGTTTCTGACAATTGTTTAGATTATTACTTATAGCAGTATGTTTGTAAACAAAACAAAAAAATTGTATTTACATTTTATAATCACAAGCGTCAGAATCAATACTATCCTTACAAATCATAAGAACACGAATATTTCTAAAAAAATTTGTATAGTACATAAACTGTGATTGTTCAAAACCATGTGTGAAGAGAGTATCCAAACAGGCTTTACAATTTTCTACAACTACAAACTCAAATTTGATTTTGCCAAATGGCCAAATGGGTAACTTTGGAAAACTATTCTGATAACACTTTTTGTGGCAAGCTTTCTCAAAGAGCCAAGCTATCCACTATGTCATGGTGCGTCTTAAAGGTAACAGTGTCTAACATAGAGTAGCTTTATGCATACATGTAGCTAGCCACATGCAGTCATAGACTGCCTTTAATTTCTTATTGATTGCATGGGCATGAAGATTTTGTGGTTTGTGGTATATACAATTGACTACTTTAATTTAGCTTACAATTGATAATAGTAGTCACATCCTGGTGAAGAGTTGAGTACATTAAAACATGATTTTCACCTGTTCCTGTTTATTAAGTTCAATTAAATTAAAGTTGAAAATTTTTTTTTCATGATATATGATATATTTTATAATATTTACCTAATGAAAAATTGCTTACTGTGGAAATTACTTTTCTTACTTTCTATCTTTCTTAAATGTATGTATGTTTATTTATCCAGTCATTTATTTATTTACTGATTGTTTATTTCTGGCTTTCTCCATTTAATCATCAATTCATCCATCCATTAATTCATTAATCCTTCCATCTATTCATTTATTTGTTAATTTATTCATCCATCAATCCATATATTTATCCATTCGTTCATTCATCTAACCATCTATTCATTAATCAATTCATTCATTTATCTATCCATCCATTCGCCCATCCATCCATTCATCTATCCATCTATTTATTTACTTATTATTATTTGACAGAGCAACCATGTTTAAATAAAGTTTTCAAATCCATCCATTCATCCCTCTATTCATCCATCTATTTATTCATTCATTCATCCATTCATCCATTCATCCATCCATTCATTCATTCATCCATCCATCTATTCATGCATTCATCCATCCATCTACTCAACCATTCATCCATCTATTCATTTATTCGCAATCTATTCATCTATTCATTCGCTGATTGATATATTCACAATATTTTCTTATCTTTTCCTTTTATTTATGACTCTTGTGTACTATTTATCTCTAGCTGGCCTATCAATCAAGCAAATCAAACCTTCATGCCGTTCCAGGGGTTGGCCTCCACGAATGCTGCTACTAACTTACCTGCCATCTGCCCCAGTTACAAGCAATAGCAATGACACGGTCACTTACAATGGCCATTACTGCTATCCAAATGGTAGCAGTAAGTTTTGTTCCCAACCTGAACTTGGTTATAAACAAATGAAGCCATTCACTCATTCATTCATTCATTTCTTCATCCTTTCATTTATTTCTTCATTCATTTATTAATTCATTCATCCATCCATTCATTCATTCATTCATTCATTCATTCATTCATTCATTCTTACATTCATTTATTAATTCTTTTGTATTATTCAGTGATCCATAAATTCATCCCATCCCATTAAAGACAACGGTATATTAGTGGTAATTGCCTTTTATTAGCGTTCTTAGTTATCGTTGTATTTTAGTTAGTCTACGTGACGTTTGATGCATGGTTAATTTTAGTTAAAACTAATTAACATTTTACAAAATATTTAGTGCTTCTATCCCCTTTAGCGTTTACTTGTTGACAGATTAGCCAGATGTTTCTGCAGCCTTTTACAATTATAAGGGGAACTGATAGTACAACTGTCAGTTAAAAGCTGTTTATAATCAATTGCTTATTAATTCATGCAGAAATCATTATACAATCCCTAGATGTAAAATGTTTATCAAACTATACCATTGTTAGCACATGCCTTTTCCCTTCTTGACCAAAGCAATAGGCAGGCTCTCACACATATTGTACATTATTGTATCTATATAGCTGTATTTTTATTGTGGAAGTAAAGAAACCTTGGCTAATTAAACTTCTATACACAATTTTTGAACTACAATTTGTTTATGAGTGAGTTGTGCTCAACAATTGAGATATATAATGTTTTCTGTACTCATTACTGTAATTCAGTTAAATATTATACAATAATCAATTAACATAACTTATACTTTTTTTGCAAGAATATATATGTTGGCTTTGGGGCTTATCTCTTGTCGCAATGACAAATTTCACTATTCACAAATTCACACCTGAAAATAAAAATATAGTGTTAACAATATATAATATTAAATCAATCATTTCTTGGTACGTAGTTATCAACATTTTGGATGTATATGGACAATTTGTCCGAAAGCTTGGTCGTTTTGTTTAATATGCATGTAGTATGCAATATTGCTGTGTGCGTGTGACAACATGGTAGCCATATTGGATGAACTTTTCTGAATTGATTATTGATTAGCATCTATTAATTGTTTATGCAACTTTCCTATCACTTATTTGTCTTTTCTTCCCCGAAGGAATGACATTATGGCAGCTATCTTGGATGAACGTTTACAAAAGATTTCCTCTTAGCATATGTGTTCACTTATCGTTTACTAATACAAGATGGCTACCACTTTTCGGACATTTGTTTCAGACGTGAAATTGAACATACAAGCAAGATTTGGAAAATTAAAGCCAGCAGTGCCTTAAAACTACAAATTAGAATCAAAAATAATGTTTTTAATTCATGTGGATTTGTTTTTGGAGCTGCGAAGATGCTTTGGGACGTAAAAAGTTGTACTAGACATCGTCAACACAGAAATGTCCTTGGCACTTTTGAATTCCAAGCTCATATCAGTGACTTGTACCAGTAGAAAACCGGTTCTTTTCCTTCAAATAAAACTGACATGCAACTTTGCATTCTTCTGGTGGATTCCAGCTTGTAATTGTAAGGATTCTCTCTGTCTACTTTGGCGTAGAACTAACTGAGGAGGCATTTCGATGATGTAGACTTTCAAAATGGAGGAATAGCCTACTGGTGGTTTGCTCGCTGGACGTCAGGATCGTTCGGACTATTAAATGGACACCATGTAATGGGAAATCAGTTTCTATAGCAGTATTTCGACGTCAAGGATGCTTTGGGATTATTCAAGTACTGTAAGTTATTGAATTCATCCATGTTTTTGGACATAATTCACAAATTTTTGCTCAAAAACTGTAAAAAAAAAAAAAACACCTAAAAACGTACTGACATTTTTTTGCATTTTATTTACTGATTGGTTAGTTTGTTAATTTTCTGTAATCTCATTGGTTGTTCAAATTGGTGCGATTTAGATTCAAAATGGTGCGATTTAGATTCAAAGTGGTGCGATTTAGGCTGAAATCAAGCTGTAAAGAACCAATCAGATTGCAGGATTCACTAGTGATTTCAAAATGGATATAATTATGATTATTATTTCCTTACCACCACACAGAACAGCAAGTGTCACAGCCTTCTATTGGATCAGTTCTTTTGGCGTTAACATCATAGTCATATCTGCTTGCTACTTCGTACTCTTGCTTTGCGTACTTTGCTAGTAATATTAATGCTCTCGCTGAAAGACAGTAAATGAAAAATAATTCAAATATAGAATAAATTGAGATATAGTAGTTATATTAAATATACTGTACAAAATTACTTGATTTGGATTGGACGAGCTGAGAAGAGTAATTTTGGATTTGACTCGTACATTATTCTTATACATTCTCTATTCACTAGCTACTTTTTGACGTAGCCCGACTTCACACTCTTGGAGTGTCTAGTTAGTCGGGCTAGCCATAGGCGGCCCGACTTTAGTTCTACCGTTTCGTCAATCTATGTATCTATCTATGTATCATGTTGCGTTTTAGTCCCCCATGATGCTTTGGGAACGAACACAGGAAGCCCAAAGTCACGTGGAATGCTCATTCTACAGGACTCCCGAAAAGTTAAATTATGCGCCGATTCATCTTGAAAAAGCGCATAATTTTCACAAATTTTCACAAATTTTGATCAATACATCAATGAAATATGTTTTTTCTTACCACAGAAGATGCATGTAGTCTTTTTCGCCATAAATTTTACATTTTCACAGCAAAAATCCATCGATCTTTGCAAAAGCAATCGCGATATCGAAAATCAACAAGGCGTTACATGCTGGTGGCCGTTTGGGACTATGCTCTAGCTGTTCATATAACACGCGCTATGATTGGATAAAAGATTGCTAATCACAGCTTAGGAAAGAAAATATCGATTTTTGGCGGCAAAATTCTTCTTTGCTGTGTTTTCAATGATGGATAATGTTGTTAAAGTAAAACAAAAAGAAAGAAACATACAAATGAGTTTCTAAAAGAAAAATAAACGACTTAAAATCGTAGCAGGTCACTCAGTAAGTTGTTTTGTTGCCTTACTTACTTTGTTGATTTACTGGTTTACATTTGTAAACTTTTTTGCTAAAGAATACTGTTCAATATTGCGAAATTCGCGTTATAATCGGCGCATAATTTGCGATTTTTGGCGCTTTATTTGCCAAATGACAGTGCATAATTTGCTGAAAAAAATCCCATAATCCTGGGAGCCCTGATTCTATCATCAAAATTAGAATTGTTTATCCTCCTGTGTTGATTTTATGTCTAGCCCGACTTCACGCTCATAGAGCGTCTAGTTCAGTATATTATACAGTCAATTCAAAAAACATTGTCGTCAATAGGCTTCAAGTCTACGCGACTAGACCGAAAGGTAGCATGGGTAGAAATCACCGAAGCGGATAAATACACACAGTATTTAATGCAATATCACGCTCACTCAATCAACTAATCATTATTTGATTGAGTGAGCGTGATATTATATCTATTGCATTAGACCCCGTTTACACGGATCCGGATACTTTTGAAACCGCATACATTTTGATGCGAATCAAAATACCAAAAATAAATTCGAGCACAGCCTTAAAGAGAAAAAAAATTCGAGCACAGCAAATATTCTGAAAAAAAAGATCGTGCAAGATGGAAAAAAAATTCGTGCACAAAAAATATCGTTCAAAAACAAATTGCCCAACCCCCCCCCTCCCCCCCCCCCCCCCCCCCCCTCTCTAAAAAATCTGATGGTCCGTCCCTAAATAACTGTATTCCTGGTAAATTATTCACACTGAAGATGAGGTGGGTACATGGAAACATGTACTATGAAAATCACTAGAGTGGTTAAATGTACGTTGCAAATCTGGCCTTGGGGGTGTGTCTTTTTGTACCACATGACCAATTTTGAGCAAAATGATTGGCCAGAAGCGATCACATGGTACAAAAAAAATTGGTCACGTGGACGGAATTTTTTGGGCATGATTACCAGTCTACTGATTAATAAGGGAAAAAGACAGTTAACAGAAGAGGAAAAGACAAGAAGACAAGAAAGACTGGAAAGAGAACGGCGAAGGAGTTTCAGGAGGAGTTTCAATGAAGAACAGCGCAGGCTTGAAAGAGAAACAAAGAAAGCGAGATTGTAGACGAAACTTGTCAGACGAAAAACAGAGAAAATGAACGCCAAAGAAAAGGGTTTCGAGAACGAACGTTTCGGAGGAAAACAACGGAGAAAGATGAATTTCGAGGAACATAAAGAGAGTTTGAAGAAATTATACTAAAGAAAAGCAAAAGACTGATTCCAAAAGATCAAAAAAGATTTCTAGATACCTCCGTGGAAGAATATTAAAAGACTACAGCAATTTAAAAAAAAATGATAAAGAAGCGACTTTGTTTGATATGAAAACTGTCCTAGCACAATTTATTGAAGGATCAAAATTCAAGTACATACATTTATTCGTCAAAATATGATCAATGTCGACGTCATTGAAGAGTAGACAACCTCAGGAAAATACAATCACCGATAAAGTAAGTTCAAGTTTAATTTTTGTTTCAAGTTTTTGAGAGACAGTAAGCTTATTTTAATACTGAAAAACTGTTTGATATAACGTGCGTGAAAAAAAAACACCTAAAAACTTAATTAATATAATTAAGGTTCAAAAAGGAAAAATCCGTTCTCTGTTTTATTATAGAAACAAAAGAGAAAAGGTTTAAAATCCTTTGTGCATGTGTAAATTGTACTTTTCGTAGCCTTTTTTCGATTGAAAAAATTGTTTATTTATGTACTTTAACCTCATCAACGGAAAACATCAAAGATGAATCGAAATACAAACATAATTTAAAATTGGTTGAAAACTTCTTTTTATTTAGCAATATTGATTATTTTATGCTTACGAAACGAGCTTTTTTAGTAGTTTTTACTTCAAAGTCGTTAAAGTTTTTTTTACAGAACAAAATGATGTTTTACACAAAGTTTTTCATAATAAAATCACCTTGTTTTAAAATCCTTGTCTTTTCAAATCGATCAGTTGTGTTGGTAGAACTTATTACTCTTGAGGCTTTTAATTCCATTTCAAAAGAACTTTTTGTTTTGTTTTGAAGATTTGCCATGACTACTTTTTAGTAAATCTAATACGATGAAAAGGTTTAACCTTTTCTATCCGGAATCCTAACTACCTTTGGAAAATAAAAGAAGGTAAAAAGCGGCCGTAAAACGACTGTTCAGCCACAGCACTTTTTCAAGGCGTTATCAAAAGCAAAATAAGCTTAATGACTTAAAAATAAAAGGGATAATAATAAGGCTATTCACACTATCGTTTGGGAATGGTATTTTCCATCAAAAACATTTCTGAACACTTTTTTGTCTGAATTAACAAAACTATTGACTGAAGTGACAGTTGAAAATTTGAGAAAAAGATGAAAAAGTGCATAGAATGAAAACGATAACCAACCTAAGAAAAGGCAGTGAGATTTATTACAATTTTTTACTTACATTAAATCAATTTCCATTCATGAATTGTCCATTAACATGCTTTTATGGGATTTTTTTCAATGAGAAATCTCCGCCCCTCGTGTAAATGACAAATTTTCCTTTTGTGCGTTGCGTTACATGATGGCGTCATCTACATCGATAGCCAATGAGGTTTTTGACATTATGTCAATCAAAAAAAGAGCGAGAAATATATTACATTTTACTGGCTTTTCCAGGGCTTTGTTTTGATTCTCTCTCCGCGCGCTGAATCTTCGAAAAGATATATTTTTCGATTAAAGATGCTATAGAAATTACAATAAACAGTTAACAGTTTTTTTATATATTTTATTGATTTTTTGATAGTTTTTTACACTTACATAAACACAATTACAAAAGACTGAAAAAGTACATAAATTAAATATAACGTTTTTTGGCTAATTCGTTATTAAATTATATTGACTAAATTATGAATTAAGCTTTGGATTTTCTCATACTTTTTCAAATGAGTGTATAGCTTGTTGTTATTTTTTGCAATGATGTATTCGATTTTTTCATAGTCTATTAGATTTATTTGATAATATTTAATGACAGGAAGTAACTGTTTTTGTTTGCAACTATAAATAAATATTTGTATAGTAAAAATAAGAAACTTTCCATAGTGTCTTCAGAACTCCCTATTAATGAGAACATTTTTAAAACTTAGCTCTGGTATTAACTTTACATTTGCGCTGCTTAGACATTGGTTAATGTTAAAGTATAGGTCCTTTGATTTTACACATTCGACAAAAAAATGTTCCATAGATTCGTTTGATGTTTTACAAAATGTGCATAAAGGCGAGTCCACTATTTTAAATTTATATAACTTCATGTTTAAGAATAAACAGTTATTCAGTATCTTATATTGGAATTCTCTTAATCTAAAATTATATGTTAAGCTATACACTCTCTGATAGACTGATACCCACTCAATGTCCTTATTGCCCGGCAAAATACGTAAGCAACTCGTAAAATATCAGCCCGTAATACCCAAGAAAATATCTAATAAGTGGTATTTACATGCACATATTGATGTTGTAAGAAAAAATTAAACTGGGAGCTCCGCTATTAGGTATTACCTAATTTGTATATTATGTATAATACAGCTTTCCCTTTTCCCTTTGATTTACTCGCCTGTTTAGACATATTTACTATATAATAAATTAAAAAGATAATTAACAATTAGAGTTGGGTTTACTCACTATAAAGTGTTATCCTGAATGCATGGTTAACGCAATATACTGTGTTGTACCTACTCAGCCGTTTTTGCAGTGCGCCGGATTGTGTACGAGAAACGTCATGACGGAAGCATTGTCATGCAAGAAGTGAATTGATTGAAATGCGTTACAATAGAATAAATGTCAAAACTAATCTTCAAACTTAATATTAAAGTTAGCAACAAAGCCATCGTGCCTTTAGTATTGCAGCACCTAAGTTGTGGAATGCTTTGCCTGATGATGTCAAGTCCTGCGAAACTTTTAATTTAATTAAATGTAATTTTCACTAATTTTTATATTAACATATATTTTTTATTTTTTATATATATATTCTTGCTTGTAGTTTTTATATTTTTCTGTATATACTGTAAAGCGCCTTGAGCTTTGGAAAAGGTGCTATATAAATATATTATATTATTATTATTAATAATATATTATATCGAACTTAGTGCTAAATTTATAGATTTATAGAATACAAACGATTTCCAAAAATGCATTAGCGTTTACCAAAGTAAAATTTAATTAATGCGCTTTGGTCTTTGATCATTGATCATTTTATCGATTTTTTGATCATATTATTCATGTCTTGCTTCATTAATTATTTTTTGTCTTTTGATAGAGAGTCTTTTGATAGAGAAAATGCTTCTCACTCATAAGGTTCACTGAAGTTCTAAGAATCACTGATAATAAAATACTTTTTATAATCCATGTTCACTTCTATACGTTAACATTGTGTGCATACATTTTTCTATTTTTAGTCATATAGTTTTATTAACTAGCTGTTTCTAATAGAAAGTGAGATGCTGCGAGTCATTTAAACTGGATGTTTTAGAGTGAGGTCTGTTTGTTTTGTTTTGTGTTATAATATTCAGTACTGATATAAGTGCAAAATATTGCACATTTTTAGTGTTATTGAATTTGTTTATTATTTAGGTTGATCAGCCTGGCTTCCTACATGCAGTTGTCTGGATCGAAGGCAATTTAGCAAAAAGCTCTTAAATTCTTAGGCGATGTTAGGCGATTTAAGGCGTTCTGGGCGATCTTATGAACCGGAGAAGGCCTATTGTACATGTAGATTAACTATTAAAAAGATGACTGATTATTATCTTCAATAAATGTATAGAGGACGAAAGCTGGCCAACTGAATGGAAGAAAGGGGACTGGGTTCCTGTGTACAAAAAAGATGATCATAAAAATGTAAAGAACTACAGACCGATTACTGTCCTACCAATCGTGGATAAAGTATTTGAGCAGTTGCTTTCAGAGCAGGTAGCACAGTACATCGAACCCTACTTAAGTAACAGCTTAACAGCATATCGTAAAAGGAACAGCTGTATGACAACATTACTGAATAGCTCGTGGAGGACTGGAAGTATTCACTTGACAACAAAAATGTAGTTGGAGTGCTCTCGTCTGACCTTTCAAAAGCGTTTGACTCCTTATTTTCACCGTTACTACTGGCAAAATTAAAGGGATACGGCTTTAGCGACAGTGCTCTTAGTTTGCTAAGGTCGTATTTCTCAGAAAGAAAGAACAGAGTCAGAATTGGAAAAGAAATTATGAGCGAATGGCGAGAAATCGACAGAGGTTGTCCTCAAGGCTCGAATTTTAGCCCTCTGATTTGGAATATATACCAAAATGATCTGGTATATAATACTGGGAATAGCAATTTAATTATGTACGCCGACGATCACCAGATTTACACAGCAGGACAGACGATTGACGTCGTACAAGATGTACTTGCTGATGAAGGAAACGCTATCTCGAGATGGTACGAGCAGAACATGTTAAAATGCAGCCATGATAAGTTCCAGGCAATAAGCTTTGGGAGACAGAAACAAAGAAACAAGGAACTAAATATTAACACCAAGAACAATAGTGTCAAGAGTACATGTCAAATGAATCTGTTGGGTGTCACAATTGATGATGAGTTAAAGTTTAACACTCATATAGAAGAACTGTGTAAGAAAGTTGCAAGGAAAGTTGGAGTTATTATGAGACTGAGAAACCTCTTGCCAACTAAAGCAAAACTAAAAATTTATAAAACTTTCATTTTACCACAATTAACGTACTGTCACGTAGTGTGGCATTTTTGTAAGGCATCAGACAATAGGAAGGTAGACCGATTGCAAGAAAAAGCATTGAGAGCAATCTATCGAGATAAAAACAGTACGTATGAGGAACTCCTCACAAGGGCTAAACTTCCAACCTTAAATAATAGAAGACTTCAAGACATTGCCATCATAATGTATCAAGTTAAGAATAACCTTAGTCCAAAATACATAGCAGATCTTTTCAACTCTAACAAAACAGGATATAACCTTCGAAATTCAGAGGATTTAACAATTCCCAGAATAAACACTACGACATATGGCAAACATAGTTTAAGATATATAGGTCCAGTTATCTGGTCCAAACTGCCTAAAGACATTAAGGAACATATAAAACAATAAATAAGTTTAAGAAGGAAGTAAAAAAAGTAGATATCCAAGAACTATTGAATGAAAAATGCCTGAACTGTCCTTTATGTAATAATTAGACATATATTTTTATATTAGCATTTTTTTCTTTATTATTATGTTAACAGACCTTATATAGTAACATTTTAAGCCACATTTTACATAGTTATATTTATATATATATATTAGAGGATATTTTAAGATATTTTTATCTCACCTCATAGTATAAAAACCATAATTTATTTTACTAAAATAACTGGGTATATCTTGGGTTGGGTGGGCGGGTTGTGGTGGGGTGGTCGTGGTGGGTGGGTAAATAACAAAATAACATAGTATTTTGAAATTAATTAATTTTTTTATCCATAGATAGGTAGATAGGTGTCCACCATTAGTTCACTATATATTGTAAACTAGAATTTTCCGACACGTTAACGAAGTCTTTATTATTATTATTATGTTTTGAAAATATTGATATTTATCAAAAAACGTATAATTATATTAGTTACTTGTTTCTTTGCTTTGATGGCAGTTTGCATTGGAATAGTCCAGCTTTCATGTCGTTGTTCTTATCTACTTGGATGATTTATCTGCTTTCTGGGAATTCGAGGATCGAGTACTCGAGTATAAAAACGGTCTGATATTGACATGTTTTAGAAAAACTCTTTCCGTAAAAACGTTAGAAAATAACAGCTAGAAATTGTATATTGTCTTGAGCAAACCAATTACCCAAAGCCAACGCTGATTTGGAAGAGTAAATCGATGTAGAAGTACGAGAAATCCAAATTGTTGTCAGCGGGTTGTATAATGAGTTCAAAAACATTGTCTCAGCTATCGAGCCTTTGGTCGGGATTAGTTTCGCTGCTCGCTGGGGCTCGCAGCAATAAATGTAAACTTTTTCAGTTTAATTTATGGAAACGTATGTATATATAAATGGTTTTATTCTCTGTTTTTTTAATTCTTGAAAAAGAAATTCTCAGAATAGTAACTTCATGTATACCTTACCTCATAATGGAATTGTATTATTTTTTTTAACTTATATATAGTTTTATGTAAAGTTGTCCATAGAACAGAAGGAAAGGAAAGGAAAGGAAAGGAAAGGAAAGGAAAGGGAGGATGGTCGAACAATGAAAGGAAGGAATAGAAGGAAGAAGTATGGAATTAAGAAACAAAACTACAAATTACATCATAAACTAAAACAAACTCGACCTATTATATCATAATCGCTGGCTTCAGATGAAATATTAAACAAATATATACAACTTGTAGTTAAAGGGTTGTTTTTTGCTTTAGAAACTGAAAACGTAAATTATAAAACGTTAGCAACAGGTGAAAGGTGACCTCGCTACTGACCTGCTAAGTATTGTTTTTTGCTGGCTTTGTGGGAAGGCTTCGTAGGGGGTTCGCTAAAATGTCGACAATCTGGAAGACAAAGTTATAATAGGCTTGTAAATAGTAAAAGTAATATATTGGCAAAACTTTTAATAGAGCAAATGCAGTTAAACAATGAAATGCAATCTACGAAAGTACTAACAAATATAGTGACTATTTTATCACTATCGCTCAACCAGAACATCTTGAAACAAAAGAGTAATATACAAGAAACCTCATTATCCTTTGTTTAATTATTTATTCTGGGTGAATAGTAGCAACAATTAGTCACTAAATAGTGAATATTTGTTAATTTACTTGATATTATTTCATGGTTTAACTGCATTTGCTCTAACACTTTATTCGAAATATATAGTGAACAGTGGACAATTAAGTATGGACTTTGTAGATTAGCGGCTGACGGAATGACCATGCATGTCACTCGAAAATGCTTTTTGATACAGAGTAGACGCACTTATTTAACATTAGTTAATAGTAAATAATACTGACCTAAGCTAAATCCTTTGTTTTCTTGTGTTTAATTAGCAATATTTAGTACTAAATAGTATTAATTGTTTCATGGATTTAGTGTGCTCACTCTATCACTTCTTTTAAAAAGAAATGAATACTCTTTTTAACATGTCAAACTGACAGATACAGTAAAAACCCGCATATAAGAACACCCATTTTTTGAGTTCAGGCTGATTTTGTTCTTATTTAAGGGGTGTTTACCGAAAAATCAGCCTGAAGGTGTTCTTAAGGTGTTCTTAAAATAAATGTTTCTAAAATATATATTACTATATAGACTACCAATACATATGTACAATGTGTAAGTTCAAAAATGCATGTTCTTAATCCACTTGTTCTTATATGCGGGTTTTTACTGTAGCACAAAATATAATCCGACTGTACATTGTTAATACAAATATTAACAAAATTCCTAGTCCTAGTAAACAATCACGGCGGGCGCAAACGACCTAAAAAGCGCTCATGATGAAATTTCTATTTTGCATCAAAGATGATTCCACTTCTGCTAAGGACTATAAAACTGAAAACCGTTTTTAATTTGGGCGATGGAAACTTGAGCTATGGCGATTTTAACCTCCAGAATTTTTCCCGCGAAAATTTTGCGGGAAAAAAACTTAATAAAACCTTTGGAAAAACATTTCGCTTGGTACATTTTTTTCATTTCAAAACATTTCTCTCTAATTTTAATGCGAATGAAATGATATAAGAACGCTGGAAAATGGTATGATTTTAGAATTTTGATTTTTGCGGTTAGAGGGCTATAAATTGATGTTGAAAAATTGAGTAAATCCCTGCTACGTCATTATGACGTCACAAATATCTTTAAAGATATGTTATGCAGCCCTTTTCTTAGGCTCAGATTTCAGCCGTTGGGGTTTCGTGCGCCCGCGATACTCTCCCCACTAACGGCTGGGCGCATCGGCTTCGAAACGTGTCGCGCATGTCCGTGACGTAATTATGATAATAGCATAAAAAAACGGAAACGGAAATAAAATTTGTTGAAATGTAAGCTAATGTAAATAAACTTTCCAACGGCCTGATTGTCAAAAAGTATTTTATTAAAATTTGAATTCGAATTCAATTCGAAACAACTCTTAGCAAAACCTGCATATCATTTAGCAATTCCATCGGGTATGTTATTTGTCATAAGAACGATCGAGACAAATCAGCGCAAAAGCTATTTCAATGGTAAACGTTTTGTTTATTCCAAGTATATAGTCCATTTTTATAGGATTTTGAGAATAATCAAACAATAAAGAAGAAAATTACAGCTAGAGTCGTTTCGATACACATTGTTGACTCGTTAAGAGAGCCGCTTGAGTATATGTTACAACCGCGCATAATAAACCAGTTTTAATTTTGAAAGTAAACATTTTGGATTTAAATGTAGTTATTCAAAGAATATAGCTGTGTATTTAAGGTTTATCGAGAAAAAAATCAAGCAATAAAGACGATGATTACAGCTAGAGTCGTTTCGATACACATTAGTCACATTGTTGACTCGTTTATAGAGCCGCTTGAGTATATGTTACAACCGCGAATAATAAACCAGTTTTAATTTTGAAAGTAAACATTTTGGATTTAAGTGTAGTTATTCTAAGAATATAGCTGTGTATTTTAGGTTTATTGAGAAAAAAAATCAAGTAATAAAGACGATAATTACGAGTTTCGATACAAATGACAATCACCGCCGTAATTTAAAATGAAAACTTCGTAGTTGTTTAGCATATTACTGATTCACCATCCTCTTCTTGGCCTATCAAGGCAGTCTTAATGTCTTTGGATGTTAAGAAGTTCTCTTGGTCTCTCATGAGAGAAACCAGAGGTAAAATAACCAAAACAATGGATCCGCTCTACTATTGAATGGGATTATGTTAGAATTTCTGTTACTGATTATAAATAATGATATGTTATTATTTTCATCAAAATCATAAAATCCCTCATATCTCCAGTTCCAGTTACCAAAAATTGATGAAAATTTCGATAACGTGTTTTACATCTTACTGGCTGATAAAATTCATCCTTAAATCGTATCTAGCGGTAAAATTGATTTTTTTCGACTACTGCAACATTTTATTATGACGTCATAATGACGAGAAAACATTCAAATAATTTCTCAAAAATTTTCGCTACCTCCATATTACAATCACTGAAAATTTCAGAACACAAAGACGATAATTTATTAAAATATTCGTAAATAACGGAAAATTGTGACATTTTAGCGTGCCTTTTTGGGGGCCGTTTGTGCCCGGCGAGAATAAATATTCATTTTTTTTAAATGCCTTCAGTCCTATGATTACTATTCATTGTAATTAACATTGAAATATTCACACGACTTACCGATGACTGCCATCAAAGTTAAAGTAATAGCAATAATCACCAACACCTTCATCTTGAATGACACCAAGCGAAATGAACAGTATAGAGGTGTTATTGACCTATTAATAACCTATCATTGTTTTATGTCATGGTAATAGCAAGAGGTATTGTATTCATGGTAAATAACAGGTTCTTTAGTCTACTTAAGTCTTTAGTCTACAGGTACTAACCAATAACGGTGAAGGGTACGTGGACAGCAAAAATAAACTAAAAAATAAAACATTTTCAATGAGCAGGATTTCGAACCCTAAAAAATCACTTTTTTCGCTCTTTTGCTATTTATATATTTTCTATTCGTTCTCCTTTTGTTCGTTTGTTTATTGCTTTTTCATTGCTACCAATAAATAAATGTCTTACAAAAGCACACAAAAACATGAACCACTAAAATCTTTTTTATCTAGGATGAGGTACTGGATTTTTCATAAAGAATTGAAACTCTAATTTTGTAACAAAGTACGTTACTATGCGGGACTACTACTATAAGTACCACTATCCAAAACAAACGCTTATCTTATATAGTTTTATATAGGTTTGACAGTTGGTAAAAAAGGTTTATTTTCATGGATAATACATGTATGTCAAGAATTAGCTGAATATTTTTTCATTTGAGATTTCGAATACGATATTTTTTTTCAGAAAGCCATTGTGGTAGGTAGCTCAAAAATAATATCAGATATGATATCCCATAGTTGCTTATATACTTTTAATATACTCAAATAGAAAACTATAATTAGTGTCATCTATGTGAAAACTTTCCATTTTAAATATGAATGCTTTTCTTATTATCCGCCAACAGATGCAAGCATCCACGAAGTCAGTCACCAGCTCTCTCTTATAAACGGTGTATATAAAGTAAGACCTTCTACTAATTGTTACCACAAAGATAACGTTCGTATTTCTCGACGATTCAATGGAAGCGGCATTGATCGTCACTTCTGTTCTCGTAGCGAGTACACTGAAACGCAGCAGTCATCTGCATGGTGATTTTCATCAAAGAACTCAGGACCTTTACAACTACTTCGTACTGTCTCTAGCTATATCTGATATGCTGACGGGAGCAGTTCTTCTTCCATCGCAAATGGTGCCTAATCTGTCTGTAGAATCCTTCTATATTATATTAATCATTTTAAATAGTGGAGAATAATGAATATGTCCGCAGTAACATGGGACAGATATGTTGCAGTTATGTATCCCTTTAACTACAAAGCCAAACTAGAAAGGTACTACAGGAAAATACTAATCATTATCTGGGTGACGGCATTACGATCAGCTGACTTTGTGGCCAATCCGATTATTAGATTTCCAATAATTAGAAATCAGAAATTGTTCAAGATTGTTTTCTGATTCCTGTTTTCTGAAAACAGAAAATTGAATTATCTATCTTTCAAATTTGATTTGAAACTCCAAAAGCACACTTTACAAATGTCTTGAGTTCCGATACCTGTTTTCTGAAAATCAAAAATCAGAAATTGGATTTCCGTTTTCTGATTTCTGAAATCAGAAATCAGGAATCAGATTTTCTCCTCCATGCTACAAACATACCCGTGGAGGGGTAGGACGCTATGCTTTTAACTTCCGTTCAATCCCCGCTTGTATTTCTATAAGGGATTAGCGTCAGAAATTGACCAATGGCGTTATGTATCAAGAAACTAATCAACCAATCCCCGCTTGTATTCTAAAAGGGATTAGCGTCACCTATTGACCAATAGCGCTATGTATCAAGAAACTATAATCAACCAATCACGCTCGGTATTCTGGATGTTGTAATACAAACCTAAACCAATCACGTAATGTATTACCGTTTTTAATCCTGTATTAAATACCAGTCCGGGAGATTACCAGAATTGGTCATCGTTTTGTAAACACAGCTCTAACCAATCACAGGAAGGAACCCAGTCGTGAATATGGCAATGATCAATCATCTCAAGACACACAATACATGTACATTCGTAAAGTACCTCGCAACGCGTTAGTAACTAGGTTCAGGTTTTGATTCTATTCACACACAATTATTTACATTTCGTAGACTGGTTAACTCTATGGCTTATTTATAAGGTTTTTATTCAATTCACATTCAATTACATAAGTTTCGTCGAATAAGTATAAAGGAAATTACAATCTAGATTTATTTTAGATCATAGTTTAGTTATATTTATATTCAAATACATCGATAAATAATATAGTTGCAGTTGTTTTCCACAAACACGAGAGGACTTTGCAAGGATGCCACGATGGTGGTCCATCTCAGTACAGTACAGTCAACTGTGAGCATAAGAATATCTGTAAAAAAGACATGGATGCAGAAATCATATTTTGAAAATATAGGTCATACAATCAACAAAATTTAGTCTTTCTTCGGTCGCTTACTTCTATTTTCTCGACTTGATTAAAAAGACTCGAAGTCGTAATTTATTGCTAACGAATAATATAAAGAAAATATTCACAGAATGTTATCCTTATGTATTCCAACTGGCAAGCGAGACGTTCGAGCCACATTACGATATTAGATGACATTTGGGTTTTCTACTCGTCGATCTTCAAAAACTGCTGTACGCGCTCCTAGAGGGCTGCACGCTACGAAACTTGGAGTGTGAGCACATTGTATATTTTCAATTCGAGGAAAATTACTCCCATTTCACAAAGAATCCTTTAACAGGCACTAAATAGACATCAAAGTAAATTACTTACCAGTTATTAAGCAAAAACGGCGTCAACAGCGACCACAAATAAGACAATTTCAACTCTAAATTATCACTCTATCGGCACGAAACCTTCACAAGTCCGCCATTACACCTTTCTGCGACAATTTGCATAGCTAAAACCCTGTATGTACGCTTGGAACAAGCGATATTACTGGTTGAACAATGTTGAAGTAGAATACAGCTCAATATACTCGTGACAGGCGGAAACAATAGATATGTGACGTCAAAACGATTACCAATTCTGGTAATCTCCCGGACTGAATACGTGATACATGTACCAGATACATGTATTTTGACACCTTTCTTAAAAATACATGTATAAAATACATGTTCTAAACGTATAGTACTTGTGTAATACATGTATTACACATGTTATTTTGACTTGTATTTTACCCCATACAGGGAATGACATTCGTGACGATTTCATAGGAGAATATTTTCATATGGGCTTTGCTTACAAGGAAATTATTGATTGCCTCTTGTTAAATCATCAAATACACCTCAGTCTTCGACAGCTTAAAAGAGTCCTAGCGAAAAAAAGTCTTGGACGACGACGCTTCAGTAGTTTCAATGAGATTGCAGATGCCATACAAGAAGAATTAAGTGGAAGTGGAAGCTGTGTTGGGTACAGAACCATGTGGCAGAAATTAGTGGTAGAACATAAGTTGTCCGTCAGCAAGGAATTTGTTCGGAAGGCACTGAGAATACTAGACCCTCAGGGAGTAGACAGGCGCTTAAGACATAGACATATAATTCTAAGGGCCCAAACTTCATTTGGCACCTTGATGGTTACGATAAGTTGAAACCTTATGGTTTTTGCATCCATGGTTGCATTGATGGTTATTCGAGAAAAATCATGTGGCTTGAGGTTGGGCGCACAAATAACCACCCAGGTGTTATAGCCAACTATTTTCTTGACTGTGTGCAAAATGTTGGAGGTACTGCCTCTGTAATTCGAGCAGACATGGGAACAGAGAACGTTAGAATCGCTGCTATTCAACCTTATCTACGACATGAATCTGGGGATAGTTGGTCGGGGGATAAAAGCTTTCTTTATGGAAGATCTGTCAACAATCAAAGGATAGAAGCATGGTGGGGGCAACTTAGACGAGGTGCTGCTGATTGGTGGATATCGCATTTTAAGGACTTGAGAGACAGAGGACTCTACTGTGATGCCAATGATATCCACGTGGAATGCTTATTGTTTTGTTACATGGCAGTTCTCCAGGAGGAACTAAAAAGTGTAGTTCGACTGTGGAACTTGCATCGCATAAGACCCTCAACAAGGAACAACAGTTCTCCCCATGGGCGGCCCTATCTCTTATATCATCATCCTGTGATGACAGGTACTGTAGATTGTAAGCACTATGTTGACATGGGTGAGTTAGATGTTGCTAGAGAGATGTGTTGTGATGACCTTCCAATGCAGTGTTTGTCACCAGAATTTAAAGAACTAGCTGAACTTATCATGGCTGAAGAAGCTTTAACAATGCCAGAAAATGGTAATGAGGCATGCACTCTTTATTTGACTCTCATCAATGAACTAGAGAAAATACTGTAGTCTACTGTAATGACTTTTTAATCCATGAATTCAAAGCAGTTGACCAGATTAATAATGTGTATATCTAAAACTCAACTGAAGAAATCAAAAGTGTTATATTATTTTTATATATCAAAAGAAAACAAAGAAATGTCAATTGCTCGTTTTATAATTTTCTTCTTCTAATTTTCAAAAAAATGCCTATCATTCTCGCATTGATATCTCAAAAACGAGCTCGGGACTCTATATTTTTCTTTGCATATTTGAATTCTGCATTAAATTTCAGATATTTATAAGATATATTTTGTTAAAGTGCTTATGAAGTCAAAAATGGGACATACTTTGTTCAATCACTAGACATCGTGAGATTTAAAATGATATATGTATAAGCCTGATCGGGCAAATCCAGGGGGAGTTATTCGCGGCTTGAAAGTGACGTTTTGGGCTTCCTGTACCAGGTTTCACAAAAAGAGGGAGACTAGGTCGACAATAATCTGTGACCAGGTTCTAACACTTACTTGCTTTTTAACCTTATTTAAATTATATTTTTATAGTTTTACATGACCAGGGATGTTGTTGTACTCATAATTGTCTAAAGTAATACGAAATCGGAATCGAAATCCGTCGCTTTCAAATACCTTTGCATAAATTATAGTAACTTAACTCGTCATTTCCGGTAACTCGACCCAGACCGAAACCTCCCGGCCAGGGCGTGGTCACAGCGATGTTTAAGGTGGAATAACTCCCCCTGCATTTGCCCGATCAGGCTTATACATATATCATCTTAAATCTCACGATGTCTAGAATTGAACAAAATATGTCCCATTTTAACTTCATAAGCACTTTAAGTTCTGATTACTGTTTACCATAGTAGTCAGTCGCCTTAATTTCTAATCATATATATAGGGTCCATTAAATTTAATAATAAACAATATAGGACACTTGCAATTGTGTGAAAAAAAGGAAACTTATCCCATTTAATATTTCTCACGACACTTAAAAATAGTCATGTTGAATCATTCCACAATATGAAAACTACTCTAATAAAGTTCAAACAGTTAAGTCACATGCTCTAACTTCATGCACTCTTATTCCCTACACAAATATGCAACTGTCCCTTTATATAAAACTGATTACAAAAGGGTTGTCATAGCAAAATAGTACTTTAATAAATCAAAGATTATCACTTAAGCATAAGGATTCTTTTGTCTTTTTGATATATTCCTAATTTAAGTGCTAAAGTACTACTTTTCTATGACAACCTTTTTGCAATCAGGTGTAACTTAGTCATAACCTTTTTGTGGCTAGCTAGCTCGAAGAGGCTAGTAGCCACTATGTCATCGGGCATGAGTGAGTTTAAGAGTGAGTGTAAGTTAGCTTCCAACCAATCAGAATCGAGTTTGACCCTCCCCTCCCCCCTTTCCTCTCCCTTCCGCTACGCAGGCTAAAAATCCAAGATGGCGGACACATGGCAGAAAGCACAGAAAAAACTACTCAAAAACTATCAAAAAATGCTTATTATGAATAACAAAAGCTTCATCATTGAAGAATGGGACTAACAGTTTGGTATGTGTGGAGTTTCAAGCTAGCAAATTACCATTTTGAGAAGGTTTTGCATCGATGGTTGTGTCGCCTTTACATGCACACGATTACGACATGATCCGAACGGACCGACTAGCGACTAGCCAATTGAAACGTGACCCGAACTCTTCTTCGGCGATTACGACATAATATTGTAAACTGGTAATATGGTAAACTGCAAAAAAATTGTTTTCACATATTATAGTTAATAATTTCTTTATAACAATAAGTTTTTCTATTGCCTTATTACTGTTCTTGTTCATGTCATTTTTGGCAGATTTCTGTAATGACTTCTGAGATATATTAAAAGATGTTTCTGACAATTGTTTAGATTATTACTTATAGCAGTATGTTTGTAAACAAAACAAAAAAATTGTATTTACATTTTATAATCACAAGCGTCAGAATCAATACTATCCTTACAAATCATAAGAACACGAATATTTCTAAAAAAATTTGTATAGTACATAAACTGTGATTGTTCAAAACCATGTGTGAAGAGAGTATCCAAACAGGCTTTACAATTTTCTACAACTACAAACTCAAATTTGATTTTGCCAAATGGCCAAATGGGTAACTTTGGAAAACTATTCTGATAACACTTTTTGTGGCAAGCTTTCTCAAAGAGCCAAGCTATCCACTATGTCATGGTGCGTCTTAAAGGTAACAGTGTCTAACATAGAGTAGCTTTATGCATACATGTAGCTAGCCACATGCAGTCATAGACTGCCTTTAATTTCTTATTGATTGCATGGGCATGAAGATTTTGTGGTTTGTGGTATATACAATTGACTACTTTAATTTAGCTTACAATTGATAATAGTAGTCACATCCTGGTGAAGAGCTGAGTACATTAAAACATGATTTTCACCTGTTCCTGTTTATTAAGTTCAATTAAATTAAAGTTGAAAATTTTTTTTTCATGATATATGATATATTTTATAATATTTACCTAATGAAAAATTGCTTACTGTGGAAATTACTTTTCTTACTTTCTATCTTTCTTAAATGTATGTATGTTTATTTATCCAGTCATTTATTTATTTACTGATTGTTTATTTCTGGCTTTCTCCATTTAATCATCAATTCATCCATCCATTAATTCATTAATCCTTCCATCTATTCATTTATTTGTTAATTTATTCATCCATCAATCCATATATTCATCCATTCGTTCATTCATCTAACCATCTATTCATTAATCAATTCATTCATTTATCTATCCATCCATTCGCCCATCCATCCATTCATCTATCCATCTATTTATTTACTTATTATTATTTGACAGAGCAACCATGTTTAAATAAAGTTTTCAATTCAAATCCATCCATTCATCCCTCTATTCATCCATCTATTTATTCATTCATTCATCCATTCATCCATTCATCCATCCATTCATTCATTCATCCATCCATCTATTCATGCATTCATCCATCCATCTACTCAACCATTCATCCATCTATTCATTTATTCGCAATCTATTCATCTATTCATTCGCTGATTGATATATTCACAATATTTTCTTATCTTTTCCTTTTATTTATGACTCTTGTGTACTATTTATCTCTAGCTGGCCTATCAATCAAGCAAATCAAACCTTCATGCCGTTCCAGGGGTTGGCCTCCACGAATGCTGCTACTAACTTACCTGCCATCTGCCCCAGTTACAAGCAATAGCAATGACACGGTCACTTACAATGGCCATTGCTGCTATCCAAATGGTAGCAGTAAGTTTTGTTCCCAACCTGAACTTGGTTATAAACAAATGAAGCCATTCACTCATTCATTCATTCATTTCTTCATCCTTTCATTTATTTCTTCATTCATTTATTAATTCATTCATCCATCCATTCATTCATTCATTCATTCATTCATTCATTCATTCATTCTTACATTCATTTATTAATTCTTTTGTATTATTCAGTGATCCATAAATTCATCCCATCCCATTAAAGACAACGGTATATTAGTGGTAATTGCCTTTTATTAGCGTTCTTAGTTATCGTTGTATTTTAGTTAGTCTACGTGACGTTTGATGCATGGTTAATTTTAGTTAAAACTAATTAACATTTTACAAAATATTTAGTGCTTCTATCCCCTTTAGCGTTTACTTGTTGACAGATTAGCCAGATGTTTCTGCAGCCTTTTACAATTATAAGGGGAACTGATAGTACAACTGTCAGTTAAAAGCTGTTTATAATCAATTGCTTATTAATTCATGCAGAAATCATTATACAATCCCTAGATGTAAAATGTTTATCAAACTATACCATTGTTAGCACATGCCTTTTCCCTTCTTGACCAAAGCAATAGGCAGGCTCTCACACATATTGTACATTATTGTATCTATATAGCTGTATTTTTATTGTGGAAGTAAAGAAACCTTGGCTAATTAAACTTCTATACACAATTTTTGAACTACAATTTGTTTATGAGTGAGTTGTGCTCAACAATTGAGATATATAATGTTTTCTGTACTCATTACTGTAATTCAGTTAAATATTATACAATAATCAATTAACATAACTTATACTTTTTTTGCAAGAATATATATGTTGGCTTTGGGGCTTATCTCTTGTCGCAATGACAAATTTCACTATTCACAAATTCACACCTGAAAATAAAAATATAGTGTTAACAATATATAATATTAAATCAATCATTTCTTGGTACGTAGTTATCAACATTTTGGATGTATATGGACAATTTGTCCGAAAGCTTGGTCGTTTTGTTTAATATGCATGTAGTATGCAATATTGCTGTGTGCGTGTGACAACATGGTAGCCATATTGGATGAACTTTTCTGAATTGATTATTGATTAGCATCTATTAATTGTTTATGAAACTTTCCTATCACTTATTTGTCTTTTCTTCCCCGAAGGAATGACATTATGGCAGCTATCTTGGATGAACGTTTACAAAAGATTTCCTCTTAGCATATGTGTTCACTTATCGTTTACTAATACAAGATGGCTACCACTTTTCGGACATTTGTTTCAGACGTGAAATTGAACATACAAGCAAGATTTGGAAAATTAAAGCCAGCAGTGCCTTAAAACTACAAATTAGAATCAAAAATAATGTTTTTAATTCATGTGGATTTGTTTTTGGAGCTGCGAAGATGCTTTGGGACGTAAAAAGTTGTACTAGACATCGTCAACACAGAAATGTCCTTGGCACTTTTGAATTCCAAGCTCATATCAGTGACTTGTACCAGTAGAAAACCGGTTCTTTTCCTTCAAATAAAACTGACATGCAACTTTGCATTCTTCTGGTGGATTCCAGCTTGTAATTGTAAGGATTCTCTCTGTCTACTTTGGCGTAGAACTAACTGAGGAGGCATTTCGATGATGTAGACTTTCAAAATGGAGGAATAGCCTACTGGTGGTTTGCTCGCTGGACGTCAGGATCGTTCGGACTATTAAATGGACACCATGTAATGGGAAATCAGTTTCTATAGCAGTATTTCGACGTCAAGGATGCTTTGGGATTATTCAAGTACTGTAAGTTATTGAATTCATCCATGTTTTTGGACATAATTCACAAATTTTTGCTCAAAAACTGTAAAAAAAAAAAAACACCTAAAAACGTACTGACATTTTTTTGCATTTTATTTACTGATTGGTTAGTTTGTTAATTTTCTGTAATCTCATTGGTTGTTCAAATTGGTGCGATTTAGATTCAAAATGGTGCGATTTAGATTCAAAGTGGTGCGATTTAGGCTGAAATCAAGCTGTAAAGAACCAATCAGATTGCAGGATTCACTAGTGATTTCAAAATGGATATAATTATGATTATTATTTCCTTACCACCACACAGAACAGCAAGTGTCACAGCCTTCTATTGGATCAGTTCTTTTGGCGTTAACATCATAGTCATATCTGCTTGCTACTTCGTACTCTTGCTTTGCGTACTTTGCTAGTAATATTAATGCTCTCGCTGAAAGACAGTAAATGAAAAATAATTCAAATATAGAATAAATTGAGATATAGTAGTTATATTAAATATACTGTACAAAATTACTTGATTTGGATTGGACGAGCTGAGAAGAGTAATTTTGGATTTGACTCGTACATTATTCTTATACATTCTCTATTCACTAGCTACTTTTTGACGTAGCCCGACTTCACACTCTTGGAGTGTCTAGTTAGTCGGGCTAGCCATAGGCGGCCCGACTTTAGTTCTACCGTTTCGTCAATCTATGTATCTATCTATGTATCATGTTGCGTTTTAGTCCCCCATGATGCTTTGGGAACGAACACAGGAAGCCCAAAGTCACGTGGAATGCTCATTCTACAGGACTCCCGAAAAGTTAAATTATGCGCCGATTCATCTTGAAAAAGCGCATAATTTTCACAAATTTTCACAAATTTTGATCAATACATCAATGAAATATGTTTTTTCTTACCACAGAAGATGCATGTAGTCTTTTTCGCCATAAATTTTACATTTTCACAGCAAAAATCCATCGATCTTTGCAAAAGCAATCGCGATATCGAAAATCAACAAGGCGTTACATGCTGGTGGCCGTTTGGGACTATGCTCTAGCTGTTCATATAACACGCGCTATGATTGGATAAAAGATTGCTAATCACAGCTTAGGAAAGAAAATATCGATTTTTGGCGGCAAAATTCTTCTTTGCTGTGTTTTCAATGATGGATAATGTTGTTAAAGTAAAACAAAAAGAAAGAAACATACAAATGAGTTTCTAAAAGAAAAATAAACGACTTAAAATCGTAGCAGGTCACTCAGTAAGTTGTTTTGTTGCCTTACTTACTTTGTTGATTTACTGGTTTACATTTGTAAACTTTTTTGCTAAAGAATACTGTTCAATATTGCGAAATTCGCGTTATAATCGGCGCATAATTTGCGATTTTTGGCGCTTTATTTGCCAAATGACAGTGCATAATTTGCTGAAAAAAATCCCATAATCCTGGGAGCCCTGATTCTATCATCAAAATTAGAATTGTTTATCCTCCTGTGTTGATTTTATGTCTAGCCCGACTTCACGCTCATAGAGCGTCTAGTTCAGTATATTATACAGTCAATTCAAAAAACATTGTCGTCAATAGGCTTCAAGTCTACGCGACTAGACCGAAAGGTAGCATGGGTAGAAATCACCGAAGCGGATAAATACACACAGTATTTAATGCAATATCACGCTCACTCAATCAACTAATCATTATTTGATTGAGTGAGCGTGATATTATATCTATTGCATTAGACCCCGTTTACACGGATCCGGATACTTTTGAAACCGCATACATTTTGATGCGAATCAAAATACCAAAAATAAATTCGAGCACAGCCTTAAAGAGAAAAAAAATTCGAGCACAGCAAATATTCTGAAAAAAAAGATCGTGCAAGATGGAAAAAAAATTCGTGCACAAAAAATATCGTTCAAAAACAAATTGCCCAACCCCCCCCTCCCCCCCCCCCCCCCCCCCCCCCTCTCTAAAAAATCTGATGGTCCGTCCCTAAATAACTGTATTCCTGGTAAATTATTCACACTGAAGATGAGGTGGGTACATGGAAACATGTACTATGAAAATCACTAGAGTGGTTAAATGTACGTTGCAAATCTGGCCTTGGGGGTGTGTCTTTTTGTACCACATGACCAATTTTGAGCAAAATGATTGGCCAGAAGCGATCACATGGTACAAAAAAAATTGGTCACGTGGACGGAATTTTTTGGGCATGATTACCAGTCTACTGATTTCCATAGTATGTTAGTAATAAAACTCTGAAACTTCAAAATGTCATCAGAGTCATCAAAATTATTATATTATAAATAAAAAATAACACGTTCTTCGTAATTAATAGATACTCATTATGTTTTGAAAGTTATTAAATTGGACTTGCTTATAATATGCTCGTCCAATTTTGAAAACTTTCAAAAGATCATTCGTACCTATATGGGAGGTTTTTTTGTGACGTATTTTGGTGGCGTGTACACAAGCTGGCCGTCAAAGTTTTTATGAAACTATCGGCAAAGTGTAAAAAGTGCAGAATTATTTAGTCTTTTTCGTATAAGTAAAATTTTGAACATCAAGATAGCAAGTTTTAGGTATTTTACTTTATTTTCCAAATAAATTTATTGATATCTCAATTATAAAACTGAGTTTTTACACAGTTTTTGAGTCTGTCACGAAGCCTACAAGTCCTTTTTGTCACGTTCGCCATATTGAAATTCATTCGTACAAGACACATTCGTGTAAATTTAAAAACATTTACTTCACTTTACAAACAAAATTAACTTCTTGAATTTGACTTATGTATATTACCTAACTGCTTAGGGTGACCGGTGAAAATCCGATGGCATTTTGTTATGATTTGTGAAGATTTTTTCTCCATTGCTAATTCATTTCACGAAGATGGTGTGTTGATATTTTTCTTTCTTTTTCCGTTAGTAGCATAAAATGTCATCAAGTCCTATTCATGTGACAGATTGTGCTTTTGTTTTTCCACTGTTTCTGATTTTTGAGAATCACAACATCGTTTTAGGCAATTTTTTCATCAAAACATGATAAAGTTGGCATCGATGCGAACAAGTGCAAGGCGGCCAGTTTGACGGCCAGACTCGAGCCTAGGTCAGTGTGTGACGTCAAAAAAAGATTCCATAAAAACCATTAATTGTACACAAGATCGTGCGACAAATAGTGTTTTCTTCAAAAACATAAAATGGCATTAAATATTTATATTAATAAAGGCAAATATAAAAGTTACCAAATTAAAATAAATATTAATAAGATATGCAAAACAATATTTCAGAGATCAATAAAAACTAATAAAAAGCGTAAAAAGGAAGAAGAAAACATAATGGAAGATGATCTGTGGGCTTCCTGTGGCATTCTTTATTTTCCCGCCTTTTCTGACGCGCGCGCGCGTGTGCGTCAGTGCCCAGATTCAAGTTAAGGCGTCCATTTTGTCCACCGAAAATTGAAACAAAATGACACCAATATTAACAGAAATGTAAGTTTCGAAAATTAATCTTTGAATTCTAGACAATGTGATTGAAACGCTTTTTTGCTGTTTTTGTTCTTTGGCCGGAGAAGTGAATAGTTTATCTTGTATGAATGTATATACAAAGTTATAACTGAGCATAACTGTACTTAGGCCCTGTCCACACGTAGCCGGGTATTTTTGAAAACGGAGCTTTTTTAATCCGTTTACGCCTTCCGTCCACACGTAAACGGCGTTTTCGTTCACCGAAAACGGTGGTTTTCGAATACGCTCTCCAGACTGTAGATTTTTTTACCTGGAGGTTTATCGTATATGTGTGGACGGCGAAAACGGAGCTTTTTGAATACGATGACGTCAGGCTGTTCTCGTTTCACTTCTTCTTGGGCTTGTTTCAAACCTTATAGCCTACACACAATCGCAAGTTGCCTATTTAAACATTCAAGCTAATTATACAAGGAGGCGACGCACCATTTTAAGGATAATTTCGCTGATCTCGGGAGTTAAAAAGTTAAAACAGCGCCGTTAAAGAGCATAAACCGACGGCCAGCAAGACCACGGCGATTTTAACCTTTAAAAGAACATAATAATAGCGGAGCTCCCGCGCGGGCCAAAGGCCCGCGCGAGCGGAGCACCATACTTAAGAAAAAATGGTAACCCATCTAGTTGATTTTTCGTCGACCGACACAGGTAGCCCTATTCTGTCCGTCCGTCCGTGTACATCGCGATTCTGATTGGCTACTTATTTATGGCGGGAATTGAAGAGGGCGCGCGCGTCAAAATATCTTCCCTGAGAAAACGTTTTTTATCGCTTTTCTCGACGTTTTATCAACTTTTTTATCGCTTTTACTTAAGCTTTCTTCAATTTAAAAAAATGCCAAAAAAAAAAGAAAACGAAATTAATAAGGGAAAAAGACAGTTAACAGAAGAGGAAAAGACAAGAAGACAAGAAAGACTGGAAAGAGAACGGCGAAGGAGTTTCAGGAGGAGTTTCAATGAAGAACAGCGCAGGCTTGAAAGAGAAACAAAGAAAGCGAGATTGTAGACGAAACTTGTCAGACGAAAAACAGAGAAAATGAACGCCAAAGAAAAGGGTTTCGAGAACGAACGTTTCGGAGGAAAACAACGGAGAAAGATGAATTTCGAGGAACATAAAGAGAGTTTGAAGAAATTATACTAAAGAAAAGCAAAAGACTGATTCCAAAAGATCAAAAAAGATTTCTAGATACCTCCGTGGAAGAATATTAAAAGACTACAGCAATTTAAAAAAAAATGATAAAGAAGCGACTTTGTTTGATATGAAAACTGTCCTAGCACAATTTATTGAAGGATCAAAATTCAAGTACATACATTTATTCGTCAAAATATGATCAATGTCGACGTCATTGAAGAGTAGACAACCTCAGGAAAATACAATCACCGATAAAGTAAGTTCAAGTTTAATTTTTGTTTCAAGTTTTTGAGAGACAGTAAGCTTATTTTAATACTGAAAAACTGTTTGATATAACGTGCGTGAAAAAAAAACACCTAAAAACTTAATTAATATAATTAAGGTTCAAAAAGGAAAAATCCGTTCTCTGTTTTATTATAGAAACAAAAGAGAAAAGGTTTAAAATCCTTTGTGCATGTGTAAATTGTACTTTTCGTAGCCTTTTTTCGATTGAAAAAATTGTTTATTTATGTACTTTAACCTCATCAACGGAAAACATCAAAGATGAATCGAAATACAAACATAATTTAAAATTGGTTGAAAACTTCTTTTTATTTAGCAATATTGATTATTTTATGCTTACGAAACGAGCTTTTTTAGTAGTTTTTACTTCAAAGTCGTTAAAGTTTTTTTTACAGAACAAAATGATGTTTTACACAAAGTTTTTCATAATAAAATCACCTTGTTTTAAAATCCTTGTCTTTTCAAATCGATCAGTTGTGTTGGTAGAACTTATTACTCTTGAGGCTTTTAATTCCATTTCAAAAGAACTTTTTGTTTTGTTTTGAAGATTTGCCATGACTACTTTTTAGTAAATCTAATACGATGAAAAGGTTTAACCTTTTCTATCCGGAATCCTAACTACCTTTGGAAAATAAAAGAAGGTAAAAAGCGGCCGTAAAACGACTGTTCAGCCACAGCACTTTTTCAAGGCGTTATCAAAAGCAAAATAAGCTTAATGACTTAAAAATAAAAGGGATAATAATAAGGCTATTCACACTATCGTTTGGGAATGGTATTTTCCATCAAAAACATTTCTGAACACTTTTTTGTCTGAATTAACAAAACTATTGACTGAAGTGACAGTTGAAAATTTGAGAAAAAGATGAAAAAGTGCATAGAATGAAAACGATAACCAACCTAAGAAAAGGCAGTGAGATTTATTACAATTTTTTACTTACATTAAATCAATTTCCATTCATGAATTGTCCATTAACATGCTTTTATGGGATTTTTTTCAATGAGAAATCTCCGCCCCTCGTGTAAATGACAAATTTTCCTTTTGTGCGTTGCGTTACATGATGGCGTCATCTACATCGATAGCCAATGAGGTTTTTGACATTATGTCAATCAAAAAAAGAGCGAGAAATATATTACATTTTACTGGCTTTTCCAGGGCTTTGTTTTGATTCTCTCTCCGCGCGCTGAATCTTCGAAAAGATATATTTTTCGATTAAAGATGCTATAGAAATTACAATAAACAGTTAACAGTTTTTTTATATATTTTATTGATTTTTTGATAGTTTTTTACACTTACATAAACACAATTACAAAAGACTGAAAAAGTACATAAATTAAATATAACGTTTTTTGGCTAATTCGTTATTAAATTATATTGACTAAATTATGAATTAAGCTTTGGATTTTCTCATACTTTTTCAAATGAGTGTATAGCTTGTTGTTATTTTTTGCAATGATGTATTCGATTTTTTCATAGTCTATTAGATTTATTTGATAATATTTAATGACAGGAAGTAACTGTTTTTGTTTGCAACTATAAATAAATATTTGTATAGTAAAAATAAGAAACTTTCCATAGTGTCTTCAGAACTCCCTATTAATGAGAACATTTTTAAAACTTAGCTCTGGTATTAACTTTACATTTGCGCTGCTTAGACATTGGTTAATGTTAAAGTATAGGTCCTTTGATTTTACACATTCGACAAAAAAATGTTCCATAGATTCGTTTGATGTTTTACAAAATGTGCATAAAGGCGAGTCCACTATTTTAAATTTATATAACTTCATGTTTAAGAATAAACAGTTATTCAGTATCTTATATTGGAATTCTCTTAATCTAAAATTATATGTTAAGCTATACACTCTCTGATAGACTGATACCCACTCAATGTCCTTATTGCCCGGCAAAATACGTAAGCAACTCGTAAAATATCAGCCCGTAATACCCAAGAAAATATCTAATAAGTGGTATTTACATGCACATATTGATGTTGTAAGAAAAAATTAAACTGGGAGCTCCGCTATTAGGTATTACCTAATTTGTATATTATGTATAATACAGCTTTCCCTTTTCCCTTTGATTTACTCGCCTGTTTAGACATATTTACTATATAATAAATTAAAAAGATAATTAACAATTAGAGTTGGGTTTACTCACTATAAAGTGTTATCCTGAATGCATGGTTAACGCAATATACTGTGTTGTACCTACTCAGCCGTTTTTGCAGTGCGCCGGATTGTGTACGAGAAACGTCATGACGGAAGCATTGTCATGCAAGAAGTGAATTGATTGAAATGCGTTACAATAGAATAAATGTCAAAACTAATCTTCAAACTTAATATTAAAGTTAGCAACAAAGCCATCGTGCCTTTAGTATTGCAGCACCTAAGTTGTGGAATGCTTTGCCTGATGATGTCAAGTCCTGCGAAACTTTTAATTTAATTAAATGTAATTTTCACTAATTTTTATATTAACATATATTTTTTATTTTTTATATATATATTCTTGCTTGTAGTTTTTATATTTTTCTGTATATACTGTAAAGCGCCTTGAGCTTTGGAAAAGGTGCTATATAAATATATTATATTATTATTATTAATAATATATTATATCGAACTTAGTGCTAAATTTATAGATTTATAGAATACAAACGATTTCCAAAAATGCATTAGCGTTTACCAAAGTAAAATTTAATTAATGCGCTTTGGTCTTTGATCATTGATCATTTTATCGATTTTTTGATCATATTATTCATGTCTTGCTTCATTAATTATTTTTTGTCTTTTGATAGAGAGTCTTTTGATAGAGAAAATGCTTCTCACTCATAAGGTTCACTGAAGTTCTAAGAATCACTGATAATAAAATACTTTTTATAATCCATGTTCACTTCTATACGTTAACATTGTGTGCATACATTTTTCTATTTTTAGTCATATAGTTTTATTAACTAGCTGTTTCTAATAGAAAGTGAGATGCTGCGAGTCATTTAAACTGGATGTTTTAGAGTGAGGTCTGTTTGTTTTGTTTTGTGTTATAATATTCAGTACTGATATAAGTGCAAAATATTGCACATTTTTAGTGTTATTGAATTTGTTTATTATTTAGGTTGATCAGCCTGGCTTCCTACATGCAGTTGTCTGGATCGAAGGCAATTTAGCAAAAAGCTCTTAAATTCTTAGGCGATTTAAGGCGTTCTGGGCGATCTTATGAACCGGAGAAGGCCTATTGTACATGTAGATTAACTATTAAAAAGATGACTGATTATTATCTTCAATAAATGTATAGAGGACGAAAGCTGGCCAACTGAATGGAAGAAAGGGGACTGGGTTCCTGTGTACAAAAAAGATGATCATAAAAATGTAAAGAACTACAGACCGATTACTGTCCTACCAATCGTGGATAAAGTATTTGAGCAGTTGCTTTCAGAGCAGGTAGCACAGTACATCGAACCCTACTTAAGTAACAGCTTAACAGCATATCGTAAAAGGAACAGCTGTATGACAACATTACTGAATAGCTCGTGGAGGACTGGAAGTATTCACTTGACAACAAAAATGTAGTTGGAGTGCTCTCGTCTGACCTTTCAAAAGCGTTTGACTCCTTATTTTCACCGTTACTACTGGCAAAATTAAAGGGATACGGCTTTAGCGACAGTGCTCTTAGTTTGCTAAGGTCGTATTTCTCAGAAAGAAAGAACAGAGTCAGAATTGGAAAAGAAATTATGAGCGAATGGCGAGAAATCGACAGAGGTTGTCCTCAAGGCTCGAATTTTAGCCCTCTGATTTGGAATATATACCAAAATGATCTGGTATATAATACTGGGAATAGCAATTTAATTATGTACGCCGACGATCACCAGATTTACACAGCAGGACAGACGATTGACGTCGTACAAGATGTACTTGCTGATGAAGGAAACGCTATCTCGAGATGGTACGAGCAGAACATGTTAAAATGCAGCCATGATAAGTTCCAGGCAATGAGCTTTGGGAGACAGAAACAAAGAAACAAGGAACTAAATATTAACACCAAGAACAATAGTGTCAAGAGTACATGTCAAATGAATCTGTTGGGTGTCACAATTGATGATGAGTTAAAGTTTAACACTCATATAGAAGAACTGTGTAAGAAAGTTGCAAGGAAAGTTGGAGTTATTATGAGACTGAGAAACCTCTTGCCAACTAAAGCAAAACTAAAAATTTATAAAACTTTCATTTTACCACAATTAACGTACTGTCACGTAGTGTGGCATTTTTGTAAGGCATCAGACAATAGGAAGGTAGACCGATTGCAAGAAAAAGCATTGAGAGCAATCTATCGAGATAAAAACAGTACGTATGAGGAACTCCTCACAAGGGCTAAACTTCCAACCTTAAATAATAGAAGACTTCAAGACATTGCCATCATAATGTATCAAGTTAAGAATAACCTTAGTCCAAAATACATAGCAGATCTTTTCAACTCTAACAAAACAGGATATAACCTTCGAAATTCAGAGGATTTAACAATTCCCAGAATAAACACTACGACATATGGCAAACATAGTTTAAGATATATAGGTCCAGTTATCTGGTCCAAACTGCCTAAAGACATTAAGGAACATATAAAACAATAAATAAGTTTAAGAAGGAAGTAAAAAAAGTAGATATCCAAGAACTATTGAATGAAAAATGCCTGAACTGTCCTTTATGTAATAATTAGACATATATTTTTATATTAGCATTTTTTTCTTTATTATTATGTTAACAGACCTTATATAGTAACATTTTAAGCCACATTTTACATAGTTATATTTATATATATATATTAGAGGATATTTTAAGATATTTTTATCTCACCTCATAGTATAAAAACCATAATTTATTTTACTAAAATAACTGGGTATATCTTGGGTTGGGTGGGCGGGTTGTGGTGGGGTGGTCGTGGTGGGTGGGTAAATAACAAAATAACATAGTATTTTGAAATTAATTAATTTTTTTATCCATAGATAGGTAGATAGGTGTCCACCATTAGTTCACTATATATTGTAAACTAGAATTTTCCGACACGTTAACGAAGTCTTTATTATTATTATTATGTTTTGAAAATATTGATATTTATCAAAAAACGTATAATTATATTAGTTACTTGTTTCTTTGCTTTGATGGCAGTTTGCATTGGAATAGTCCAGCTTTCATGTCGTTGTTCTTATCTACTTGGATGATTTATCTGCTTTCTGGGAATTCGAGGATCGAGTACTCGAGTATAAAAACGGTCTGATATTGACATGTTTTAGAAAAACTCTTTCCGTAAAAACGTTAGAAAATAACAGCTAGAAATTGTATATTGTCTTGAGCAAACCAATTACCCAAAGCCAACGCTGATTTGGAAGAGTAAATCGATGTAGAAGTACGAGAAATCCAAATTGTTGTCAGCGGGTTGTATAATGAGTTCAAAAACATTGTCTCAGCTATCGAGCCTTTGGTCGGGATTAGTTTCGCTGCTCGCTGGGGCTCGCAGCAATAAATGTAAACTTTTTCAGTTTAATTTATGGAAACGTATGTATATATAAATGGTTTTATTCTCTGTTTTTTTAATTCTTGAAAAAGAAATTCTCAGAATAGTAACTTCATGTATACCTTACCTCATAATGGAATTGTATTATTTTTTTTAACTTATATATAGTTTTATGTAAAGTTGTCCATAGAACAGAAGGAAAGGAAAGGAAAGGAAAGGAAAGGAAAGGAAAGGAAAGGAAAGGAAAGGGAGGATGGTCGAACAATGAAAGGAAGGAATAGAAGGAAGAAGTATGGAATTAAGAAACAAAACTACAAATTACATCATAAACTAAAACAAACTCGACCTATTATATCATAATCGCTGGCTTCAGATGAAATATTAAACAAATATATACAACTTGTAGTTAAAGGGTTGTTTTTTGCTTTAGAAACTGAAAACGTAAATTATAAAACGTTAGCAACAGGTGAAAGGTGACCTCGCTACTGACCTGCTAAGTATTGTTTTTTGCTGGCTTTGTGGGAAGGCTTCGTAGGGGGTTCGCTAAAATGTCGACAATCTGGAAGACAAAGTTATAATAGGCTTGTAAATAGTAAAAGTAATATATTGGCAAAACTTTTAATAGAGCAAATGCAGTTAAACAATGAAATGCAATCTACGAAAGTACTAACAAATATAGTGACTATTTTATCACTATCGCTCAACCAGAACATCTTGAAACAAAAGAGTAATATACAAGAAACCTCATTATCCTTTGTTTAATTATTTATTCTGGGTGAATAGTAGCAACAATTAGTCACTAAATAGTGAATATTTGTTAATTTACTTGATATTATTTCATGGTTTAACTGCATTTGCTCTAACACTTTATTCGAAATATATAGTGAACAGTGGACAATTAAGTATGGACTTTGTAGATTAGCGGCTGACGGAATGACCATGCATGTCACTCGAAAATGCTTTTTGATACAGAGTAGACGCACTTATTTAACATTAGTTAATAGTAAATAATACTGACCTAAGCTAAATCCTTTGTTTTCTTGTGTTTAATTAGCAATATTTAGTACTAAATAGTATTAATTGTTTCATGGATTTAGTGTGCTCACTCTATCACTTCTTTTAAAAAGAAATGAATACTCTTTTTAACATGTCAAACTGACAGATACAGTAAAAACCCGCATATAAGAACACCCATTTTTTGAGTTCAGGCTGATTTTGTTCTTATTTAAGGGGTGTTTACCGAAAAATCAGCCTGAAGGTGTTCTTAAGGTGTTCTTAAAATAAATGTTTCTAAAATATATATTACTATATAGACTACCAATACATATGTACAATGTGTAAGTTCAAAAATGCATGTTCTTAATCCACTTGTTCTTATATGCGGGTTTTTACTGTAGCACAAAATATAATCCGACTGTACATTGTTAATACAAATATTAACAAAATTCCTAGTCCTAGTAAACAATCACGGCGGGCGCAAACGACCTAAAAAGCGCTCATGATGAAATTTCTATTTTGCATCAAAGATGATTCCACTTCTGCTAAGGACTATAAAACTGAAAACCGTTTTTAATTTGGGCGATGGAAACTTGAGCTATGGCGATTTTAACCTCCAGAATTTTTCCCGCGAAAATTTTGCGGGAAAAAAACTTAATAAAACCTTTGGAAAAACATTTCGCTTGGTACATTTTTTTCATTTCAAAACATTTCTCTCTAATTTTAATGCGAATGAAATGATATAAGAACGCTGGAAAATGGTATGATTTTAGAATTTTGATTTTTGCGGTTAGAGGGCTATAAATTGATGTTGAAAAATTGAGTAAATCCCTGCTACGTCATTATGACGTCACAAATATCTTTAAAGATATGTTATGCAGCCCTTTTCTTAGGCTCAGATTTCAGCCGTTGGGGTTTCGTGCGCCCGCGATACTCTCCCCACTAACGGCTGGGCGCATCGGCTTCGAAACGTGTCGCGCATGTCCGTGACGTAATTATGATAATAGCATAAAAAAACGGAAACGGAAATAAAATTTGTTGAAATGTAAGCTAATGTAAATAAACTTTCCAACGGCCTGATTGTCAAAAAGTATTTTATTAAAATTTGAATTCGAATTCAATTCGAAACAACTCTTAGCAAAACCTGCATATCATTTAGCAATTCCATCGGGTATGTTATTTGTCATAAGAACGATCGAGACAAATCAGCGCAAAAGCTATTTCAATGGTAAACGTTTTGTTTATTCCAAGTATATAGTCCATTTTTATAGGATTTTGAGAATAATCAAACAATAAAGAAGAAAATTACAGCTAGAGTCGTTTCGATACACATTGTTGACTCGTTAAGAGAGCCGCTTGAGTATATGTTACAACCGCGCATAATAAACCAGTTTTAATTTTGAAAGTAAACATTTTGGATTTAAATGTAGTTATTCAAAGAATATAGCTGTGTATTTAAGGTTTATCGAGAAAAAAATCAAGCAATAAAGACGATGATTACAGCTAGAGTCGTTTCGATACACATTAGTCACATTGTTGACTCGTTTATAGAGCCGCTTGAGTATATGTTACAACCGCGAATAATAAACCAGTTTTAATTTTGAAAGTAAACATTTTGGATTTAAGTGTAGTTATTCTAAGAATATAGCTGTGTATTTTAGGTTTATTGAGAAAAAAAATCAAGTAATAAAGACGATAATTACGAGTTTCGATACAAATGACAATCACCGCCGTAATTTAAAATGAAAACTTCGTAGTTGTTTAGCATATTACTGATTCACCATCCTCTTCTTGGCCTATCAAGGCAGTCTTAATGTCTTTGGATGTTAAGAAGTTCTCTTGGTCTCTCATGAGAGAAACCAGAGGTAAAATAACCAAAACAATGGATCCGCTCTACTATTGAATGGGATTATGTTAGAATTTCTGTTACTGATTATAAATAATGATATGTTATTATTTTCATCAAAATCATAAAATCCCTCATATCTCCAGTTCCAGTTACCAAAAATTGATGAAAATTTCGATAACGTGTTTTACATCTTACTGGCTGATAAAATTCATCCTTAAATCGTATCTAGCGGTAAAATTGATTTTTTTCGACTACTGCAACATTTTATTATGACGTCATAATGACGAGAAAACATTCAAATAATTTCTCAAAAATTTTCGCTACCTCCATATTACAATCACTGAAAATTTCAGAACACAAAGACGATAATTTATTAAAATATTCGTAAATAACGGAAAATTGTGACATTTTAGCGTGCCTTTTTGGGGGCCGTTTGTGCCCGGCGAGAATAAATATTCATTTTTTTTAAATGCCTTCAGTCCTATGATTACTATTCATTGTAATTAACATTGAAATATTCACACGACTTACCGATGACTGCCATCAAAGTTAAAGTAATAGCAATAATCACCAACACCTTCATCTTGAATGACACCAAGCGAAATGAACAGTATAGAGGTGTTATTGACCTATTAATAACCTATCATTGTTTTATGTCATGGTAATAGCAAGAGGTATTGTATTCATGGTAAATAACAGGTTCTTTAGTCTACTTAAGTCTTTAGTCTACAGGTACTAACCAATAACGGTGAAGGGTACGTGGACAGCAAAAATAAACTAAAAAATAAAACATTTTCAATGAGCAGGATTTCGAACCCTAAAAAATCACTTTTTTCGCTCTTTTGCTATTTATATATTTTCTATTCGTTCTCCTTTTGTTCGTTTGTTTATTGCTTTTTCATTGCTACCAATAAATAAATGTCTTACAAAAGCACACAAAAACATGAACCACTAAAATCTTTTTTATCTAGGATGAGGTACTGGATTTTTCATAAAGAATTGAAACTCTAATTTTGTAACAAAGTACGTTACTATGCGGGACTACTACTATAAGTACCACTATCCAAAACAAACGCTTATCTTATATAGTTTTATATAGGTTTGACAGTTGGTAAAAAAGGTTTATTTTCATGGATAATACATGTATGTCAAGAATTAGCTGAATATTTTTTCATTTGAGATTTCGAATACGATATTTTTTTTCAGAAAGCCATTGTGGTAGGTAGCTCAAAAATAATATCAGATATGATATCCCATAGTTGCTTATATACTTTTAATATACTCAAATAGAAAACTATAATTAGTGTCATCTATGTGAAAACTTTCCATTTTAAATATGAATGCTTTTCTTATTATCCGCCAACAGATGCAAGCATCCACGAAGTCAGTCACCAGCTCTCTCTTATAAACGGTGTATATAAAGTAAGACCTTCTACTAATTGTTACCACAAAGATAACGTTCGTATTTCTCGACGATTCAATGGAAGCGGCATTGATCGTCACTTCTGTTCTCGTAGCGAGTACACTGAAACGCAGCAGTCATCTGCATGGTGATTTTCATCAAAGAACTCAGGACCTTTACAACTACTTCGTACTGTCTCTAGCTATATCTGATATGCTGACGGGAGCAGTTCTTCTTCCATCGCAAATGGTGCCTAATCTGTCTGTAGAATCCTTCTATATTATATTAATCATTTTAAATAGTGGAGAATAATGAATATGTCCGCAGTAACATGGGACAGATATGTTGCAGTTATGTATCCCTTTAACTACAAAGCCAAACTAGAAAGGTACTACAGGAAAATACTAATCATTATCTGGGTGACGGCATTACGATCAGCTGACTTTGTGGCCAATCCGATTATTAGATTTCCAATAATTAGAAATCAGAAATTGTTCAAGATTGTTTTCTGATTCCTGTTTTCTGAAAACAGAAAATTGAATTATCTATCTTTCAAATTTGATTTGAAACTCCAAAAGCACACTTTACAAATGTCTTGAGTTCCGATACCTGTTTTCTGAAAATCAAAAATCAGAAATTGGATTTCCGTTTTCTGATTTCTGAAATCAGAAATCAGGAATCAGATTTTCTCCTCCATGCTACAAACATACCCGTGGAGGGGTAGGACGCTATGCTTTTAACTTCCGTTCAATCCCCGCTTGTATTTCTATAAGGGATTAGCGTCAGAAATTGACCAATGGCGTTATGTATCAAGAAACTAATCAACCAATCCCCGCTTGTATTCTAAAAGGGATTAGCGTCACCTATTGACCAATAGCGCTATGTATCAAGAAACTATAATCAACCAATCACGCTCGGTATTCTGGATGTTGTAATACAAACCTAAACCAATCACGTAATGTATTACCGTTTTTAATCCTGTATTAAATACCAGTCCGGGAGATTACCAGAATTGGTAATCGTTTTGTAAACACAGCTCTAACCAATCACAGGAAGGAACCCAGTCGTGAATATGGCAATGATCAATCATCTCAAGACACACAATACATGTACATTCGTAAAGTACCTCGCAACGCGTTAGTAACTAGGTTCAGGTTTTGATTCTATTCACACACAATTATTTACATTTCGTAGACTGGTTAACTCTATGGCTTATTTATAAGGTTTTTATTCAATTCACATTCAATTACATAAGTTTCGTCGAATAAGTATAAAGGAAATTACAATCTAGATTTATTTTAGATCATAGTTTAGTTATATTTATATTCAAATACATCGATAAATAATATAGTTGCAGTTGTTTTCCACAAACACGAGAGGACTTTGCAAGGATGCCACGATGGTGGTCCATCTCAGTACAGTACAGTCAACTGTGAGCATAAGAATATCTGTAAAAAAGACATGGATGCAGAAATCATATTTTGAAAATATAGGTCATACAATCAACAAAATTTAGTCTTTCTTCGGTCGCTTACTTCTATTTTCTCGACTTGATTAAAAAGACTCGAAGTCGTAATTTATTGCTAACGAATAATATAAAGAAAATATTCACAGAATGTTATCCTTATGTATTCCAACTGGCAAGCGAGACGTTCGAGCCACATTACGATATTAGATGACATTTGGGTTTTCTACTCGTCGATCTTCAAAAACTGCTGTACGCGCTCCTAGAGGGCTGCACGCTACGAAACTTGGAGTGTGAGCACATTGTATATTTTCAATTCGAGGAAAATTACTCCCATTTCACAAAAAATCCTTTAACAGGCACTAAATAGACATCAAAGTAAATTACTTACCAGTTATTAAGCAAAAACGGCGTCAACAGCGACCACAAATAAGACAATTTCAACTCTAAATTATCACTCTATCGGCACGAAACCTTCACAAGTCCGCCATTACACCTTTCTGCGACAATTTGCATAGCTAAAACCCTGTATGTACGCTTGAAACAAGCGATATTACTGGTTGAACAATGTTGAAGTAGAATACAGCTCAATATACTCGTGACAGGCGGAAACAATAGATATGTGACGTCAAAACGATTACCAATTCTGGTAATCTCCCGGACTGAATACGTGATACATGTACCAGATACATGTATTTTGACACCTTTCTTAAAAATACATGTATAAAATACATGTTCTAAACGTATAGTACTTGTGTAATACATGTATTACACATGTTATTTTGACTTGTATTTTACCCCATACAGGGAATGACATTCGTGACGATTTCATAGGAGAATATTTTCATATGGGCTTTGCTTACAAGGAAATTATTGATTGCCTCTTGTTAAATCATCAAATACACCTCAGTCTTCGACAGCTTAAAAGAGTCCTAGCGAAAAAAAGTCTTGGACGACGACGCTTCAGTAGTTTCAATGAGATTGCAGATGCCATACAAGAAGAATTAAGTGGAAGTGGAAGCTGTGTTGGGTACAGAACCATGTGGCAGAAATTAGTGGTAGAACATAAGTTGTCCGTCAGCAAGGAATTTGTTCGGAAGGCACTGAGAATACTAGACCCTCAGGGAGTAGACAGGCGCTTAAGACATAGACATATAATTCTAAGGGCCCAAACTTCATTTGGCACCTTGATGGTTACGATAAGTTGAAACCTTATGGTTTTTGCATCCATGGTTGCATTGATGGTTATTCGAGAAAAATCATGTGGCTTGAGGTTGGGCGCACAAATAACCACCCAGGTGTTATAGCCAACTATTTTCTTGACTGTGTGCAAAATGTTGGAGGTACTGCCTCTGTAATTCGAGCAGACATGGGAACAGAGAACGTTAGAATCGCTGCTATTCAACCTTATCTACGACATGAATCTGGGGATAGTTGGTCGGGGGATAAAAGCTTTCTTTATGGAAGATCTGTCAACAATCAAAGGATAGAAGCATGGTGGGGGCAACTTAGACGAGGTGCTGCTGATTGGTGGATATCGCATTTTAAGGACTTGAGAGACAGAGGACTCTACTGTGATGCCAATGATATCCACGTGGAATGCTTATTGTTTTGTTACATGGCAGTTCTCCAGGAGGAACTAAAAAGTGTAGTTCGACTGTGGAACTTGCATCGCATAAGACCCTCAACAAGGAACAACAGTTCTCCCCATGGGCGGCCCTATCTCTTATATCATCATCCTGTGATGACAGGTACTGTAGATTGTAAGCACTATGTTGACATGGGTGAGTTAGATGTTGCTAGAGAGATGTGTTGTGATGACCTTCCAATGCAGTGTTTGTCACCAGAATTTAAAGAACTAGCTTAACTTATCATGGCTGAAGAAGCTTTAACAATGCCAGAAAATGGTAATGAGGCATGCACTCTTTATTTGACTCTCATCAATGAACTAGAGAAAATACTGTAGTCTACTGTAATGACTTTTTAATCCATGAATTCAAAGCAGTTGACCAGATTAATAATGTGTATATCTAAAACTCAACTGAAGAAATCAAAAGTGTTATATTATTTTTATATATCAAAAGAAAACAAAGAAATGTCAATTGCTCGTTTTATAATTTTCTTCTTCTAATTTTCAAAAAAATGCCTATCATTCTCGCATTGATATCTCAAAAACGAGCTCGGGACTCTATATTTTTCTTTGCATATTTGAATTCTGCATTAAATTTCAGATATTTATAAGATATATTTTGTTAAAGTGCTTATGAAGTCAAAAATGGGACATACTTTGTTCAATCACTAGACATCGTGAGATTTAAAATGATATATGTATAAGCCTGATCGGGCAAATCCAGGGGGAGTTATTCGCGGCTTGAAAGTGACGTTTTGGGCTTCCTGTACCAGGTTTCACAAAAAGAGGGAGACTAGGTCGACAATAATCTGTGACCAGGTTCTAACACTTACTTGCTTTTTAACCTTATTTAAATTATATTTTTATAGTTTTACATGACCAGGGATGTTGTTGTACTCATAATTGTCTAAAGTAATACGAAATCGGAATCGAAATCCGTCGCTTTCAAATACCTTTGCATAAATTATAGTAACTTAACTCGTCATTTCCGGTAACTCGACCCAGACCGAAACCTCCCGGCCAGGGCGTGGTCACAGCGATGTTTAAGGTGGAATAACTCCCCCTGCATTTGCCCGATCAGGCTTATACATATATCATCTTAAATCTCACGATGTCTAGAATTGAACAAAATATGTCCCATTTTAACTTCATAAGCACTTTAAGTTCTGATTACTGTTTACCATAGTAGTCAGTCGCCTTAATTTCTAATCATATATATAGGGTCCATTAAATTTAATAATAAACAATATAGGACACTTGCAATTGTGTGAAAAAAAGGAAACTTATCCCATTTAATATTTCTCACGACACTTAAAAATAGTCATGTTGAATCATTCCACAATATGAAAACTACTCTAATAAAGTTCAAACAGTTAAGTCACATGCTCTAACTTCATGCACTCTTATTCCCTACACAAATATGCAACTGTCCCTTTATATAAAACTGATTACAAAAGGGTTGTCATAGCAAAATAGTACTTTAATAAATCAAAGATTATCACTTAAGCATAAGGATTCTTTTGTCTTTTTGATATATTCCTAATTTAAGTGCTAAAGTACTACTTTTCTATGACAACCTTTTTGCAATCAGGTGTAACTTAGTCATAACCTTTTTGTGGCTAGCTAGCTCGAAGAGGCTAGTAGCCACTATGTCATCGGGCATGAGTGAGTTTAAGAGTGAGTGTAAGTTAGCTTCCAACCAATCAGAATCGAGTTTGACCCTCCCCTCCCCCCTTTCCTCTCCCTTCCGCTACGCAGGCTAAAAATCCAAGATGGCGGACACATGGCAGAAAGCACAGAAAAAACTACTCAAAAACTATCAAAAAATGCTTATTATGAATAAAAAAAGCTTCATCATTGAAGAATGGGACTAAGAGTTTGGTATGTGTGGAGTTTCAAGCTAGCAAATTACCATTTTGAGAAGGTTTTGCATCGATGATTGTGTCGCCTTTACACGATTACGACATGATCCGAACGGACCGACTAGCGACTAGCCAATTGAAACGTGACCCGAACTCTTCTTCGGCGATTACGACATAATATTGTAAACTGGTAATATGGTTAACTGCAAAAAATTGTTTTCACATATTATAGTTACATTAATATGTTATTCACAAATGTTCAAATAATTTCTTTATAACAATAAGTTTTTCTATTGCCTTATTACTGTTCTTGTTAATGTCATTTTTTGGCAGATTTCTGTAATGACTTCTGAGATATATTAAAAGATGTTTCTGACAATTGTTTAGATTATTACTTATAGCAGTATGTTTGTAAACAAAACAAAAAAATTGTATTTACATATTATAATCTCAAGCGTCAGAATCAATACTATCCTTACAAATCATAAGAACACGAATATTTCTAAAAAAATTGGTATAGTACATAAACTGTGATTGGTCAAAACCATGTGTGAAGAGAGTATCCAAACAGGCTTTACAATTTTCTACAACTACAAACTCAAATTTGATTTTGCCAAATGGGTAACTTTGGAAAACTATTCTGATGACACTTTTTGTGGCAAGCTTGCTCAAAGAGCCAAGCTATCCACTATGTCATGGTGCGTCTTAAAGGTAACAGTGTCTAACATAGAGTAGCTTTATGCATACATGTAGCTAGCCACATGCAGTCATAGACTGCCTTTAATTTACTTTTGTTTCCATTGCGCCGGAAATACGTCATAAAAAAGCCAATTTGATGCCCATCAAACGTCAGATCCAAAATAGTCCGGCTGCTAACGATAAAAAATGTTCGTTTTGTGATAAAAGCATGAAACTTGACCAAATTACTAACTTCACCAAGGCGATCATTTTGTGATATGGGGCCATTCGAAATAGACGCTCGAAACCACGTACTGCGCATGCCCTAAAATAGATGTACATGGAAGCGAGGCTTCACCAAAATATTTAATTTAACTGATCTAATCTTCATCTATATTGAAGTATCTTAACTGAAATGTGTTACAGGTAAGTTCATGTGTTAGTTTTTGCCCCGAAAGTCGTCACGTGATTGGTCACGTGACTGTGAGATTTTATATTTTTGTGATTTTTTGATTAAAATATAGGGAGACGCAACTATTATTTTAGCATATTTTATGACAGTTAATAGGTTATAATAATAATATCAGTGAAATTTACTTTACCAATACACTGGAAAATTTACTATAGAATTGACTTTGCTATATAGGTGGACGTACAATATATTTTTAACCACTGTTATCATATGACCCGTATTTTGCCTGGCGCGCGCTCTTAAGAAAACCATCGAAAAAAGTCACGTGATGGGGTCCCCGTACGGCTTTTTCACCTGGTCCGTACAAACACGTACGGACCAGCTACTCGAAATGGCTTCCTCAATCAATCAAACTAAATTTAAAAAATTGGGTCATATGCGCTCGGCCCATACGTCATGACCGCGAGCCAAATATTTTCCCGTACGGTCCTCTTACTCAGTCAATAAGTACTTATTTTATTAGAACAAAGAAGAACAAAGTTTTTGTCTTTTTTGTCAACTATGTATAGGATAATGGGCTCCGAGGCTTATTGAAAATAATGACCGAGCGCGCATTCTCATTGTTTTCGAAGGAAAACCACTTACTAACAATTCCCAAAGGGTCCATTTACTAAACTATTTTTCTTGTCCGTCCCATGGGACCAATGTCTTTTGTAACAAGTATCAAGAAAAAGACATTTCGTTTTTATTTAAACCAAAACTGACATCGGTTGGTCAGATAGCATACAGCGTTAGGTGTAGGAATTCGAAGGCAGAGATTGCGGCCGGTTCGAATCTCGTTGGTGTCATTTGATTTTTTCTTTACTTTAAATTCAAGTCTAAGTCTTAAGTCTAAGTTTCATATCTATCAAAGTAACTTTCAAATCTCGATCTGGATCAAAATAATAACCTCTAGCTCCAAATAATAACCTCTGGTTCCAATTGAGTGACTACAATAATGACCTATGAATAATTAATTCATCAGCCCCACTCTTCCCTGCTGAATTCAAAACCCTCCCCAGCTTGAAGATTCTCGTAAATAATGACTAGAGTACAAACACTAAAAGTGTGCAATACTTTGCACTATTTACCACTAAATAGTGTTGATTAAACAATAGAGAACAATAGAATTAGCATGATTTAGCAGTATTTAGTGGTATTTATGGTGCACACTTTTAGTGTTTGTACTCTACTTCAAAACAATAAAAGTGTGTATTAAGACGTGACGCAAAGCCAACACCCATATTCAGAAGTTTAGCGAAGTAGAACACCACAGGCGGAAACTTGGCGAGCATTGCTACTACATAATCAAATTTTATCAAATATTTTGACCACAAATGGCTATTTCTCGATGCAAGCTGACTTGGTTTAAGGTATGTTTGATATTGATCGAAATATGTATAAGCTCTGCTGTGAGTTTGTTTTAGTATTAACATATAAACTTAATATGTCTAGATTCCATAATTAATACGTATGATCGTCGTAAACAACTATATAGTGGTATTATGAAATGTACTTTAGTATACTGATAAATAAATTGAAATTCGTTGATGACAAAGAATCCGAAAATAATCAAGTTGAATTGTAATGATTGAAAATCTGAATAAAATTACTTTTTATCCATTTGAGTGGTTTCGTACAGTTCAATAAACATCGGTGTAAATTTATATCTCTGAACTCTAGATATCATATAAAATAAAACCGTTCCTTTGACACCTATTTCCCCAGTGGTTAAAGACTGCAGATCTATCATGTGTCGTCAATTCGAATCCGGATGCAGAGATTATCTCTTCGGGGTCTGCACGTTATTAAGAGAATGTTTTATTGTTATACTTAGAACGATATTGATAACTGTCTTTTCTTTTCGACCTGGATTGACTAGGCGGCACACAGCCAATCAAACAAGTTAAAGTTAACATAGACATGATCTGTTCTTTCAGAATCATAAAAGAGACGGAGTTATAAGATCACATAATATTTCATTGCCTTTTATTGCTAAAAATAATTAATCGATCATCATCATTCAACCCTAACGCTAAAAATATCGGCTACACATAAATAACACGGTTGGCGGTCAACTCTCTCGGCATTAATTGTGCGAAAATTCGCGCCAAAACAATTTCCCCGTCATTTGTAAAAATACTTGGTCTGAATGCTAAAAATAGTCGACCAAATTCGCGCCAAAAATAATTTCCCCACCATTTTTTCAATTCCCATTTTTGAATAAATTTCACGGTTGCGGTCAAGTCTCCATTTCACACTACTGCACATTTCAGTGAAGATACTTCAATATAGATCAAGATTAACAATCTAAAATAAATTTAAATATTTTGGTAAAGCCTCGTTTCCATGCACACCTATTTAGGGGCATGCGCATTACTCGGTTTCGAGCGCCTATTTCGAATGGCCCTATATCACATAATGGCCTTGGTGAAGTTAGTAATCTGGCCAAGTTTCATGCTTTTATCTCAAAACGAACAATTTGATATATTTTTGGTCGTTAGCAGCTGGACTAAAACCAATGATTAAAAAGGCGCGGATTTCTGAATTCATGCACAGAGAGAGTAGCTAATGTAAGCTTACATGACAGTGATGGAGAAACTCGTTTTCAGTTGGATTTTTTATTTGGAATTATTATGAGAGAAGAATTGTCGAGATATGTTTGAACTAAGGAAATATTGTCTGTTGAATGTATTAGAACACGATTTTTCTTTCTTGTAAAACGTTTTTATCGCTAAATGTTGTTTTAACCTATTCTTTCTTGTGCTTTGATTATAGGAAAGCAAATCCAGTAACTAGTTTCATGGAGTCATTCAAGTGGGCTGATGTGCCTATAAACCGTGTAGTCCAAATAGACATGTTTCGCATAAGGACACTGATTAGTGGCCGGTCCACTATTTGGAAACAACACCCACTAAATATGCTAATAAGGTACAATGGCACGTGCAACTATTGTTTTAATCAGAAAAAAGAACCATTGACTATTGTTCTTACAGGGCAAAGCCCAAAAGTGTGACCGCAGATAATTTATTCACATTCTTTTGACATGTTTGTCTGTAGCTGCTTTGGATTCAAATGGACTTCATTCTAGCTATTTTAACCTCAAAATTCATCTGAAGATTGACATCATTCTTGTCTTGTGATTCACAGTGAGAAATGTTGACATTTAATCTAGAGAAGTTGATTGAAAAGACGTAGAGAAAATATGAATAAATTATCGCGGGTCATACTTTTGGGCTTTGCGCTGTAATTTGTATACGTAACTTTTTATCGTCATTTTGCTAGTCACATGTGATCAGACAAAAAATATACACAAATAAATAATTTTGTGGCCGGATTGACTTAGTGCATATAACGATTAATATTAGTCTACTGCTAGATCTGTTCAAACAGGACAACATGTCTCTGAGCCAAAAATGTACAAAGTTCTACGTCTATGGGCTGAAACCAGCGAGGATGGCGCCAGATAGTGCTTATAGCTCGATAGGTTTTAACGTGTTTGATGGTATGTTCGACCATAATACGGCACTTGGATAACTTTTGATTAAAACTTCTCGCTCTTCTCTGATCGGCCCTTGCCATCCGACGGATCTGTGTAGTTCGAAAAGGTGTAACTAAAGGGGGCCTATCTGCGTACCCTTTATCAGCTAAAAGAAATACATCTCCAGGCATATCATAATTAGTCCCAGGACCAACCCTTTCCATTAAAATAAAGTTTCCAGCATCATTGATCGATCCCAAAAAGCCAGCTTGTAAATAAACAATGTTTCCTAGATTGTCAATAATCAATTGTGTATTCATCAAATGATAATGTCGATGACCACTGTAAAATTGCCATTGTGGTTCTGCCTCGGGCCTATATATCTCATGTGGAGTTCCATCTATACAGCCTACAGCATTCGGGAATTCTCTCCAGTTTCTTCGAAGTGCATTCCACTCAGCAATTGTTGGCCAAACAACCTGGTTATGAAAATATCTCCATAAAATTGGTATAACTCTGTGAATTGTCGCACAGATGGTTGAGGGGCTTATATCAAATATGAGAGCAAGTGTGTCCAAGCACGGATATTTTCGAAGCCACATTATTGTCAACAACACTTGATTTACATTATTGAGCACGCACCTACGTCGTCTTTGTCTTATCAAGCCACGCCTATTAACCCTGGACAAGCCTCGTGATATATGTTCAGCTATTTCTTCTAAGGTTTCTGGTAATTCACCTGTGTTTAGCCAGAACAAGTACCTTTGATGTCGTATTCTTGCAAAAAAGTCAGCGCCTCTAAATTGAAAACCATGAAATGTAGGATCAAGACGTTGCATTAATGAGCATTGTGCAGATTGGAGGGGCGTTACAAATGTTACGAGAAACATTAGAATAGGAATAATACATCGTAGATAATGAAGTTGACGAGAGCGATCAGCAAGTGGCATTGGAATAGGGACCACCATATTCAACAGTACACAGGACAGTAGAATAAGTCGTCGCAACAATCTGTCTATGTCTTTATAAGCATTGACTGCATTAAAAAGAGCAAATGTAGTTACATATTTTTAACAATGTCACATTAAAAACAATAAGTGATTTCATTTTACTCTATGCACGGGACACTGCATTGTTTTACAACACAATAATCATAGAGTGGTCTCAATTAGTGTCCTCTATAAATACTGCATACTTCCCACTACTTAAAGTGTGATCGGTACATTGCTAGCGTAATAATGGCTCAACTTTGGCGTCCATTTGATTATGACGAGGACGAAGACCAAGCTACAGGAATACAAAGTAAGTATGTCAATGTAGAATCATGAGAAATGATATATTGCATTGCCTTCAAGTTCTGCACTTTAAGAGTGTGTCCATGATAGGACCAGGCAGTAGGTGCTACATGGGGGTTCACCGATTTTGCTCAAACTTGGTACAGTTGTAGGTCCTAGTAAGTTATTTGTTATCCCAGAAACTCAGCTGGATCTGTTACTTTGGTGGGAAGTTAGACCACCCCCCCTTAAAATACCCATTTTGCCTCGAAAATCAGCAAAAATATAGCTAATTTTTAATGAAACAGTAAACCTTTAATATTGATGACAGTGATGTAAAACTTGTTTCCCTATGAAGTGCAGATGCCAGTAAGTGTTTCCAAGCAAGGAGGTACATTTTTCTTTTAAGCCGTTTCCATGGCAACAATTTGTTTGGGAGCAAAAATTGCCAATTTTGAAATTACTGTAATATCTCTAGGTTTAAAAATTAATATCTCAAAAGTCCACCATGAAAATGTCAAAAATGGCCAATAGTCAACTCAATCTATGTCTTAAATTACCAAAACAAGAAGAAAATCTGCGGGCACTTGTTAACCTTAACTTATATGACGGGTTTGCTCAACCCTACTATGTCAATATCACAAAATTCGAGAAGATTCATGTCCGCAAAAATACTGGTTGAAATCCTCCCAATAGCATTAAATTGGCTTCTAATAACCAGGTTGAGTCTTTATTATGCTTAATGTATCTTAATTTCAAGGATATTAAAATTTATTCAAAGCAGATATTTCTGTGACGACATATGGAATGTAGTCGTACCTATTATCGCGCACATCCTGTTATCGTACTTTTCATAGAAAATAATATATATCTTCTGTTCTGCGTAAAACTCGATTGAAAATATGGAACAAAAGAGTTAGTTGCAACAGAATAAACAGCGATTATTGTTTTAATTAATTTTGAAACAGTTTTTAGAAGATATATATATATTTTTTTACGAATAGCATGATAATATAATGTGCGCGATAATAGGTACGACTTGTTTTAAAGCACTTCGTCATGCTTTGACTTGCTTTATTTACCTTTCATTTTAATAATTTTAAATCGTGTTGTAAGCTGGGTTGTTCGACGGGATAACTTAGTAAAATCAGAAGGTAAGTAAAATCCAGTTAGCTGAAGCAAATTGCTTGTGTTTTGGGTTTATATCGTGAAGAATTCCTTTGTCAGACAGCATGACATGATGATATTCAGTCGTAGTCATATAAGACTTCGTTTTGATATGATAACTTGTTGAAAGCTTTTGTACCATTGTAATTAGGAATATGATAAAGTCGATAAAAAACTTTCTTGTAGCTGGTCTGAATATCTTAAATGTATTATTTCAGTGTGTTCATGTAACGCAAATTACGGGACTCAATGGTTTCGAAATCGAAGGGGGAGGGGTGATGACACAATCCATTTAAACCTGCTCAATGTTTTTTTCAGTATGGATTGCGGTAAAAAAAAATACGAACTTAACTTTGTTTTAATTCTCTGATAGAATATCTCACGGCTGCTGGTGCTAGTGAAATGTAGAAAAAATATTCAGTGTTAATTGTCGGTTAACAGATAACGTCTCCTATGCTCACATAATATCAGCACTTGTCGCGTATTGTAGATTTCATTTTACATCAAAGTCACATATTATTCAGTGATATGTTTACTTTGTTTTCTGATTATTTTAAATAATTTCAAAATATAAAGGTATAACTATCGTCTTGAAACATTTTTTACTAAAACATGCTACTGGTCTTTGATCTCTCTAGTTATCTGTAAACTCCTCTATCCCATTTATCAGGCTTGCACAATTTGTGCAAAGGATATTGACAATGATAGACTGGTCGCCAGTAGACGCAGAGTACTTCTCTGTGCTTTGGACAAACAGTCATTCTATTCGAACCATTTCCAAAAACCCCAACTCTTAACAGAACAAGATATGCTTGTTCTCTCAAAACTTCCAAATTCTGAAAGTGCATCAGTTGTATTTCTTGTGCATTCTGTAAACGGTATTTCCTATCTCTACTAGGATATCTTGACGAAAGACCATACGATGTCTATGACCATTTGTAGTATATGATATATTCGGCGTTAATTCGAATAGAATGACATCCCGAGCTCCAAAAATACATAGAAGTATTACATTGAAACAGTGAAGTGTATACAAAATTAACCTGTCAGAATTATCCAGTTTCTAAGACGCTCTGCTAGCTGAAACATTCTTACTTGCTTGCAGTCTAGATCAGTCGACAAGAGATCATTGTAAGTTTTAATGGTCTCTCCGCGGTTTATTGTCGATAACTAAGCAAGGTACAAGCACGCCAAGGATTTGATTTTCTTGATATATTATAATCATGGTACAAAAGCAGGCAATGGGCTCCTGGCAAAAGCTATTAATATAACAAGCTATGATATTAGAATGAAATCTTATGATCTACGACTGAATATTAATTTATCCTATCATGTGCTCTTTAATACAAATAACTTCTGAACGATATAAATCCAAAATACAAGCTATTTGCTTCAGCTAACTGGATTGTATTTACCTTTCTGGTTTTTGTAAGTTATACCGTCGAACAATTCAGTGTAGAACCACACGATTTACACTGATCATATCATTAAAATAAAAGGCAATCAAGTTTGCATAATTTACAAGTAATTTGCATCAATTTCAAAACAGTACCTATCTACTTCACCAAAGTTGTCTTCAGCTGGGTTTTATTTAGTTTTGAGAGGTTTGAAATCAAATCCAAGATTGTATTTAGTTTAGTGAGATAACACAATAAAGTTGAAGGAAATAATAATGTTTTAATAGTTAAATTTTTGCACAGCCTAATTTGCATATATGTCATGCATTTAATCTAGTAAAAATCACAAAAAGTTTGAGGTTGATGTAAAGAAAGTAGATAAAAAGCGCAAAATGTTTGTCTGACCCTAACTTAAACAACCTTAGCTTAGTAGATTGCAATAAAGATTGAAAGTTTATCGCGCCCGACTTGTGAGATATAAGCTACTTAGTGAGGGGTAGTTTTTTCATGATGAAAACGTATCACTTAGTATATTTCCCCTTTGACTTGACATTTACAATTTTTATTATCCTTGAAATTAATATACATTGAGCATAATATAGACTCAACCAGGTTATTAGAAGCCAATTTAATGCTATTGGGAGGATGTCAACCAGTTTTTTTGCGGGCATGAATCTTCTCGAATTTTGTGATATTGACATAGTAGGGTTGAGCAAACCCGTCATATAAGTTAAGGTTAACAAGTGCCCGCAGATTTTCTTCTTGTTTTGGTAATTTAAGACATAGATTGAGTTGACTATTGGCCATTTTTGACATTTTCATGGTGGACTTTTGAGATATTAATTTTTAAACCTAGAGATATTACAGTAATTTCAAAATTGGCAATTTTTGCTCCCAAACAAATTGTTGCCATGGAAACGGCTTAAAAGAAAAATGTACCTCCTTGCTTGGTGACACTTACTGACATCTGTACTTTATAGGGAAACATGTTTTACATCATTGTCATCAATAGTAAAAGTTTTCTGTTTCATTAAAAATATGCTATAATTTGGCTGATTTTCGAGGCAAAATGGGTATTTTAAGGGGGGTTGGTCTAACTTCCCACCAAAGTGACAGATCCAACTGAGTTTCTGGGATAACAAATAACTTACTAGGACCTACAACTGTACCAAGTTTGAGCAAAATCGGTGAACCCCCATGTGGCACCCACTGCCTGGTTTTGCCTGGTTCTACCGTGGACACGCTCTTAAAATAGTTTCATTTATATACATCAGTCATCACGTTTTCATTCTTCAGTTTCAGGTAAACCAGATCAGAAGAAGACCCGTTGTAGTGTAACTCCAGAAGAAGAGAAAATTGTCTTAGCGGCGTACAAAACCTGCACTGGTGAGTGGAACGAAATGCTTCAATTTGTACAAAGTAAAGTTGAAGAGATAAAAAGTGGAGATGTCATGAAGCAGTCCAAGATCAGAGAGTATTATAGAATGGCATCTGACAAATCAGCGATAAAAAGAATACAACGGATTATCAACAAGAAGGCGGAGAAAGTGAAAGACAATGAATTACCATCTACAAGCAGCGGCATGATTCAATCTGACAGCATGGCCAATTCCATCAAGAGAGCGAAAGTGCGATACAGCCAAAAAGCTACACCAGAGGAAAGAAAACAGCAGAAACTGGATTTAATGAGCTTGGAAGATAGCTGTAGTTCGGACGATCTGAACGACAAAACGATGTTGCCTGAGGTGAACAAAGACATGGCGCAGGAATCTAAGCCGTCGGGAGTATCAAAGAAAAGGAAGAGAAACCGAGGAAAGGCCGCCAAAGAGTCTCATGAAGCACACACCAAAATGTGTGAGCGCGCTATGGGCATGATGGACAAAATATCTAAAGTTTTAGAGAAATTTGAATCTGAAAGCGACTAGTGCTGCAAAGTGGATTATTTCCCTCATTTGTATAATTAGTACATTGAAATATTCATATGCAGGATAAATAAAATTTGTTATATACTCAATCGTCCTTTTTTCTGATTAAAACAATAGTTGCACGTGCCATTGTACCTTATTAGCATATTTAGTGGGTGTTGTTTCCAAATATTGGACCGGCCACTAATCAGTGTCCTTATGCGAAACATGTCTAATAAAATTTAGTTGATTGATGTATGATCGACCGATAAGAAAAAGTAAGATATAATTTTTATGTTTTTACTTACTGTTCACAGAGATAACGTAGCCTTCCCATAACTCTGAATTGCATTGAACAGAGTACGTCCGGAGCCGGTTCGACTCCTAATAGGGAATTTTTTTGGTGGAAATCATAGGGAGTGGTCGCCCAATCTCCCGAGAACGAGGCTCATGTTAAAAATGCTTGCCAACTAAAAAATTAAAAATTGAATCATTAATATAATAAACGCGAAAAATATGTATATAAAATAGATAAAAGAAAAACCCCTAATATAATAATAATAAAAAAATATTTAATTGTTGATCTGAAACTCTTCTCTGTGAGTTGGTTATTGATTGTTGATCCATTGATTGGGCTTTCAGACTCACTGTGTAATGTTTGTGTACTACGTTTCGACGCCATTCTGGTCGTCTTCTTCAGGTACTGATCTCGTTTTTGGTCTTATTGTTATTAAAAGTGGTTTCCAATATTCAATGTCTGCATGAATATTCAATAACTTTTTGTTGTTGTTCTGTGTCTTGACGCTCTCAAGGGACTCTAGGAATTTTCTTTTTTCGCTGTTTGTTTCTTGTGTTATCACTTTGCTTTTGTCCCATTGAATAGTATGTGGTTATGTCTTGCGAGTCCTCCGTCTCCAGTATTCATTCGTTTCTCAACCGATTCGGTTGTATTTTCGGCGATGTCTTTTTCCGTTAATCTCACTTTGCTTTCATCTTCTTTCTGTCTGGTTTCCCATTTCCTTCCTGACGGAAAGAACATGAAAGCAAAGTGAGATTAACGGAAAAAGACATCGCCGAAAATAAAACCGAATCGGCTAAGAAAACTTGTCAAAAATATCGACGATGCTCAAATGTGTGAAGTTTCGAGTCGAATGCTTTGGGGCTCTAAATTATAGTGAATTTGATAATACTTACATTTTGATCACTTATTGCTTGATGATTTTGAAGGTAATCTTTCTTTGTATCTCACAAATGTGAGATATTTTAAAAATCTTTACGTTAAATGGGTTTCCTCTGATGAACTTGCTTGTAAACACGATCTCTACTGGTTTTTGCATTGGCCGAGAGAAGACAAAGATCAGTGAGCTGTAGGGGTACCAGGGGACCCCCGTTATTTAATGATTTGTTTGCTGAAATATGACGCTACCTACCCCGGCTAGGAGTGACAAAACGTGACCGTCATACAATTCGGGCTTGGAGGTTCAGTTCAGTGAAACTGCTTCCAAATGGCTTCAAACTCGGCCAAGTAATAAAAGACACAACAAATTATCAAGTTGAGTCATTTTTATACATTAAAACTCAAATTTAGAGAATTCGAATTATGACCGTTAAAGTGCCTATAAACACTATATTAATGAGCGTGGGCTGCCTGTGCTTGATAAAGTGATTGACCCACTGATGCTGGGCCGCCCGAAACATTTGAAAATCATTTTGAAATTTAAATGTCGTGGTCGGCCCATCGTTCTCATAGCCATCAATATTGTTGATCAGCGATTAAAATGAAATTAAAAATCGAATGTTGTTTAAAATGTTGATTTTCAAAGTTGTTTTCGATGTTGAATTTCAATGCTGTTTTCAAATGTTGATTTTTGCATGGGAAGGAATATCGCTCTTACACCGAAGAACGATTGATGTGACGATATTAGCGCGGGAAAAGTCCGCTGACCCAAGATAACTCGGGCTATGATAACGCTGGGCCGCCCGAAATGTGAAAATCAAAATGGAAGCTGTTTACAATGTTGATTTCCAAAGTTGGTTTCAACTATATGCATGCCATAAAAAAGTTCCAAAAGTGCGGTCTCATTTCAATTGATATCAATGTTTTATGCACCATACCATACTGTAAGTGCACCAATAAACAACAAGTACATTATTGGAAACAAGATACGCGATGCCGTATCGATATAGTGGACTCCTGTATGGTCACGTGGTCGAGGCTTACTGGTCGTGACGTCATAGCTCTGTGATGTTGAGGGCGGAATATCCTTGTTGGCACTGATTGAGATAACGTTAAGCTCTTCTCGTTTGCTTTCACAACTGTTGTCCCTTACCTGAAATACATTGAACGATCAGCGGTATTAGTAGAAACCTACCAGTATCATGCAAACTATATTTCAGATAAATCTTAGCAAACATGATTTTGCAATTTATGCTAGTTCTGATCAAGAAGGGGACAATTAAATCGAGAAAAATATAATAAGCACCACGGCTTAGTGTGAAGTGTGAACTAGGCTTACTGTGCGACTCGCCGTACAAATAGTCACTTACAAAAACATTTGATGAATTCTTGACATTATTTTGACATTTTTTCATTTCAATCGGACCAATTCCAGACATCAAAGTTTCTAAAGTCTTCGCCTCTCGATATAAACTTGTAGCTGATTGGTCCGATTGAGTGACTACTGTACGGCGAGTCGCACAGTAATGGGCTTTTTGATCACGTGTAGCCCATGAGAGGTACTGGTAGTTTCCATGGCGATACTGATAGTTCAATCCCATTACCTTTGGTTCTTGTTCGTTGATTGGATTAAGGTATGTCTCATCTACATGCTCAGAACTTGTCTTGTTTGACGGTGTGTTATTTAGTGTATTTAGCACGAAGACAAACTCAAGCAGGGATATAAAGATGAATGATAGACTACCCAGCAGAAACGTATCCATGACTTTGAGGTAGCTTACCTATGAATAGTAATTGAATACGCTGGTCAGTTTGAAGAAAATCGCGCGCGCTTATATGCTACGTTCGATATATTTTTATACCTTTGGCATATGTAAATAGGCATTGGTCAATAGCATTGCGAGTATGGTAGTAATACGCTACCCTCCCCTCCCCTGGTACCTACCTTGGGCATGTGTGAATTAGCACTACTGGTCAATACTAGCATTGCTAGTATGGTTGTAATACGCTACTCTCCCCTCCCATGGTACCTACCTTTGGCATATGTGAATTAGCACTACTGGTCAATAATAGCATTGCTAGTATGGTTGTAATACGCTACTCTCCCCTCCCATTGTACCTACCTTTGGCATATGTGAATTAGCACTACTGGTCAATAATAGCATTGCTAATATGGTTGTAATACATAGTGAGATACGGGCTGGTATGGCCTGTGCTGATATCCATAGTGAACACCATGACATCACTGTTAGAATAATGGCCGGTGCAATCACTGTGATGATGTGATACTCTATTCGACGCTTGAACGAAAAGTATGCAAACAATGTAGAATAGCTACCTAGGGAAAAACAAGATATATCCTCTTTAATCGCTTTTAAACGTTTTTATTCCCAGTGGTTTTGAATTAGGTCGAAACGTATATAGCAACGCGTTAGCCTATTAGGTCTATACCAGAATGCTTTGCGTATAACGCCATCTTGAAGTTGTCCTATTTTTATTGTAAACAAAGCAACAAGTGGACTGATATCACTACTCGTTCTATATCATTAAAACCCGACACAACATCAAAACACACTCAAAGCTGCTATTCTCTCCCTACCATTGACTTTTGTATCTATTTTTACTATTTCTCTTCCAATGAGTTCTTACTCGAGCATTCCTAGTATCAAGGCTGACATTGACATATTTCATACTGAATAAACATATCTGCTATTTTATTGACTGTTCTGTTTTTTAAGACGGCTTCCATCAGTATGAACTGTGCAGTCTGATTGGAGGTAACCTCTATCCCATGTGTTCTGTTTGTATTCCACTTGTAGATGACATCATCCTTGGTATAGGCATCTAGACACATTAGAAAAAGGCATTGGTTTAGAACGCCTTTTATAACTACGCGTCCATCCATAATCGCAGACAACAACGTATAACAAGCATGTAAAACTGCCTTCAGGTACAGACTGATTTTTTTTTTCATTAACAGCAGCGTAAATCGCCTTTTCAAGTGGGCATTTGAACTTCGTTTGTCGCCTTATAGAGTTCTTCACAGTTCCGTTCAATTTGTAACACCGTAAAAAATATTGACTTAACTTTACTGACGTTTCGAGCTTTAGCCATTCGTCAGAGTAAAAAGAAAATACTGAAATACGTACCATGAATACTACGACAAGAAACTCAACCAATTGGGAGAAGAAACCATAGTTTGATTCAGTGTATGGTCGTAATCTAGTGGTGGTATTAACGATACATGCATGTACAGTAAAGGAAACACTAAGTGATATTGGAACCAGGGAGGGGAGGGGAGGGGGCAAGGGTTTGGTATTGGTACTTACGGCTTTCTACTATAAAAGGACAGTATACGATACATGTATGTACAGTAAAGGAAAGACAAAGTGGTATTAGAATCCGGGAGGAAAGGGGACAAGGATTTGGTATTGGTACTTACGGCTTTCTACTATGAGAGGACAGTATACGATACATGTATGTACAGTAAAGGAAACACAAATGGATATTAAAACCAGGGAGGGGAAGGGACAAGGATTTGGTATTGGTACTTACGGCTTTCTACTATGAGAGGACACGATACATGTATGTAGAGTAAAGGAAAGACAAAGTGATATAAGAACCAGGGAGGGGAGGGGCAAGAGTTTGTTGTTGGTACTTACGGCTTTCTACTATAAAAGGACAGTATTGCGTATCGAAGGGGAAAAGACGAAGATCCATATCACATCCTAGTACTAGACTCACCCTGAAAACATTACAATTGTAATTAATACAACGTTGATTTCAACAATAAACAATAATTAACCAGATGATCTCGCTTCGAAGCGCGCAAAGGATTGTTGGTCAAAACGAGCAGTTCCAAAATGGCGCCTCGAGACAGCAACGATTTTAGTTAATTTTAGGCATTTGCTTTATGTTTTCATTACTTTTTATTGCTGATGGAGCAGCAGAGAGCTTTTGTTATCCAAGTTACATAGCATTTTAAATTTAAAGCTTTGTTAAAGACGTATTTATAAAGGGTTAACACTGGAAATAACTCTCTCGAACGACGCCATCTTGGAACTGTTGGCGATGCGACACAAAAATGCTTCTTATTGGCTTAATCTAGCTGGAAGTGCGCGTGCGCAATCACCTGGAAATATCCATGGTTTCCCAACATGCAAAATGAACAATGAGCCGGACAGTTGAGAGAACACAAGAACAACAGAGAACAGCAAAGAAACCATAAAGCAAAAAATACTTATTTTAAAGTGTTTAATAATACCTATTTTAAAAGTGTTCGTTGCAGCCACAAAGGTGACGTCGACGCAAAGGGCAAGACTGCAATGGATGTCGGTAATTTTATCACAACTTATGTACATTTCGTCAAACGTTTTGAAAGTAGATTTACTCACACCAAACACTTCATTCAGTTTTTTAAATCCCATCTACAATCCCATCTTGATATCATGACCTCGATGTTTACTTATTTCAAAAATCATTGTTGCAACCAAAGCTACATTCACACTCTAGAGCCTGAAAAGGATGTCGGTATTTCTTCTCTTGTTTTCGATATATTTATAGAATATTGTGGTTGTAAATAAATGTGTTTGTGTTATATGACCATGACAAGTTGTTTCTAACATTTCTTTAAAATATTACCGGCATCCTTTGCAGTCGGTGGAGTGTAGCTTCTGCTGTAACAACGTTTTTGAAACCGATATATATTATGAATATTTATGTACCTTACACTATAGTAGACAGTTCCATTGGGCCATATCATCAATCGCATACAATCACCGATCACCTGATGATAACTAGATGACTTGGAATTCACGAAATACGTATCAGGGATCCATATGATAGTCGAAGCATCCAATGACAATGTGATGGGTTTTGAGAAGTTGGACTTTAATCGAGGGTCATTCCACCAATGACGAAAAAAGATATCCATAGAATAAGACTAAAAATATATATAAAAAAATTAAGTTGGCTATGACAATGTGATGGGTTGGGAGAAGTTGGACTTTAATCTTGACCATTCTACCAATGACGAAAAAAGATATCCATAGAATAAGACTGAAAATATATCAAAAAGATCTTAAGTTGGCGGGCGAAAAAAATGGCGCCATCGATTTCTTCACAGTGAAAAAATGCAATACGTATCCCGGATGTAGTTTTAGTGTAGTTTATTCGTATTAAAATTTTCGGTTAGCATATTTCCCAGTAGAACACTCATGTCTATATAATAAGAAATAGAGTAATATAATTATTGGCAGCCATCAGTTATGAAAGTCGTCGACCAATGAGGTGAAAATATCATTATTAATTTAAGGCCTTTAAATAACGAAAGGAGCGGGGAGTGATGGTTTAAAATATATTTTTTTTATACATTTTAAGACAATTTGTTGTACAAATTGGACCGCTACTTAAATAGCAAAGAGCTAGAATGTTTGAGATAAATAAGTCGCGTTTACCATATCAGCTTCTTTAATTCCTCCCAATGAACCAACTTTAAACTCTGCTGTTATATCGACAGGTGGGCCTACAAATACAACATGACAATCGAATGTTCGCATTCAAAATCTAATATACTGCAACAATGAAATTTCAACAGTATAAAAAGTTCAATCAGTATAAAAAAAGGACGGAAAGAAAGAAATTTAAAGGCAAATAAATGTGAGAAGTTATAGGAGAAGAGATGAGAAGAAAAATGAAAAGGACAGAAGAAAAGCGAAGAGAAGAGAAGAGAAGAAAACGAAAACATATAAGTGATAAGCAAAACCAAATACCGATAAAGTTATATCTATTTTAAGCCAGTGTTTTGTGTTACCTTCAGCATCTGGTCGTATTCTCTTATCGTACGTTTTGAGTATCTTTGTGAGATGATCCGAGATCGATGCTATTTCATTGTTCACAGGCCTATGGAAGTATTTAGAAATTATTGGATGAGGTTGAGCAACATATCGTAAATTATCAAGACCAAGGTCTGTGTTATCATCCGTAGGCACAGGCAGATAATTCCGACTCGAAGTCTTGTTAATTTACGATATCATGCGAAAACCGAATTCAATAATTATTCTATCATACATTTTATCAAGTAAAATAAAATTATAATCAGATAAAAAAAGATCAGATATACTATAACAAGCAAATTGAGCCGTCTTTTTCACATCAATTCTGGGAACTTAACAATAAATCTATTATTAGCTACAGATAATAGATCTATTCTCATCATCATCATCATCCCCTCAATGGAGACTTAGCTCCTTAGGGTGCGTCTACTATTTCCAGTAGGCGCTGAACGTTTTTTTTTTTCTTTCTCTTCAACTGCTGGACATCGATACCCAGCAGTCTCTCGAATCTGATCCAACTCGGGGAACGTTCGATCGGAGCAGGGCAAACGACTTTAACATTCACAGAACAAAGGAAATGTTGAATGGATGTTGAAGCAAAGTTTAAACGCGTTTATACTTTTTCAGCATCAATTCAATATCGATTGAACACGTTTCAACAATGTTGAAAAGGTGGGCAAAAGGCTTCAACATTGCCATTCAACAAAATCGAACATTCTTAAAGCAAATGTTGAAGCCGTTTGCCTGGGCCTTCACGCATCCACTATTAAATTCGTCTTTATATGAATTTGCAAAATTGTCTAGTTTAGTTGCATGCTGAGAGGCATCATATTAATTATTAACGTTTCATTTTATCGCGTTTTTGAGGTAATCCATTGTTAAAATTAAGGTTTCAAGAGTTTGAAAGGTTAAGCAAAGGTTGGATACAGAATCAATCTAGCTACTTGATTGAAAAGGCTATACTAACGATATTGTTATGGTTATAGTTCCCGATTACAACATACAAAAAACGTTATTAAAACAAAGATGTTCTTGTTAATAAAAATATATGGTTTAACTATAGCATTTATCATGGTTTTTTTTTTTCATTTTTAAATCTTATATTTTATGTTTTATCAAGCAATATTGAATTATATTATTAAATTAAAATATAACAAAATTCAATAATAGATATAGTCAATTTAAAGAAGGTTACTTTTTAATTAAAATATGTTATTATTATTTTGGTTTTACGCTACAACATAAACAGAGAAACAAAGTGTATCCAAAATATTTTCAAAATACAACGGACGCTTTCAATATACACCTATTTCAAAAATCGTTGTCGCAAACAAAGCCACAGTCCACACTCTAAAGCCTGCAAAGGATGTCGGTATTTCGTCTCTTGTTATCAATTTATTCATAGCATATTATCATATCGTTGGATTCGTTTGTTGTCAGTTCGTTCGTGAATTGAAGTACACTGTTCAAATCAAGCCTTTCTTTTCCCAAAACCTTAACGAAAAGTTTCACATTGTAAACCGTTTTGTAAGTAATATTTTGGTTTTCTCGTTGTTCTACAACAGTTAACAGTTCTTCGTTGGTTTAATACTTCGAAAAAAATGTCCCAATTTTCAAACAAAATGTCCAACTTCTAATTTAAATTATACCAAAGCTTCGTTGTTTTTGTTAACCCAAACGCGTCCCGAAAGCCGTAAGAGCGGGGAAAATAATGGCTTGTGATTGGTCGAAAAACAATATCACTACTGATAGAGGTTTTGACCAGGATTGTGCTATCACCCAGTATACCACTGATTGTTATATGACAAATAGATATATTTCCAAATTGTTTTCCTTATTACTAACCTTGAAATATAGGAAACTAATCACTGTTAATAAAATTAAGGTCGCAAAAAAAAAAAAAACATCTTAAAAATATATCTTTGCTACACGATAGTTTTCTACAATATTTAGTAATGAAAATTAACTTAGTAATTGGCATTTACCTTTCAGCAAGGGCGAAATGAAGAAGAGCGAGAATAAACAAAGTCACCATGATAGGACCAGGTAGAGAAGATATACATATAAGAAGAATCAAATTCTCAACAACCAAATAAATTGAAAAAAAAATATTAAAGTTTAATGATGTGAGCGGGTGCTTCTATTGAAATATTTATTACCATATAGAGCGAGTAAAAATGTATTTTATTAAAGAGGTGTTCAAATTGTGGGAATTATTCGGTTTGATCATTTCACTATGCAACATGCCTTCGTGTTTTCCACTCATTTTATTATCATTGATTCTTCTCGGGTGATTTTTTTCTATGGTTTTATACTTTAGTCAATTTAATTATATCTTATATAATTTAATGACTTCAAAAGCCACCGAGCTGCGGTCTTATTGGAAGGGAATATTCGTGCAATCAACCTTGCAAGTTGTCGGCTTTTTCAATTTCGTTTCATTACTAAATAGACCAGTTTCTTGTTATCTAGCACCGCTGTACTATTTGACAAAAGGCTCCTTTGCACAGGGCGGGATAGCCTCAATTTCTATCGTTAACATTTTTATCGATAACATTTTTTCGTGCTTTCCTTGGAATTTGTGAATGCAAATAGTACAGCGGTTATAGATAATGTTAAACTGGAGTATTGCGTAAGTACACTACATTACATTAAAAATGGGAGCCGTGCTGATGTGCATGAATAAAAACAGTGTATTCACTAGCTGCCCTAGTTGCTTTATTGGTGGTTTTTAGAATTGGCTGGTCTCGCCTTAGAGTAGAATAGAATACTGAATACTTTATTTAAAGAGGGTAACACTTAATATATTAAGATAAAAATAATAGAGTACAAACACTAAAAGTGTGCAACATAAATACCACTAAATACTGCTAAATTATGCAAATTCTTTTGTTCTTTATTGTTTAATCAACACTATTTAGTGGTAAATAGTACAAAGTATTGCACACTTTTAGTGTTTGTACTCTAACAATGAATAAATAAAAGAAAGCAATTTTAACTACCCTAGCTAACTTACAGTAAATTGGAATAAATAGCCTATCTAAATAATGATTGAATTCTAGCTAGAACTAGTTTATACAAATGATTTAGGTTTTTTTTTCTAGTAAATGATCTAATCGATTCCAGTTCTTTTAATTCACTAGGTAGTTCAATCCAAATTTTCGCACCAGTAAAGCTATGTGCGCTGCCCAAAAGATGTCCTAAACTTAGGAATAACAATGCAGTTATGTTTCTGGTATTGATTTGATGGACTTCTTTAACAAACCTAAACGTATCTTTAATCAGTATATGATGGTACTTCATGATTCAATGATTTGTGGACAAGAGTTGTTTTTAGCTCGTTTGACACGCTCTGGAAAAATTGTTACTCTGGAAAAAATGTTATTCCAATTTCTTTAAAAAGAGAATCTTAGTGAGAACCAGATCAAAAACATAAACACAGGTCTTCTGATACAACGAAAAAATATCTCACATGAATTAATTATTGCAATGGTAAGACTTATTACCCATGCAGGTGTGGACGCTGTTGACACTGCATATATTTTATTATGCTATAGCTGATACTTGCTCGGCTTGTGATTGTATACACCTATTTCAATTAACGTTGTCCATCTGGAATGGTTGATCTGAGACCGATAGGAATTGTGGGAGTTCATTAAATTCTAAATGCATTGTTTTAATCACACTTGAATGGTGCTGAATTACAGATAACAGTATTTCCGAAGTAAACATTAATATTCAAGTGTGATTATAATAGTGCATTTGCAGTTTAACGAGCTCCCACAATTCCTATCGGTCTCAGATCAACCATTCCAGATGGACAACGTTAATTGAAATAGGTGTATGCCTATACAACACGGTCACTCATTTTGTAAACATTACCTATCATTATTGAAGTTTAGGAGACTTAAAATGAATATAACTTTTAAGTATATATCAAAAATAAAAAGAAGGTTTACGACGTGATCTCTTCAAATGAAGATCATTGTAAAACGTATTTCTAAAGCTGACATTGCATGCAAGGATCTCCATAGTTGATTGCAAAGCTCATCGTTAGTAGAAAATCCTCTAATAGAGAAAGCTTCATTAAGAAGCAATCGAGCGCACGGCTCCTCATCATTTTTTTAAAGTTAGTTAAAGATGCAATATCTGTTAAATTGTTTGGTAGTACATTCCACAGACAGATGGACTTGTATTTAAAAGAGCGCCGCGCCGTCGCATATCATGACACATATTTATTTTTTTCCTTCAGTAGAGTCGTTAAAGCTAATGCTTATCTGCATAACAACGGTTTGTCTGGGAATTGGTATAATTTATTTTGATTTTCACTAAATATTTAAAATGTCGTTGTCAACGACACTGTCACCGATCTAAGGTCATCGCTGAACGGTGGAGGCATTGTTTGGTTAATTTAGAAATGAATAAGAGAAATTCGTATTACCCACAGTTTCTTTCGGTCGTGCAATCGCCGTTCGCTCCTTCAACCTTTTTCGAATTAGGTGTATATCTAATGTTTTAGAGGCGGGGCAGGTTTCTATAATTTCAGCTGTCTCAGATATCTTGTATCATTCGTCAAGCTAGTTTGGATAATTTGTACTAGTTTCTGATATAAATGAGATTAAATAGCATGTCACTCTTGATTTCGGCACATTTCATAAAAAAATATTAATTATATTAAATACAAAAAAGGTTTTCGTGATCTTTTCAATTCTAAAGGCATTGCAAGGATTTCAATAGTTAATTGCAAAGTTTTCAAAAATCATTGTTAGTAAAAAATCCTCTGATAGTAAAAAGGCTTCATTTAAAGATAGATAGCTAGTATCCAAGAAGTATAAGATATCTTAATTATATCAATTGAATAAGCTTCATTTAAAGATAGATAGTATCCAAGAAGTATAAGATATCTTAATTATATCAATTGAATAAGCTTCATTTAAAGATAGATAGTATCCAAGAAGTATAAGATATCTTACTTATATCAATTGAATAAGCATCATTTAAAGATAGATAGTATCGATAAGTATAAGATATCCTATTCATAACATAACATATATATATATATACTTTCTATCAGTCGTGTCGTTAGAGTACTGTTGTAGTTTGAACATTCAACAAGTCAATCAACGATGAAGATTGTTGCCATGCTGTGCATCCTATTTTGCTTGAGTTTAAACCTGTCGCAAGCTGTGCCATTAGATGTTCAATTTTTTTCAGGTGAAGAATAAGTTTGTTAATTTTTTCTTCTAGTGTCTTATCTATCTTTTATAAATACGTATTAACTACTGCTTTATAAACATTTATCGTAATTTTACCTGTTTTAACTCTAGTTTTATATAAGTAAATATAATACTTATACAACAGCAACAGGAAATCAATAGTCTATGCTTTAGTTTTTGAACATGATCCTATTACTGTTAAATAAAGACTTAGTTCAGGCAATATAGTTGGCAAGCCACTTCACAATGTCACCATACAGCTGAGATGAATGCTCCATTTGACAAAGGCGTATTTCTTACTTAATATAGTCTCAGTACTCAATCACCTCTTCTACTTCACTCCTCTACAACTCATGTCACTATATATCTAACTCGTCACCGTCGTTATCATATTGATTATTATCAGCAAGTGTTTTTGTGCAAAGGAGATGAACTCGTTGTAAAGACTTTCGACTACGTTAAATTTACAAACTTATTGCCAATCTTCTTCTTCTTGCTCTCTTTCTTTGCTGCTTCCTTTTTCTGTTTTCCCAACGCTACTCTCCGGCTTTAGCAAGTGGCTTTGTTCTGTTCTACTACTAGCTATCCACAATAACTACAAAAGTTAGCCAAGGTCGATAGCTACGGCGGTATAATCATTTAAAATCGGTCCTAGGTGTAGTACTTAAGGTGGCTGACTACTATACGAAAAACAAATCAGAATATATTATTAGAAAGATATTTCATAGAAAAGTTAATGGTGATTCAGATGAGAAAGAGAAAAATGGGGTGTCCCGAGCTCGTTTCTGAGATATTGGCCTTTGAATAGTACCCACTGCAAGTTGGGTAGTTTTTCTATAGTTTTTCTATAGTAGTCAGCCACCTTAAAAGAGAAAGAGTTTTCTCTTGTCGCTCTTAAAAAATGTTTCTTCTCCTCCCTTCTTTTCTTTTTAATGTCTTCTGCATGCTGAACTTCTTTTTCAGTGTTCCCGCCCTTTTGTACTTCCCTTTCTCGAGTCTCCTTCTTCATCATTGTCTTCTATTTCACTCGTTTTCAACCTAACTATACAGATACAGATATATACAGACACACTACCCTCGGGGCTTTTCTGTGACTGTTTGCAATTTCTTATGTTATATGTGGAGGACTTATCGGACTGCTAGAGACAGTTTACAATCGTGAGTGTAGATTAGTGTATTCCTCCGAGACCTAACTATCATCCTTTCTATTTATACTTCTATTTTTTTCATGTCGTTCTCGGATAGATATAAAAATGTATAAAAATACTTTTTTTTTCAGAAAGCAGAAAGTCAGGTGACTCATCATACAAGCGTGTCGTCAATGGCAACAATGCCAATGCTCACGAATGGCCCTGGCAAGTGTCCCTTGAAGATCAGCACGGTACTGTCTTCTGTGGTGGATCTATCATTACGGAGGAATGGATATTAACGTCTGCATATTGCGTAGAGTACACGACTACTAACTCAATCAATGTAGTTGTTGGTATGGATAAGTATAAGTTTAACTACCGCTGCTTTTTTTAAATTAAAATAAAAGTATCCTAGATTTTTGTTTTGCTATTGTTTACAATTAATAAATGCAGTTCTAAGTACTGTATCCTAGATTTTTTTCTATTGTTTAAAATTAATAAATGCAGTACTAAGTACTGTATCCTAGATTTTTGTTTTGCTGTTGTTTACAATTAATAGATGCAGTACCAAGTACTGTACCCTAGATTTTTGTTTTGCTATTGTTTACAATTAATAAATGCAGTACTAAGTACTTTATCCTAGATTTTTGTTTTAATACATAATATTACAATAAAACAGTGAACAATGAATACATAACGAAATCAATAAACAACAAACAAAAAGAAACGAAGAGAAAAATTGCCATTTTATAATAAACTAGATAAATATGCCTTGTAAAAAGTATCTTTATGAAAAAACATGCGTCCTGCCGTTCAGAAATATCATTTTAATGCTGGTAAAATTTTATTCCATTTATTGCGTGTTTTGAAACTATTTTTTGATATCTTTTGATTACTAATGGTTGAAGCCTAAATTTGACGAAATAAACCTAAACATAAAAAAAATCAGTGTCGATTTTGTTTAATCACAAAGAACTCTGAGCTATATTCTGATGACCAAACATGATTTTTGGCGATCGTAGCGTTCATATGGAAACGAGGATTAAGTAAGGATTCATCTTCTTCCCATCCTTTTATGTTTTCTATAACCTTAATTTCCATTTCCAATTGTTGATATGCCTTCTTTATTTTGAAAATATCATTGAAAATTTACGAATTTCGTACTTGATTAGTTCCCATCTTAAGTGTGGGTAATATATTTTTTCCTTATCTAATGAAATTTTAAAGTCTTTTATCCGTTCCTTTAGTCCTGTACAATATTTGTCGTTTTGAACTAGAGAAATGTTAAATTTCCAGAATGAAGGGCCCCTATCTTCAGTGTCAAATCTCTTGATCTTTAGTGTAATTGCCGAGTGGTCAGTCGAGGGAGCTGGAATAATTTCGTACTTTTCCACATATGGTTGCAAATCATCCGTTATGAAATAACAATCTAATCTCCTATGCAGAACCTGATTTTGTTGACTTCTTATTATTTGACCTTTACCACGCTAAGTGAAACGTTTAACTTTCAGATTTCTCAATCTCCAGATGTCACAGAGGTCAAAGTTGTTCGTAATTGTCTCTATAGTTTCAATATATCTTACTTTAAGGGTTGGATTTCCCCCTGGAGCTTCGCGATCGAGTTCCCGATCAAAAATAAAATTCAAATCCCCTCCCTATATAATATGAATATCTATTGGATAGTCTATTTAACTAATGACTTTCACTATTTCGTTCATGATCATTAACAGCACTTGTTCATTTGCTGTGTTTGGAAAGTATGTATTAATGAAAAGAAACTGTCAAAATCCCATTTCCCAGTTTATATTTTGACCAAATCCCAGTCAAAAATTACATAATCCCATCAGTGTTCAATCACATTCCCATTTTCTATTTTTTTCTATTTGTAAATCCCAGTCCCAGTGCATCCAATCCCATTTTCCCAGTCAAAAATAAGGCCAATTCCAGCTTCCATTTAACCCCTTCAGGACCCTCTCCTAAGGACTTAGACTTTAATATTATAATTAGGTTAAGTATAGCAGGTTTTGATTCTCACTAACAAAAACAAAACAAACAAAAAACAATTTTAAAACAAAACAAAATAAAATTATTTATATTTAAGGTATCATTGGACACAATGTTTGAAAAAATGGACATCAAGTGATTTTTTGAAGAAAAAAAGCATCAAGTGATTATTCAATGTCTTGTCTATCGTTTACCAAAACCTCTAGTCCTCCAATGATAAAACTTATAAACTTTAGAAGGTGAACAACAATTAACCAGTTCACCTGCCAATCGTCCTCACATCGTAAACGTTAATTAAAGTCTGGTCTGTTGCAGGGGAACACGATACCAGTGCACACGATCCCGGTCACGAAAAGACGCATAAAGTGGATAAGGCAATCAGCCACAAAGGTTACAGCAGTAGTCTTTTTAAATCAGATGTTGGTCTGCTTCACCTAAAGACACCTCTTACATTCAATGACCAAGCCCAGGCCATTCAACTACCCAAACAAGGAGATAGGGTCCCTGCTGGAACGAAGTGCTTCATTACAGGTTAATACATCACAATTATTTTATATTTTAAAAAGGCTCTCAAAAACTAGTGTTGTATGAAGATTTACAACACTCGTCATGGTCATGGTTCCTTTTGAAAATGTCTCATTAATTATTCATGATTTGTTTTTAACGTGGTTTCCAGGGATTTATCGTTTTGTGAATTTATGATTTATGAATAATATAATACGATCGTCTTAGCAATATAATAACCTTTCATTTAATGAATCCATCATCCTGCACGCACGGGTTTTAGGGATATAATTTGTGAATTTAGTTTTATAAATAGTTGGTTGTGATGAACTTGATAGTGATTGACATGGAGATTAAAATTATGTCGAATAATGGTCACGACATGACGATGACTTTATATTGTTGATAATGATGATTATGATGCCTATAAACAGAAATGTTTTAAGAGCGGCCGTCAGTAAATATCGACCAAACGTGTGCAAGATAGAAAAATCGAAATTCTTCAAACTTTGTCAGAATATAGGTATATGGATTAGCTATTTCTAAAAATATAACTCAGTTCGCTAGGGGTTATATTTTTAGAAATAGCTCATCTATACCTATATTCTGACAAAGTTTGAAGAATTTCGAATTTCTATCTTGTCTTTCCCAAGTTTTGTCGATATTTACTGACGGCCGCTCTAAAAACAACTTCGTTATTCAGGTTGGGGGTTGACAAACGGAAACCAAAACACTTCGCTTGCGAACATTCTACAAGAGGCAGATCTAGAGATAGCTGATGACCAAGACTGTAAGGCGTCCATATATGGAAACTGGATCGACGTGGCCACGATGATATGTGCTGGAGCAAAAGGAAAAGGTGCTTGCGTGTCTGATGGCGGCGGACCGTTGTCATGTCTAGAGAAGGATAAATGGGTTATACGAGGTGTGACTAGTCGGGGGGATCAATTGTGTTCAACTGCTATTTATTCGGTGTTTACTCGTGTTAGTAGCTTTACTGACTGGGTTAATGAGGAAATCAGCCGTTAGTCAGTCGAATGTTGACAGTAAAAGATCAATGAAAATAAAGCCTACCTTTCAAAAATGATCACTTTAGACTTGTTATTCTCTATATTCAAGTGTTGGGGTGAATACAACTACATGTATCTCTATCAGTATTTGTGGCGAGAGATTATAAAGAGGGCGACATGGGGCTGTGTTGTGATGCTGCCTGGTGCCGTAAATTCAAGACCTCGGGCACAGTTTTTCCCTATCCGGCCACAAATAACCTATAATTGTATTCATTATGAACTAGCAAATAAATTTAAACAAGCAAGTAGCAAATAGCAAGTTTTCAATACAATGATTTTAATAGCTTTTTATAATCTATTAATTTACAATTTATCTGAGCTTTGGTGTAATACCTTTTTGAGCTATTGCACCATATTTTTAAAAAGCAGCCAATCACAAGTGACATGACAAGTGACATTTTTTAACCAAAAACATGAAACTATTTCAGCTATTGGAGGAAATTCGGCCATTTTGAAGGGAAAACGTTTTTGGGGGATGGATATATTTGTCTTCTTTTATTGTGAAATCAAAGGATATATTTGACTTCTTGTATTGTGAAATGAAAGGAAAGATCATTATCAAGAAAGTTATTGAGATGTTAGAAGATTTGGGAAACTTTTTTTCTCTATTTCAAGACAACCACAGGATTTAGCAAAAATATGTTTTTGCCTTGTTGTTTCTTCAACTAGTAGAGTTGATTTATTTGCTCGTCTGTCAAACCAATTGCCTTGTTTGGTTTTTATCCTTTGCCACCTCGACGTAGCTGCTTTCTTTGCTTGCTAAAGCTTCCCTGGCCTTCAAGTTGTCAAACCGTCTGGCGGTCTAGATATTGTATGTTCGTCCGTGGTACCGGCGTAAGTGTCTGTCAAAACTTCGTAAAAAGCAAGTTAGTGTATCAGGCTCAAATTCCTCTCCGTTTTGTTTTCGTGTTTTTGTAAAAAAAAAAAAAAAAATGCGACAGTATGTTGGGCCATTTCGTCGGTGGTGTGTTTTCCAGTTGTCTAGTCTAGTCTTTTTCGTTTTTACAAAACGATAGAAGTTAAATACGTCGGATTAAATAATCTAAAAAGGGTTGATGACTTCTACTTGATTATATAATGATTCCAACCTACAAATCAACACTAGACTATAGAAGTTGTTTATGTCAGCATTTGTCTTTTTTACTCTATTTTCGTTGCAGTTTTGTCTGTATTGCTATAATTTCGTTCAGTTTGTTTGCAATATTGTCACACTCATATTCACCTGCAACATTTTTACCAGCAGTATCGTTCTCTGTCGACGAAGACGAGACTTGTTTGACTGGTCAGATGTTGTTTGAGGCAAGGAAGATGTTTAACAGATAATGGTCCAGAAATTACTTCTCGCCTTTTTTTTTCTTCTTCTTTGCCTTTTTGGGGTTCATGTGGAGACGGCCGAGATTCCGAAATCCGGTGGTTTGCCTACGGAGGAGGCTAACCAGGCCAGGTTACACGATAAATAAAAACTACCTCATACAACAGGAATCCCAATATAAGCAAATATGTTTTAATATGATCTAATTTGTTTATTTATTTTATCTCAGGAAAAACACATGGACCAAAACCTGGTGATATCCAAGAATAAGAACCAATCTTTAATCTTTAATCTTTACTATATAGCAAAAAAAATAATTAAAAGAAGATGTTAACCTGAAAGGAGGAAATAGTAACAAAATAATTAATAATTGAACCCATAGACCGAGTGAGCTATATACGGTTCAAAAGCCCACTAGGTCATAGGCCGAGTGGAGTCTATCTGTAGTTCATGAGGGCGAAAGGTCTAATTGTTTTATAAGTATCCACCAACTTGTAAGACGTCAAACTAATAAGTATATATAATGAAAAATTGTGATTCAGCAACCACTGCTTTTCTTTTCAAAACTGGTGCTTGTCTCAACGGCATGGTCTCATGCAGTATCATTATAATAAACCACAGTGGCATAGCCAGTGAGATTGCAGGATTTATGATAGACCCAAAGTAAATTGGTGGATAGTATAATTTTCTTATAACTATTTAAATTATTAGCATACATCTTGAACATTTGTCGTTCGCCGGTCGCTCCATTGATCGATTAGCTTTTCTGTTTGACTGAGTCAGTTTTCAAACATGTGCATACAATCAGCAAATGACATAAAATAATTGGGATAATACGCGCGCATTGATTAGTCAAAAACCCTTGTTTCATGAGAGCATGAAACACACTCGCGCCATTTTTTTCGTTGTTTTGTTCTTTCGCGCGCGCTTCAGATTGGTCATTTTCGATGAAATGCAAGATGGGAGAGAAATGACATCGTCAAACGAATAGAAAGGTTTTTTGTCGTTTCACGTGATTGTTATGTTATAAAAGAAATGAAACACGTATTTTGTGTTTTCACTTACTTATGAAAACCTCAATACGTTTGGGAGAATTCTCGAGCAGGTCCAAACACTCGACTTCGCCTTGTTTGGACTGATCTTCTCTCGAATTCTCCCAAAGGCATCTCGGTTTTCATAAGCGTGTGAAAACACAAGACGTATTTCATTTCTTAAATCAACTTTATTTGCATAGTAAACTGGTGTGATTTGCCCTACGCACCCTGTGGCAGGTAATACTTCAAACTATATTGAGTCCGTAATCTATTGCTTTTGCTAGAAATCATAATATATTTACGGTTTAAAAGTTTAAAACAAATAAAAAAGAAGAATTATTATCACTCCTCGTGTTTTAGACCTCTGAAAAACCTTATATTTTGAATATTGTCAATTGTTGGAATAACTATGTATAATTAGGTTTTCACGTGGAAGAAACGACCTTTGACATATTACATTAAGAATTAATAACAAAGAATGTGAAATCCTTTACAAAACGTTGACCGTTAGAACAGAAGTCATTCTTTGAACTCGACCGCTTTACGCGACAACACTAGGTAAGCTTGTCAGTTTTTCACAATAGTTTTCTTCAGTGTCGTTTATTTGATATTATCCACTCCAAATAGCTTTTTTCCCCTAGCTTTGTCAAGTTTTGTATTAATGATTTCGAATTCATTTTGATTTTTTTTCTTTTGTTATCATTCTTCTCTTCTCAGTTTTGTTATCATTCATTCGATATAATTCATTATGTGTTTTGCTTGGTGTGAAATTATTGTTTAGCTTAAAGCATTATACACCGTTTTCAACGAAATGAAACTCGCGTCTTTCGTCGTAGCAGTAGCTCTCTATCATGAGCTAATAAATGCAAAATAAACCTTGAATTGAAATTGATTGATAACAAATTCCTTTTTTACACGGAATTATTTGTTACATACATTACAGCTGCTAGTTGATTGATGCTTTTACGCCTTCAGTTGATATTCCCATGTTTCTTTGCGTTCAAGAGTATTTTCGGAGGGGGACTGGTCATAAACAAGAATTTCATTGCTATATATTACCGACATTGTTTGCAGCCTTACATTGACAAAGTTTAAAACTTTGATTAATGGTTAGAAATATGTCATCAATTTCAGTTTACTTATATATTCTACGTTTCTTTTACTCCGACGAGGGGCTAAAGCTCGAAACGTCAGTGAAGTTAAGTCAACATTTTTTAAGGTGTTACAAATTTCATTATATTACCTATCCGTTTATATCAAACACCGACGCAGCCTATATACTAGTTTACTCGCTAGTTTCTATTTCTATTTTTTACGGTACTTACATATTTCATTATATTGCCTATCGTTTATATCAAACACCGAAGCAGCCTATACTAGTTTACTCGCTAGTTTCCATTTATAATCTACGTTTGTTTAGTTCGTAGATATCGCCATGATTAAAGTTTTGCTCCTTGCTGTTGCAGTCATTGCAATATCTTCAGCTAATGGTAAGCTAAGTATTGTCACGTTAATCAGTTATGCTCCTTATACACTAGGCACTGATACTGCACCTTTCGTGAACTGTAAAGGAACATTTGTGTGAAATCTTGAACGCCAAATTTAATCTGGCGATGAACACATATTTTCCACGATCAAAATTAATTTTCGTGAAACTATTGAATCGACTAAATTAAACACTGCTTTAGTGAAATACTTCAACACCTTTGATCAGTGGTATCTTTGTTTTAAGGGGCTGTCACGAGACAAAGACGAGCAGCTGTCAAAGATGACTGGACATGGCCTGGAGGGGTTGTCTTCTATAAATTTGGCAGAAATCTCGGTAAGCACTAAGGCGCACAATATTTTGAACTAATTATGAATAAATAGACAGTACCTGGGGATCTTGCTTCGAAGCGCGCAAAGGATTGTTTGTCAAAACGAATAGTTCCAAAATGGCGCCTCGAGATAAAAACAACTTCGGCTTCTTTTAGGCATTTTCGTTTTGTTTTATTTTTTATCCCTGATAGAGCAGCAGTGAACCTTTTGTTGTCCAATTTACATAGAATTTTTTATCGTAAAGTTATGTTAAGGATGTATTTATAGAGAGTTAACACGGGAAACAACTCTCTCGAACGACGCCATCTTGGAACTGTTGGCGATGCGACAAAACTATGAATGCTTCTGATTGGCTTATACTAACCGGAATTGCGCGCGCTAAATCACCTGGTACTGATTGGACAATGGAAAACATTATAATAGAGTTGAGTACGTTTTAATAGTGTTAATTTATTATAGTTATATCCCATCAGTTTTGCTCAAGTTTTCAATCCCATTCCCATTTTCTATTGTTCTTTTATTTGTAAATCCCAGTCCCAGTGCATCCAATCCCATTTTTTTAGTCAAGAGTAATCCCAGCCAATCATAGCTCCCATTTTACCTCTTCAGGACCCTCTAATAATTTTCACTGGCAACTTCATTGGAAAGTGTTCAAACCGTTACATGGTTTGCAATAATTAATGATCACTTTAAATATTTTTCGGCTTTCGACACTTATTCCCCTTCATGGTTATCGCTCTCTTCTAAAGTCGCTTGTTTTAAACAAAGTGAGTGGTTGTCACGTGGTATTTGTGTGGTTATGTTCTAACATTTCTTTATTTTCAGATAATGCTGGAAAGGACCGCCTTCGAAATGCAATGAGGCATATTGAACAAAGAACATGCATTCGTTTCAGAGAAAGACGACATCAGCCTAACTATGTATTGATGCAGTATGACTTTAGAGATGGGTAAGGAAAAGTGAAATAACTATAATTAGTATATACACAATTCACAACTTCATAAGAACGCGCGCTCTCATTGGTTCGCTATCGCGGGATATAAGACCATATCTATAGCTGAAGCTCGTGCGTCTTGTCACGCTTTGTAATATTACGTAATAAATTTTTATTTTATACAATAATTTTCATTTCTTTATGTTTTTGTTTGGTTGTGAATTGTATATATACAATTGTACATTGTGTATATTATAAATTGTGCTCGAAGACTCTCGGCTCGGTAAATGTTCGCCCGATAACCACTTCGCCTTCGGCGAATAATTGTTAAATGTAGCAGGTTAGGATATCGAGGCCTGTTTACACGTGCGATACGAGCAGCGATTTAAATAACTATTGTATCACAGCTTTGTCGCCGCTACCACGAAAATGCTTCAAATTTAATGTAATTCGTTGCGATTTTCTGTGGCCTATATTTCGAGTGTATTCACAGTTGCAGTGACAAAGCTACTATAGCGTATGTTTCCAAATACGATCATGAAACTGCAGATTCAAGCCTTTGGTAACCAGGTTACAAATCCAGTGAATGAATAGATTCATCCACTCCCGACTTGAATCAATAGTTTCATGCTTATTTTTTTTCCATATTAATTGTAAGAGCACTGAGATTGCATGTGGTGCGCTAAGAATTAAATCATATAAATTAAATTATATATTAGTCATGCAAATTCGAAAAAAGTTTGAATAACTTTTTAACGAGAGATAAGACATTTTCAAGACATTCCCAGGTTTTAATTTCATTTGCAGCAAGTGTCAAGCAAATGTTGGATATCAGGGAGGAGTGCAAGAAATTTTGATCGCCAACCCAGACGTCCTGAAGAACACAGGGTAAGAACATGAAAGATTAGAAATATATTACATGGATAATAGTGTTTTACCGGAAACTAAAACACTCGTATTTTCTATATTTTCACTAGTGGAGATATGAAAAAGTTATGCCAAATGTCCAAATGTCCCCAAATGCGCGCGAGTCCTAAAATAGTTTTCTTTTTCTTTTTTTTTTTTCCATATAATAAAAAGAACATTACACATTGGCTTGAAGATATGAATTTTATTTTCTCGTGTTAAATCACTCGAACATAAAATTCATATCTTGGCGCCACCGTGTAATATCCTCTATATTTTTTTCACTTCATATATTTTATTTTATTTAGCTTTTCCTCCATATAAAAGCCGTTTACCATTACTGTTATACCTATATATTACAGTGGGCCCTGTAGTTTTTGGCACACCACCGGGGGCTCCGTGCCCTACTCTTAGTCAAATAGTGGTATGGGTTCTTTAACATCCCTTCTGTACAATGCGGTGTGTGGAGAGTTGAGAGACCAGGATGCGCTCGAACTCTGCAGCTACGGCCAGTTGTTCAAAGCTAGATGAACGCTAATGCTAGGTTAACTCTAAAGAAAATCTATAGAGTTAACTTAGGATTAACACTAAACTGGCTAACCGTATGGAGCCTCTCCTATGCCACGAGGGTTTTGTCTCTGGGTTATCCGGTTACCTCCCTCTTCAAAAATCAACAAATGAGCAGAGTTATATGCTAAAATAGTTCATTAGTAGAATACTGCTGTCTGGCTAGAAGATTTTAAACGTTAAAAAAGTGATTTATTTATATATTTTTGATGTTTTTTTCTGATGATATTGTTCAACCATGTTTCGTAGATACTGTGCTCTTGGAGACGTTATTCACGAGCTTGGACACTGCCTTGGGTTTTTCCACGAACAATCTCGCCCTGACCGTGACCGATATGTTAGAATCAACACTAACAACCTTGCCTCTAACTATAAATGTAAGCAGTATACATACATGAATTATAAATTACACTAACGTTATCATAGAAATAATATGCACTTATTAACTGAGTAGGACGCGAACAAATTTAGCAGGTAATTGTGTCGTACAGAATGAGCAAAACAAGGTTTTTTACAAATGACGAACGACCGTATATTTGCTCGACCAGCTTGACCTAACTCAGTCAATAATTATAAAATAACTTTCCACTAAAAAAGTATATGGAGGAAAAAACACGAGCCACATGACAATATTCTTATAAGAATTGTCTGTATGTGATGTAATAGATCAAGCATGAGAAAGACTGTTTAATTCCTCCGATATTCAAACACGGAGAAGTTAGTTAAGGAGGAAACACTTTTTCAAGTGCTTGATTTGGTTTCTCAAACCATTTAAAATTCTTGGAGAAACTTAATGCAAAGTTGGCCATATTTTATGCTAATTGAGATCACATATCCAAACCTCCTTCACAGTAGTGATTTCCTTTGTCTTGTCCTCATGAATTATTTAAAATGAGTTTGAGAAGTAAAATTTTAATTTTAAAACAACTGGACATCCTCTATTTAAAAAAAATATCCACTATTTATAAGAGTTGATTTGAGGCCATATACTACTGTTTCTTATATATTCAAATCTTTAGCCACTAAAGACCGAATCGAAATATGGCGTACTCTTATAGTTCTTGTCTGTCTAGCCTTGTGTTCACGTTGGAAAACAATAGAGTTTTCATTTGTATGCGAGGCTGGGCAGTCAAAAATAATTGTTGTTCAAATTGGCCGCCATATTTCGATTCGGTGTATTATATCCACTATTTGTTCTCTGTGTTTCAGGGGCCAAATCCAACTTCGACCCTGTGGACAAACGATGGATTGATTACCGTGGTGTTGGCTATGACTATGGCTCATTGATGCATTACCCAAAGAATGCTTTTGCTGCTCGTGGGAAGGTAACAATCCAACCTCTTGACCGTAACGCACATATTGGTCAGAAAAATGGACTCAGTGGCCCTGATATCCAGCAACTCAAGAAAATGTATCATTGTAGAAATTAACGGATTGATTAATAGAAATAAAGTGTCATCCAGAGAATTTCCATGGAAAAATTGAATAATGCAGAATTAATAAAGATTATTATCAATTGCTTTTTTCCTTTTAATTTTGTAAAATGCAGTATTGTAAGGTGGGGAATTAAGCATTTCAAAAGCAGAATTTTTGAGATATGCTTGATTTGCCGCATACAAAGGAATGAAAACAAGGCTCTGTCATTCGTGATAACCTATTGTTTTATGTACAGAGACTCATTTTTCTATAGGACAAATCAAGTATTGTATATCTCGAAATGGGCTAAATCTATAACAAAACGCGCTTATGTATTTTAAGAATTGCCTAATGTCTACATATAGTAGAGCAAGGGGGGAATGAGGGAGCGCTAGAGAAAAACAATAAGAACGAGAAAAAGATGAAACACAAAACGTGAGCAATAAAATAGCAACACTGTCAAAAATCAAACAAGGTGTTAAGCAAAGTATATAAAGTTGAAAGGACATTGTTAGATGACGTCGTACCTTGAACATATATTGTACTTGGGTAAACTGATACGTTAGATTTGTTTGTAGAAATATGGCTATGTTATTGAAGGTTTTTTCGATATTTGAGTAAGTCAAGGACCACTGAGATATTTTCTTTGAAAATCCAACAAATATGACATTGAACAATGTCATTGTTTTGTTCATTGCAATCAGTGCTGTACCAAGGATGAGAGCGGTACACGTTATTGTGATATTTTGAGCACAATCTTTTTTGGCCCTTGAAGGTATCGATATTATGTTATGAAGTTATAATATGAATTGTTGTTAAAACAGTTTTTTGATTTTTTTAATCCTTCCTCAGTGTTGGATTCCAATCCCTCCCCGTCTCCTGAAATTTGTTTTTCAGCCTTTCAGCTGACATACTAGGTAATTTCCTAGATGTTAGGTTGTAGATTATATATCTCAACATTTAAATCATTCCCTGTTGGATTCCATTCCTTCCCTCTCCCCCTGAAAATATCTTTTTTAACTCTTGCCAAATCCCCCAGAGCCGCCACACAGGCTACTGATAGAAATCAGACGAAAACGCAAAAGAAAAAGAGATAAACACCTTTGATATAAAACGCTAAAAAGGGTGTTGAAAATATGACATAGAGTTGGATCAAAGCAGGGGGTGTTATCCCTACGGACATGCCTTTTCGCGATTAACTTTTTTTTCCAAATTTGTGAATATGTTTACAACAAATCGAGGCTGCGCAAATGCGCCCTTTGTCAAATAGTACAGCGGTGCTAGGTAACATGACACTGGACTTGTAGCTTCCTACGTACATTCACCTGCAAACAGACCACACGTCTGTTAATTAATTAAACATAAACAACTGATTTTAAAATAATTACTATAGTAAATGTTTCACATGCATTTCAAGTGCTTGTCAGTACGTACAAGTAAAAACAAGGTCGTGTGGAGTCAAGCAAACGACTGAACGGACAGTTGACTGGTTTTGATGACATAGCGGTTACAAACTAATTAACTGGTTTGAATTATTCATGGTGTTGTGATGTGGTATTGGGTTTTTTCATATCAACCGTCTTAAAGTGGTGGTTTTTGACACACGTTTACCCTACAGAAACAACTGACTACAATTGTATATATAGGTAAGTTCTTTTTGACACAAAATATTATTCGTTTATATATAACAAACAGTTTAAACGGCAAATGTGAACCTAAGAATCGATTGTTATTACCTGTATTGTGTTATAAAGTATCACAACGCTCTTTTATTTTTCAAAGTTTTGGTCCAATATTTCGTTTTAACAGCTGTATTGTTGGAGAAGCGATTATTTCAACAAATAACTGTAATTAAGATATCCTGTGTTTCGCTCATAAGCTATCAGTGTGACTGCAATTTTACTCCACTTACTGATCCATGCATTGCCATTATTTTAACAATACTCTACAAAATTCAAGTTTATTGTATTCGTTTACTCAACGTTTCGACGCAGACTGGTGTCGTTATCAGGATTGGGAAGGACTCGGTACTAGTTTCCCTAATCAATGTAATTAACAAATGACGACTGTCCTTCCAATCCATACATTCCTTTGTAATTTTGGGTAGTTTTAGATGGCTATAACTCTCTTAATATCCAACCAAAAGCACCAAATCTCAGGAATCTTACATATCATGATCTGCTCTTTTATGTTATGAGGTTTATTTCTTAATTACATTAATAAGGGTAACTAGTGCCCAGTCCTTTACTCATTTTGGAAAGGCTAATATTGTTATGATAATTAATATATGTTATCTAGCGCCGCTGTACAATTTGTCAAAAGGAGCATTTGTACAGGGATAATCTCGATTCGGAGTAAATTTAAATGTGTTTTGTATTGTTTAGCGGTAGTATTTTCCCGTGCTTGGCTTGGAATTTGTGAATATTTTTAGAACATATCGAGGCTTGGCCTGTGCAAATGCGCCTTTTTTCAAATAGTACAGTGGTGCTAGATATACGTGAAACTGGAATATTGTTATAATTATAAATCATGAATTGCAAAGGCAAAGTTTTAGGAAATGCTGTATTGATATATTTGTTTTGTAGTTTCAGATTTATCAATCATGAAGTGTTTCATGTTACTTGTTCTTGGTAGTGTGGCAGCTTTAGGTGAGTTGTTTTTTTTATAAGGGATGGACCATTATAGATATTTGCGGGGAATGTGGGGGTGCAAATGCCAAAAACCAATTCCAGCAAAATTTTAAGATTAAAAAAAAAAAAAAACATCATGCGCAACAAAACATCATGAACAAAATATCGTGCAAAGCTGAAAAAAATCTATCCTCTCACCAATACACCCCCACACCCTGCACCCGACTCTCCAAACATATCGACACAATCACTACCAGCATCACCCTCTACAGCTCCCCATGTGTTTATGCTTCAATCTTCACTAAAACTTCTCACATTACATTAATTGCTTACTGATACAATAGTTTTCCTCAAAAACTATACTAATCATGCACTTCTCCTATATTTTGTTTCTTTTTGTTTGAATCTTCTGTATTTGTTTTAGAGAGTCTACTCGGTGGAAATCAGTTCTGCTGCTGTAGAGATTCTTTTATGATTTTCGTACATTTATCATCCTTTTATAAATACTTTACAGCAACTGCTAAACCCGTTGTCAACCAAGAAATATCCGACAGCAGTACATCTGGGGAACTTGCTATCTCAAAACAAGACGAGATCATGAACTCTGATAATTCAAACCAAGTTATTGAGGGGGAACAAGAAAAAGATTTTCCAAAACCTTTGCGTGACGAAGCTACTGAGGAAGACAGCGACGTTTTTGAAAGTGGAGAAGAAACAATTCAGCTACAGCCTGAGGACGAGATGGATGATGGCACTGAACGAATCGAAGGTGAACGAGGGCGTGGTCAGTCAAAACCTCCATCTGATGACAACGCTGATGATGACACTGGACGCATAGAAGGTGGAAGAGGGACTGGACAGTCAAAACCTACATCTGATGACAACGCTGATGATGACACTGGACGCATAGAAGGTGGAAGAGGGACTGGACAGTCAAAACCTACATCTGATGACAACGCTGATGATGACACTGGACGCATCGAAGGTGGACGAGGGACTGGTCAGTCAAAACCTCCTTCTGATGACAACGCTGATGATGGCAATGGACGCATCAAAGGTGGACGAGGGACTGGTCAGGCAAAGCCTCAATCTGATGACAACGCTGATGATGGTACTGGACGAACTGAAGGTGGACCAGGGACTGGACAGACAAAGTCTACATCTGATGACAACGCTGATGATGACACTGGACGCATCGAAGGTGGACGAGGGACTAGTCAGCCAAAGCCTCAATCTGATGACAACGCTGATGGTACTCGACGCATTGAGGGTGGACCAGGGACTGGACAGACAAAGCCTACATCTGATGACAACGCTGATGATGACACTGGACCCATCGAAGGTGGACGAGGGACTAGTCAGCCAAAGCCTCAATCTGATGACAACGCTGATGGTACTCGACGCATTGAGGGTGGACCAGGGACTGGACAGACAAAGCCTACATCTGATGACAACGCTGATGATGACACTGGACCCATCGAAGGTGGACGAGGGACTGGTCACCCAAAGCCTCAATCTGATGACAACGCTGATGATGGTACTGGACGCGTCGAGGGTGGACGAGGGACTGGACAGTCAAACCCTGCATCTGATAACAACGCTGATAATGGCATTGGACGCATCGAAGGTGGACGAGGGACTGGACAGTCAAAACCTCCGTCCGATGAAAAGACTGAATATGACACGGAAAGCACAGAAGGTGGACAAAGGACTAGTCATTCAAAGCCTCAATCTGATGAGTCGTTTGATGATGATATCCAGCGTGTTGAGGGAGGGGAGGGGACTGGTATAGTGAAGCCTCTACATAAAGACGAGGCAGAGGCTAACACGGCTTCTAAAGTAACGAAAGCTAAATCTTCCAAATCAAAAGGCCCTAAACCTGGCGATGTAGAGGAATAGGGATTATTTTAAATATTATGCTCTGTAGTTAGTGTATATTCCACTGGTAAATCTAATGCTGTCATATAAAATGATATTTATGAATATTGCAAGCCAGTGTATGTGTTCTGTATGTAGAACTAAAATGGATATTAATATTGTAGTAAGGTGTAAATAGAAATATAATAAACAATTAACAATTACATTTATAGTACTTGTTATTCTGGCTGAGGAGTTAGGTGTGTGTTTGCATTTACGACGCTGCATCAGTACAGCTTGAAATATGGGCAGTTACTAACATATAATTCCAGCACTAATATATAGCGTTCTTAGTTCTAGCGTTCTTAGAACTTAGCTATCCTGCAAAGGCGTTCCAAGCTATGGCTATTAATAGTTGATAACTATTAATACACGGAGATATGATTACAAGCGAATACAAACGCAAAGGATACTATTGCATCCGTGCACAGAATGGAAATAAGTCGAAACAAGTTTGAGGTTATTGGGGATCGAGCCCAGGACTCTTACTCCGAACGTACTGAGCTGCACTTGTTTTCTTCTCAGTCCGTAGTTTTACCCAGTGACCATAAGTAATGTTTAAAGTACTTAAGAGCGGATTTCGAAATGATTTCAAAGTACTTTGGAGCGGACTTGCCGGGGTTTCAAAGTTCATCATGTGACCTAATTCGAGACACCTGGTTGGCTTATTACCTCATGGATAATTAATGAGTTTGAGAATGATACTTCGTAATTCAGCTCAGATTTTATTCTTCATATATTTCATTCCCAGTAGAGCATGATTTCGTTATGTGCGTACAATGTGCGGTATGCATATAATTACATTATCATTATCTCTGAAAACTGGTTCACGGTACGTATATAATTATAATATTACTATATTTTGGATAAGGCTGGTTCACATACGTGATCCCCAGCGATCGTGTGGAGTCGTATGTACACGCCTACTTTGCATTTGCTATTAAAATCAACCTAATAAAACTCCCGCCAAGGGCATTTGCTATTAAAATCAACCTATTAAAACCTCTATTTGCGATCCCACTGTGATCAAACTACAATAGTGTGGTTCTACCCGAAGTTGGGCGGATAATTTTGAAATCCTAATTGCATCTTTTCGTATCTGAAATACCGTATGCAATCTTGAAAACAATGCCATTACCATATATGGTATTGTAGGTGAGAAGTAACAAAAGACTTTGATTAGCGCGCGAGATCTTTTTCTTTTTTAAACAGGTTGAGATTGCAACAGAACAATAGGCATATCTTTGATACGTAATAAGAACATATACCGATAGTAAGACAAATTGACGTTATTTCTGATACCCTTACTATCATTCATTTTCTTGATAAATTTTATGGAAGAAAGACGTCTACCTACGACCTGATTTTATGGGTAGTTACATTTACAGCTGTGCTCGACTGACGAATCACGAATGACCCGATAGCGGGCCGTAAATACGTACAAATGTACATGACAAATTAAATAAATTCATGACCAGACCTAATTAAAAATATCGCATTGTTTTGCTTCTAGAAGACGAAATATAAGCGTCATGTGACCTTAAACAATATGTAAATAGATTCCTATTGATACATATGTCAAACATCTACTTCTTTTGACATTACAACAAGTTCAGATCCTTCAGGTAAAACAAGGTCCATTCCTTCCCATTCTAGTTCCAGCCCAGCGCTCAAAGAACTCAGCTCAGGTGGAGGAGAAGTGGTGACTGGAGCCTCAGTACTAGTCATGTGACATGAGCTTTGACCTGAGAGATTCGAAAGGATGTCGAGTGGGTCGCTGGTTTCGTCTGCCTACAAATGGAAAATTATCAGTAAACTGTCGTTTTATGATCATTATTCTGTGACGTAATTCCTGTTATATTAATTACAGATTCCAAGAGAGATAAAAATCAAATTTGTTATTCAGTTTTGTACTTAATTAATGTACTTAAAGGTACATTATGTTTTAGAAGCCATAAAGAAGATTGTTTCTTTTTTTTACACAATTTACTTTCATGCTCGACTAATACTAAGATTGGTAAAAAAAAAAAAATCAATTGCCACAACGAAACATCTTCATACGAAACTGCATGTGGAGTGTGGATGAGTGTTTTTATTTATACTCGCTCTGAAAGGCACTGGTGCAAACACAGGTAGCCTAAACAATCCATTTTACAGTAAATATATTGGACGAAAAAACACGCATTTTTCGTTGAAATAAATTTGAACATATCTAATTAAGTCCTGTGTTGTTGTTGACGTAAACCTTCTCCTACTCATATTTCGTGTTATTCCTTATCTTTTTTAAACGTTTGCACGCATGTACATAAAAGTGGGAAGGATGGGGAAAAAATAATGGGCATAAATGGAGCATATCAAATTAGTGGTACAATTTTCTACAGTCCCTGCTGGAGAAGGGAGGAGGACGTAAACCCACTCCATGGCAACTTATCGTCCAATCAGATTTAGTTTACAAAATACGCGGCCCGGTTACGTAGTTAACACAATCGGAAGGAAAAGTGTCGCTCAATATCTATGGTTTCGTGAGGTCTAACTAGGGATCTGCAAGAATGTTGCGGCCGGGCTTCTGGACAGAACGATCATTAATCTATGGTGCTGAGGGGATTTTGAAGGCGAAGGATCAGGGATTATACAAGATTTTCTAGACCATCGCAGACAAGGGATTCGTAGAGTCACAGCCTTTCCATTTTCAAGTACAAGTGAGGAAACTCTGACTAAAAAAATGGTCAAAACCCACTTTGAATGACATAAGATATCTTTATAATTATCAACGACACAGGACTAAGACATGTTCAATTTTTTTTCAACAAATAAATACGGGTTTTTTTTGGCCACACATTTACTGTAAAAAATGAATTGCTGGGGTTGCCTGTGGTAAAAATAGTACCAAATATGATTATAGTTTTTTTTATGTGGGTATAGTCATACTCACCTCGGCTTCTGAAGCTGTTGATGTAGAATCAATGTCAGAATCAAACTGGTGATCATTAATATGGTAGTTTTGTGCGGTTTTAATGTGATTATGGTAATTATAGTTTGTATGTATGGCTATATTAGGTAGAGATGCTCGTATAGTAGGTTCTGGATTATTATCATTCTCATCTTTAGATTCACTGGCATTGTTAGCCTCTTGTTTCTTGGCCAGTCGTGCCTGCCTTGTCTTTTCCAGTGAGCGTATTACCGCTGAGCAAGAAAGAATAAAAAGCCCAGCAGGCAGTGCGATCAAAATGATCATTGGGATTTTGGAACCAAGTGAATTTTCATCGTCAGGAGTTGTTATGTGTTTAACTTGAAGATCGGTTGAAGACTCACTCGGCTCTTAAATAAAATAACACACTATTATTTAACACTTTAAACAAATAGAAATTCAAAAAAAGGTCATTTTTTCAGGGTCAGAATACGTTTAAAAGATGCATGTCAAGTTTGGCAATACAGGTAAAATAGAATGCCTTTGGACTCTTACACACTAAATAGTAAATAATACTAAAAATGTGTATTACTTATTTAATTAGCGCACTTTCCATATGTATATGATCAAATGCGCTGTGAGTAGGGCATGGGACCGACTAATTACGCACTAATTCACGTGATTTTTAAACCAAATAAACGTGGTATTTTTTAAGAACAGTCAAAAAAATTTTAAAAAATCACGTGCTTCAGTGAAGCTGACAACAACTGTTTGAGTGAGTTATTTTATGGGCATTGGCATTCAGGAACCAATCACAACGCGCCTTAAAATCAAAGTATATCAGTTGTAAACAATACTAAGTTGATGGAGATACAAACCTGCCAATACAGTCAGCTGGATCCTCTGATAATCCTTGCCATGTTTATTAAAAACCAAACATACATACAACCCACTATTTTGTTTGGTAGCATTATGAATCCACATTGAGTCTTGATATTCTCGAGTTGCGTTTACTTCACTGCCTACCACCGAAGCAACTAGATGAGGCTTTTTAAATATATTCTCTTTTGTTCTCGCCTTGTCGTTTGTCGTATTCTGCTTACTGTGATAAAACCATTGGAAATAAGGAATAGTTCCACTACGTGCTCGGCATTCCAGTAAGACATGTAGTCCTGCTTTGGCAGATTTGTATCGTTGTTTGTTATTTACAATATTGGGTGGTCCTTGCGATTTGGTTTCTATAAAATAAGAGTTTTTTTAATAGAAAATATAGGATATTTTATACGTCGTACATTGTTCATAATTACGTCGTTCGCCATCACTGATTGCATCATAAAATATAGATATTACGCGGTTCAAAAAACAACCTGTTATTGGCCATGTTCGAAACGAGGAGGGGACTGGGTACTAGTTTTTAGAATTAGTGCAATTAATAAATAAAACTACATAACATGAAAAATCACATCAAAATATACCATATCACAAATTTTGATGCTATTTGGTTGTATATTTCCATTCCAATAGTCTCTCAAAGATCCATAAGATTACAATTAAAAGAATGTATGATTTGGAGTGACAGATATCCCTCCAAACTATACATTTCTTTATAATTTTTCACATATTTGAAAGGTTGCTACTTGGTAATTATTCAACAGTTTTTTCATCTGCTGTCAATCAAAATTTACGGAAATATACCGACTGATTGACGGCAGCGTTAACCGTCTTTTTCGTATTATCATTTAAATAATGCCAATGCTTCTTTTGTGATTTGGCATGAACGCCGTATGTGGTTCAAACAAAACACTAGTCACAAACAGGGATTGTTAAATCCTCAGTGGTCCTGTTAAGTCCCCAATATGCCTACTGTTGAGCGCATTGTTATGCAGCGACATTAGGCGACACTGACAATTTTAGAGAAAGGTTTCAAGATTACTTGCAGGTTAAAAAGAAAACGCCGCAGCCAAAGGCGATTGTTGGCAACATCGGAAAACATAGCTCTGTAATTATGAACATTTGATCTTTGTGAAGCAGAAACCAACCCGCTATTAAGTACTATATACAATATGAGTGGCCGATCTGTATGAGATATACAGTGGCGAGTCGAAGACGAGCCACTGTATATCTCATATACAGATCGAACACGAATATTGTATAGTACTTATGAAACTCCAACATTAGTTCTTTAATATTTTACTAAAATTGTCAAGATAAAAGTAAATTAAATCTGGCCGAGAAAATTCAAGTTAAAACTTATGCAAATCAGGACGAATCTGTATCGGATATACAACCTCCGTCACGGACGTGAATTCTTTTGTCAATTGCTCATTGATTATTCATCAATTTTATAAAAAAAAAAATTAAACAACCTGCAGAGAAGCCTGTCACAGCATAATATGATTATATATACTCAGACGGCCTATAACCAACTAGATAGAACGCAGCTAAACAACGAGGATGTAATTAATGCAAATATAAATATAACGAAAGTATTTCGAAAACATTGAACAAGTTATTTCAGCAATAAATATATTACAGTGCATGGTACCTCTATTAAGTGGTCACCCATTAAGCAGTCACCCTCTATTAGGCGGCCACAATAAAAAGTCCCAAATCTATTCCTAAGTTCTAAATGCTATTCAGCGGCCAATCTCTATTAAGCGGCCACTTTGGAAAGTCCCGAGGGTGACCGCTTAATAGAGGTACCACTGTACTATTTTCCATATTATTCATATTTTCTATTTCAACATTGTGTACACCTATTTCAATTAACGTTGTCCATCTAGAGTGGTTGATCTGAGACCGATAGGAATTGTGGGAGCTCGTTAAACTGCAAATGCACTATTATAATCACACTTGAATATTAATGTTTACTTCTGAAATACTGTTATCTGTAATTCAGCACCATTCAAGTGTGATCAAAACAATGTATTTGAAATTTAATGAACTCCCACAATTCCTATCGGTCTCAGATCTACCATTCCAGATGGACAACGTTAATTGAAATAGGTGTATACCTTTAACACACAGGTTGAACGTTCTTTTCCTTTGATGTGTCCCTCGAGTACTGTCCTGTATGCACTCATATATCCCTGCATCTGCCAGTAGTACGTTATTAAGCCATAACACGTGACTACCATTTTTGAACACAGCAGCCATTGGTCTATAACTAACGTCGCTCAGCGGCTGGCCAAACTTGTACCAATTGATGTTAGAGTAAATAGTGGAATTTGATCGTGGACTTAGGAGCATGGAGCAGTTAAGGTTTACTGTGGTACCAACATGCGCCACAACTCTGGATGGATAGTGTCTTTTGTGAATCCACTTTACATGACTCGCTGAATTACAAATGTCAGATACAAAAATAGTTTTAAAGTTTTTTTAATTTTAAAAATTAAAACTTTTTAAACTAACAGCCGGCATTTTTAGAAATTGACATACTCTTTAAAGTTAACAGTGGCATGGTGCATGGGCCTAGCTGTGAGAGCGATTGTATTTCAATAATTTTTAATAGAGTTTGTTTGGTGTGTTGTTCTCTCTGGGACAATACAGGGAGGGTTTTTACCGGGTGTATGATTAGGTTTTCCTCCCTCCACAAAAATGTGAGTAGAATTGTAACTATGTTTAAAATATTTAATTGAGGTGGAGCGAGTGAGTGTTTGACTCTCCCCAATTGCACTTGTGTTTGGCTGTATAATTGAGACGACAAGAATAAACTGTTTATCAGATATATTTTATAGTACGTGATACACTTGGAAAATTCATTGAAATATACCTATAGTATAATGATAATAGAGCCGATTAATTAACACGTATGTGAAACTATACTTTGAATAATAAATAATAATATAGAAGATATATGAACGACAAAATAGAAATTAGATAGGCCTGGTCGAAATCTACAGACCCATGTTGAGTTTTGAGTCTTCATATTATAATTATTATCATAAATGAAATCAATATTGCGATTTATCAAAATAGAAATAGAAATAGATAAAATTAATTTACAGTACATGGGGATTCTGTTAAATTGTCTTTATATTTACAGATTGTATATTTTTTCTTTTGGTATAAATTTGTTCATATTTCGTTTGTATTTGAATGACACATTATCAAGGTCTGTTGTGGAATGGTATGTGTTGAAATGAACATAAAAACTTTATGTAAATCTTTTTCTATGAAATTATTGACAGCTTAAATGCACCCTAAATGGAGTGTTGAATGACAGTAGCATCAGCTGCGAGAAAATTTGTCAAATAGGTATAAGAAATGATAGTCAGGAATTTACTTCCGGCCCTATATTCCGCTTCCTGTTATCCAAAATGCTACTTTAACCAAGAACTTGAGAAATGAAATAAAAGTCCTATTATTTTTGTTTAGTTTGCTTATGAATTGTATGATATATCCTGATATAAACATGTACACATTGCCGAATATTCATATAGTCTATTCAATGTTGGCCATAGCCCAACCAAAAGGAAGCCAAGGGGAGATTTAATCATATTAATATCACACTTATAAATTTGACAAAATGACAAAACGTTTGACAAGTCGTCAAATAGATTTTTTTTTCTCGCCGTTCTGCTCCATTGTTCGTTTTTATTAAATATAATAATTTGTCGCTCCGTTTATTTTACATTGTAAAGTATAATTTGTTAGCTTCTTGATATAAGACCTCGTCAAATTATGCGCGCACGTAACGATCAAGACGCTGTATTTGGTAGCTTCCCTATCAGAAAACACCTTCGAAAATTATGTGTGTGCGTTCACAAAGTAAATGGCTGAATATTCATCTTAAACAACTTTCTAGATCCATCATTCTTTGTAATTAATGAATGCAGAGCATTCGAGAGCAAAAAATGTAGCAAAAATAATCCGAGAGAACTCCCCATTAAGAGTAAATGTCCATGTCCAAGTAAATGTTTGGTTAGTCGCCAATAGCTAAGTACTTTATAAGTGTTTTTATTATCATCCTTCTTTCTCAGTTAGTGATTGAACATTCGAGAGCAAAAAATGTAGCAAAAATAATCCTAGACTAGAGTCCAAGTAAATTTCTGTTTAGTCGCCAATAGCTAAGTAGGTTATAAGTATCATTGTTATTTTATAAATAATCCGTACTGATTTCACTGAAGATGGATTCTAAATCTATAATTTTGGAACTGATAAAGACTTACGTACAATATATCAAAGGCATACTTTAACACAACTTTAAAACCATGCATTTTCTCTGCATTTTTCCAGATAATAGTGAAATATCATCATGCCAAAATCATTTCTTTGCGAAAAAATGACTGGTCATTTCCTTACCTGCAGTTGAAGCCAATAAGCTACACAACACTATCGATGTCCAAGTCATGGCGCCTTGAATTCCTGGAAACCCCGCCTTTTCTTTGGTACTACCATATCTGTATATATCGCTCCATCTTTTGTACAAGAAAGTCGTAGCCGTTCAGAAAAAATATAAATACTATTCAGAATAGCTATCTATGGAAAAACAGGAGCAAATTGTGTACGCGTATATGGATTACAATTATAGATTATATCATTTGTTTTGACGTGTGCGTTTAACACAATATTGCACTCATCGATGGGATCACGAAACGGAAATAACGAATGATGAGAGATTTCAAATAAATTCCTATTTCTCAAGAGAGCTCTAAGGGCAAAATGAAATTATGAATGATTTGACTTGGGAGTGAAATCGGTAGATTGAAGAACCGCAGATGGTTTTCAAGCATTGTTTCTGAATCCTTTTTGTTGATAGCAACATTTAAATTGAAATGAAAACACATCAAAATGCATGAATACAGCAAATACAAATTGAAAAATACCCTAATTGTTATGGGGACAATCGTGGTTTTGAATTAGCAGGAGGCCCATGAATCGTGAATGTATTTGAATTTTGACAAAATACCACAAAATTGCATGAACGATTCGCTTAAATTTCTCAACAAGCCGCAAAGTTCAAAGAAACAATTAGCTACACAGAATTTGCACATTGAAATATCGTACACACATCGTGAAAAGGATAAAAAACAATTTTTATCAAAATAAATATAACCATATCTCATAGGGTGGTAGTATTAATACTTTTAAAAAACAAAGAGATTCAAAGAGAAATTCAATGAAAATAGCTTGCGGTTTTTTCGGTAAATAGAAGTTAGTCTTCTCGATACTCATAAAGCACAATCTCTTTAAAAATGATATTTGGCTTTTCTTCCTCTCGTTATTATCAGGAATTAATCAACCAAGTGTATAATATTCCTTGGCTAAGCCAGGATGACATTCAATAATTCAAGCTCTGCCATCTGTATGTAGGAATTAATTCAAATTATATAGCGATAAACAGAAAACATTCAATACCGAACGAAATGAGCTTGAATAAAGCGTAGAATTTAACATCAATAAAACCTTAAAAGCCAAATAATGGGAAATGATATACATCTATTTATTCCAACGTGGTATTTTAGTGCTTTAAATTTGAAATATTTAAGAAGTCAAGTAGACAATATGGAATCGGCAAAAAGCAGAATTAATGTCGGCAGTAATTTCGAATTAATAATCAGGTTGTGTCAGTGAACGGAAAGTGTTTCATGTAAAGGAAATACCGTCAAATTGTCTCACAAAACACGTATTTACCTTGATTCAATGACTTTAGACGACGATGTTGCGAACCAACGGTTACATATTTTACATATTCCAACGCTGAGCCCGTGTGTATAGTTCATGCAGCGGCGTCTTCAAAACAGCTGTTCTGCTTGTCACGAAAACCTTGTCAAAAATATTAACGTCCATCGAAAAATATTTTAACGTTAAGAAATATATATACTATTTTCCCCTAAAAACACTGTAAAATTGTTGTTCTTTTTAATTCAACGTGCTAAACAACATTTGATCTGAGTTTTACTTTCCGTGGAAGTCACATTATGCAAACATTAATTAACATATGTATTTCCTGAATAGATACGTATTTAATGAGGTGTATAATTGGCAGCTTTCAACTACAACTTTTTAAAAAAACATTGAATAAACTGAATACTTAATGGTGCATTCAAAGACAGAAATCTATTTTTGCGAAGTAATATTGTTTAAAGTAAAATAAATATTTTTTTCTAATTTTAGTGCTTTTAGGTAGAATAAATAATATTTAGCTAGTTCAAAAAACGTTGAATACTGAGTAGTAAATCCAAGACCGAAATGCATTTTGGGTCATGTTATATTGTCTAACTTAAAATAAATATTTAAAATAATTTTGATCTTTTTTATTTCCTTTGTTACTCGAAACGTCAGTAAAGTTAAGTCAACAATTTTTACGGTGTTACAAATTTCATTATATTACCTATTTTATTTTAAGTGCATTCTATCCTGAACAATTTACTAGCTAATTATAGAGAGAAGATCGCTGTTTATTTTTTTATTTTTATTAATTGTCCCAATGATGTGACCCACAATGCCCTTAAGTCCTGGAATGCACTATTCAGTATTCAACGATTATTTTGAAATAGCTGTGTATATGTATTTTTTAGTGCATTCAATCCGAAACAATTTACTAGAGAGTAATATAAATCGCTGTATATATTTCTTTATTTCAAATCACAGAAACCCACAATGCCCTTTGGTTTGGGAATGTATTTTTCAGTATAAAGTATTCGACGTTTTTTGAAAAAGCAGCTGTATACCAGCAAAATAATTCAATGGAAATATGTTCAGATAAATGAGTCTACGATGACATTTCTTGGTATTTTTTCTAAAGCCCGTTTACACTAGCAGTTTTGTCGCGCGACAAGAGCTCAGTGCGATTTCAATGGCGATTTTATCGCAGATTTGTCAACGCTACTTTGAACATGCTCGAAATTTAGTGCAATTTGCTGCGACTTTCTGTCTCCTAAATTCGATCGAGCGTATATTCGAATAAAATAGCTGCGATAAAATCGCCATTGAGATCACAGCTCTTGTCGCGCGACAAAATTGCAAGTGTAAACGGGCCTTAATAGTTTTCATGCTCATATCACACCGGCAAAAAGTCATTCATCTAATCAATTCTATGAACCAAACATCAACTCTTGTTTAGCTTCAAAGACCAATATAAAAATCGCTAATATCCACTAACGTAAACCCCAAGGAAGCCTAACATTATCTGAGATAACTGGGGTTTATATAGGATGCATTCTGCAGGACTTTAAGTGCCAAAGTAGGTTTGTACGCAGGCTAAAGTTTAGATGATAGATGATAAGAGTAAGGCCTCGTCTACACGAATCCGATCCGGCTGAAACCGCATAGAAATATTTGCGTCCACACGAATCCGCGTATCCGGAGGATTCAAGTAAAAGTATGCGGTTTTGGTGATAGGATTTACTGGATTCGTGTGGACGATAGGCCGATTCGCATCAAAAAGTATGCGGTTTCAAAAGTATCCGGATCCGTGTAGGCGGGGTCTAAATATTATTAAGCGCTATAATAGTTAAGAGTTGTTTCACGCTTATGTGGCGTGCACTCGATCTACATGTTATTCTATTTTGTTCTCTTTATGTTTTTTTTTTTTGTGCTGTGTTATCTTGAATACATATGATTTATTGTCAATATATGAATGTTTTAAGTTTCGATAAATCGGTCTGTCTCAGAGAATGGAGAAATACTGTGGAGATATACTATTTTAAAGTAAATTTTAGCCTTTTTATCTGTATTTTCTTTCTCTCTTACGCTTTATGGTTGGCACGGGTGGTGTAATGGTTGGTTTAATGTTCGCCGTGGAGAACAGCGATTAGTGATTGGTGATTGGCGATTGCACGACCGAAAGAAACTATGGGTAATACGAAATCCTTCTTATTCGTTTCTAAATTACCCAAACACTGCCTCCACCGTTCAGCGAAACCTTCGTTTGGGTAATTTAGAATGGAATAAGAAGAAATTGGTATTACCCAGTAATTATTATTATTATTATTGTTTGTGTTGCTCTCTCTCATTGACAACGAGAGTTTTTTCGGCTTTTGCGGTTTTCCCTCCCTCGCAAAATCAACATGGACGTGAGCATAGCTGTGCTAAAACATTTAATGTTAGTAATGAATTCAATCTTTCGCTAGTTTATTTATTTGTTTATTTGTTTGTAAGTCTGTCTGTTTTTTTGTTTGGTTGTTTCTGTGTTTACTTCTGTGTTTGTTCGCTTGTATTTGATTGCATTTTTGTTTGTTTGTTTGTTTGTTTGTTTGTTTGTTTGTTTGTTTGTTTGTTTGTTTGTTTGTTTGTTTGTTTGTTTGTTTGTTTGTTTGTTTGTTTGTTTGTTTGTTTGTTTGTTTGTTTGTTTGTTTGTTTGTTTGTTTGTTTGTTTGTTTGTTTGTTTGTATGAAAACAAGACATAGACATATTAAAATCAAATGATTCTTTATATAAAAATAAACCAATAAATCTACAATAGATCTTTAACACTAAAACCATCAAATAAAAACAAAATAGTTACTATAACTGATATAGTTTCTATTTAGTGCAGATTTAGTCACTATCACTCACTAGAAACACCAAATACAAAAATAAAACAATACCTCACTACAACTTTACTTGTTTTTGATAGTGACTAATAGTGACTAAATAAGAACTAGAATCTGGATCTGAATCTGATTTTATTTCACATGGATATAAAGTTAGCGCTCTAGTTAGCACACAATCAATAAGGTATCGTATTAATATGTACGGAATACTATGCACGAGAAATATGTATATATATATATACCTTTGTAAAACATTTGTTTAAATATTTTTCCATGTTTAATGCTGCATATTGCATTAACTACCGAAATTTATATTACAGACACACTTTACAAATACCAAAATATTCTATTCACACTGCGCATGACCGACAATATGCCGATAACAAATACACATTTAAATGTGCAATACGTTTTAAGCTTGCAATATCAATAAGCAATATGCAGGAAAATCAAGTGATTAGCCGTGACTAGTTTTCGTTACCCACATATGATATGAAAAACTACATCCATGTTAGGTTGTGGTTAATAAAACGCTTGAAATTTATTTATAATTCATTACTTTTTCCGCCAATCAGATTATCTTATTTGATCACGTGGGTGAATTTCGAAATCCAATGAAACACATGGGTTTGACTCGGAATTTCACTCGAGAAACTTTTTATATTACATGATGATACTTCTTAAAAGGGTGATTATAGTCTATAACCGGATTCACTCATTAGTTTCTGCTTTTTTACAACAAGAACAAGTTGACATATAAAACTAAAAAAATAAGAAATTCTTAAAATGGAAATATAAAAATTCTATTGTCAGTTTTTAAGCGAATTATAGCATAGAGAGAAGGTAGTAAACCAATGAGACATAGATATAAGACTAATAAATCTTAAAGTATTTTCATTGTTTTCGCCTCTAGGTTATAATTTTTCTTTCGGGAGTTTAGTGCCTTAACTTTGACTTAACTGTTCGTTCTTTTCAAAATAATTTCTCAATTAATACTGTTCCTGTAATCTTCTTGTTGCCTTACTAACCTCGCATACCTATGAAAACTGAATTGAGTTCCTAAGAACAATAGGATGTCTCCATCGTTCGATTCGGTCATTGAAAATTCTTAACTTATCACATCACACTATAAAACGTCTTTCTTTTTATATCCAAGTGTGAAATGCTGATTTCTTAGTTTTATGAACAATTCAGGGTTTTGGGCGAGAGTGTAGAAAATAATGGTTAAATAGATACTTGTATAATTGAGAAACGCTAACAGAAACAATTATAAAAATTGAAGAGAAAATTATTTAAATTCCTGTCAGGAATTTTTTCCGAGCTCATAAGGAATTCATTCTGAATGATCGTGACTCTGATCTTCTATCATTTCTTCCTAGCTTCTCACCATTTATTTATTATTTCAAAAATGTCAAAGCTTGGAAAATAGAAAACATTTTGGTTGAAAAAACGTTATACTATGAATGTCAATGTTATCATGTTCCAACTTCTACCTCATTACAGTGGAATATATTCTTTGGAAATTAAGTGTTTTAATTATTTGTTGATATGTATATTCTCAAAATTGCTGCAGGTAGTAGTCCAACTCTAAGGGCGGAATATATTACAGGCTCTTGAGGGTGAAGATGAACGCCAACAGCTGTGAAATAGTTAAATGATTCGAAACACAGCACTGTGAGAGCGGCCATCGGCGTTACCGTTTCGAAATCTCCATCAAGTGAAAATATGCTATAATCCCATCCCTTCAGATTAATTAAAACCACTTTGCACTTAAATACGAGGGAATCAATCATGCACTTAACACATTCTACACGTAGTGGATAAGCCTTAGGATATCATTCATCTTATCGTAAAAACTTAAAAAGATCCTTAATTCGTTAAAGATGAAAACACTAAAATTTAGGACAATGTTTTCTTTTAAAATATCTTTCGGCGTTATAAAAAAAACCGTCGTTATATATACATACATATATATAATGAGGAGCCATGAGGAGCTGGGTCAAATCGCCTTATAAGGTCATTTTAAACTGTACTTCAATCGCGTAGCCATTCAATTAATGGCGTCATTTATCAACTTCGGTCTTCCTTATCCGGCCAAATCACGTAAAGGAAACGCTTCTATCAGTCTTATCAGTGCGTTGTGTGATAGCATCTGGAGTAAGGACTGATTGTGAACGTCCTTTATTGTCATGATTTGTCATACTGTCCCTCATTCCTTCTCCAGCATCCCTACAAAGTCCCCCATTGCTAATACCGTTACTGTTACCGAAATGGACGCCTGTCACATTCTCGTGACTTAGTTGAAATGCTGAATTCTCTGCCCCTTTGTGACTGGATTTGTCATCCATCGGATAAACTTCAATGTCTGAAGAAGCACCAGGTTTTGAGTCATTCTTTTCAGCGGTATTACAATTAACGTCTGTTGATTGGATATCAGTAGTGGTGACATCATCGGAATTACTCAACGCTGATTGGCTGGTCTTACTATTCACGTCACTAGAGACTGGCATACTGAAAGTTTCCACGTTCAAAGACATCAGCCCTTGAGCAAGGCCTTTCCTCTGTATGTTGTTTTTGGCGGGCTTTTTATTACGTGGACCACGTGCAATAGCGCTGCGGTAACTGTTTCTCATATCGTACATTCCTGGCGGTACGATCTGTTCAGGACGTACCATTGATTCATCAAAACTTGACTCAGTACGGACAACTCTTCTAGTGTTCCTTGTGGCATAAGTACTATGGTTGTATGAGGCGATTGAGATATCCTTACCAATTATTTTATAGATGATTTTCTTGAAAGTGATCTTAAAGTCTTTGTTGCGAAACCCATATATGATTGGATTACATGCTGAGTTCCCATATTGCATCAACTTTGTGACCAGTCCCACTTCAAAAGGGACTTTTCCACATAGTTGTACACCGTAATTACGGCAGATAGCAAAGAAAAAGTTCAGTGAGAAGAATGGAAGCCAGTTGATAGTAAAGAGGCCAATCACGACTGCAACAGTAGTAGCAATACGCAGATCCTGTATTGAAAGTAAATAATAGGTGTTGTACATCTGTATTGCCGTACAGCAAGAACGCACAGCACAGCACAGCACAGCACAGCACAGCACAGCACAGCACAGCACAGCACAGCACAGCACAGCACAGCACAGCACAGCACAGCACAGCACAGCACAGCACAGCACAGCACAGCACAGCACAGCACAGCACAGCACACCAAAGCACAGCACATCACGGCAAATACTTCAAAACTTACATTTAATGACAACAGTAATTGCCTCACCTTTTTGAAGGAGCGTACACCTCTTCCATGAGCATGCGCACTGGCTATTTTAAAAATGATAGCATATGTCACTAGAATAAGGGTCAGCGGTACAAGAAAGAAAACCGAAAATAGTATGGTGCCGTACGTGTCTTTCTTTTTCGACCAATCTGCCATGTGCTTTAATGAGCCAGCCAATATACCAAGCACCCAGGCTAAACCAGCCATTGCAAGAATGGTAGCTGAAAATAGAATCACATATATACATACATTTATTTGGGTTATTTATCCTGAGTTTAATACTATTTTTTGCTTTCCCAGCTAGATGCTAGTTTTAAAATTGAGGGGAAAATTATTTTCTTTTTCTTTTTTTGAATTTCAGGACAAGTTTCTTTTCAATTTTAAACTATTGCATTGTGGAATGGAATGGACGGTAGCTGGTCACCTTTCCTTGCAGCACAAGTGGTGCAGTTCAACATGGATGAGTTTGGGGCACTTACAGTCCGAAGGCAATTACATATAGCAACCACCTTGACTCAATGATAACCACACAGCTCGAATCGTATATATACAGATATGGTAAAATATATAGAGAACTTAAAAACAGCAGAGTGTTTTGAGATATTAACTGTTACTTACGTATCTATTGTTTGACTCTATATGTTAATCTGTGACAAATTTGTTAATCATTAAGAAACTTAATCCTCTATATCGCTTATGCAACAACACGTTTTTGAACTACGCTACTTCATCGACCCTCGCTACATATCTATATCTATATTTACGATAATCTACAAATCTATCTACGTACACCAAAGTAAGTGATTTTTAACTTGATTACGAACGTTTTTTGATATGATTACATTATCGTTGTACCAAATACAGTACGTTATAAGACGTTGTGATTTATGTAAGCAATTAGTACAAACTAGCGTATATATTCATTAACTACGTATCATTGACGTATTATTGTACTTTCTACAGTCTTAGATTTATTGTATCTTGAATCGTAATTAAGTTAGCTTTTTCTATTATCATTATTTCAGTTCGAACCAGTAACAGTACCAGTAAGAATATCAGCAATCGCAATAAATCAATCTACTGCGTTCGAAAAGTGTACCGTCATCTATTGTTCCACCAACCCTGTAGTTGTAGACTACATTAGTTCGAATTTGCTACGTGAATTGTGCTATATATTAATGAAAATCTACTAAAGTGACTATGCCAAGGATAAATGGAATGATTGGAATGTAACATTGGTAAAGCACGTTTTGAGGTCTATTGCGTGACCAATGGAATGATCGGAATTTGATAATCCATCATGGAGGAGTTAAGACGATTAAAACGAGCTAGGAGCACAGCAAAGGGGCTCATAACAAAAAAGCAAAATGAAATAAAGGAACTGCTACTGAACATTGAAAACCTGGAAAGTATCAAAGAAAAAATTCCAGAATTAGATAGCGTATTCGAGGAATTTAAGGCCGCTCACGAAATCTATCATGCAAACTTAAGTGACGATTGCGATATCGACGAATCTGAGGAGTATTTTGCAGCGGAAATGTCAAGGGTTTGCGACCTGAAAGAGAGAATAGCAACTATAGCCGCATCAACCGCACAGAAGTCCCAAGAGACAGACGACGCGTACGACAACGTGAGTTTGAGCTCGAGCTCGAGCTCGAGCCGCAGCTCACGTTCGAAAAGGGACATTTTAGCAAAGAAGGCTGCACTCAAGGCGCAAGCTGCACTTCTCAAGAAACGACAAGCATTACAAGAAGAAGAGTTTCGTCTAAAGCAAAAGATGGAACAGCTCGATCTAGAAACCGAACTGGCAAAGGCTAACGCTGAAGCGAAGGCGTACAGTAGTGAAAGCAGCAGCGACTCGGAGTCTGGAACCGACTCTTCAGACGAAGAAATCAGTAAAGAATTCAACAAAGAAACGAAACCCACAATAAAGCCTGAACCTACAAAATCTCCAAGCAATCCTACTCCAGTGAATGAGACATCGGCTACTGCCAAGGAAAACGAAGGAGCGATCTTGAGCGTAATCACAGCGCAAGAAATGCAAACAAAACAGATCGAAAATCTCCTAGTTCAACAACAGCGACACACCCTTGCTTTGATGCTGCCACAGCCGGAAGTACCTACCTTCGATGGAAACCCAATTAATTACTGTAGCTTTATCCGTTCCTTCGAGAACCTGATAGAGCTTAAAACGGACAGCGACAGTGCAAGATTGTACTATCTTGTGCAATACACATCAGGAGATGTCCAAGAGCTAATGCGAAGCTGTCTGTCTATGCCTCCTGCAGAAGGATATCAAGAAGCTCGAAAGCTCTTAAAGCATAGGTATGGACAAGGTTACAAGATAGCTTCGTCCCTAGTGAACAAGATAACCGAAAGCAATCCAATAAGGACGGAATCCGGAGAAGCATTACGTAGATTTTCCACTCTGCTTACAAGCTGCAGAAACACGTTAAAGGAAATCGGCTTCTCGAGCAAAATAGAAAACCCCGACACGTTGAAACGCATCGTGGACAAGCTACCATTCGGACTACGACTCAAGTGGCGTGAAGTCGCAGACAGAGTAACAGAAAAAGAAGGAAGAGAGATAACCGTCGACGATTTAGCCTCATTCGTGGAGGACCGAGCTAGAGTAGCAGCCCATCCAATATTCGGCGACCTATCAAGCGACACTTTTAAGACCAGGAATAAAGCTGACGACCGAAACTCACGCAGAACAGCTGTCACGTTTGCAACTCAAGTCAACAGAGAAACGGCACAATCAAACGGCGGCATGACAATCCCACGTAAAGGACCCGAGTGCCCGTCTTGCCAAAGCAATCACTGGCTCTCTCAATGCACCAACTTTAGAGCAATGAGCTTAGAGGAAAGACATAAGCTCGTTCGTAACAAAGGATTGTGTAACAATTGCCTCACTTCCGGTCACATGGCCAACTCCTGTCCGAAGGCTAGCTTCTGTAGGATAGACGGATGTGCACAGAAACACTCGACCTTCCTTCACCCAAAACAAAGCGTCCAAGAATCGAAACACGACGGCATGAATGCCACAAACGGAAATTCGAAGCCGACTTTCAATCAAAGCTCCACACACGCACGTAACGGCTACGTCAAGAGCCAGCAATCCGTTCCTGCTCAAAGGGTAACGGCTCTCCCAATAGTCCCAGTCAAGGTAAAGGCACAAGGCTCCAATAACATAGTTGAGACGTACGCGTTCCTCGACGGGGGATCAAATACGACCTTTTGTACCGAAAAGCTCAAACGCCAACTCGACGTGCAAGGAAAGAAAACAACTTTATCCATTACTACCATAGAGAAGGCCAATAGCCAAACGGAATCTACAGTCCTCGGCCTTGAAGTCTCAGCGCTAGACGGTACCGGTCGCGTTGAACTACCTACAGTTTTTTCCATCACAAGTCTCCCTGTCTCAACTGAAAGTCTAGCTACTCAAGTAGACGCGAGCAAATGGTCGCACCTCGAAGGCTTGGTCATACCGAGTATAGACGCAGACGTCGACCTGCTGATCGGCAGTGACGTTCCTCAAGCCCTACAACCAGAAGAAGTAAAGGGAGGTTCAGAAGGAGAACCTTACGCAATGAAAACCATTCTAGGATGGGCCATTGTCGGCCCATTGAAGAAACAATCTGATAACTTCCGCACGTCGAACTTCGTTCAATCCGACACCGCTCTTGAAGACCAATTCAAAATGTATTGCAACATGGAATTCAACGATGCACTCTACGACGAAAAGAAGACCATGTCTCAAGAAGATAAGCGTGCTTTGAAGGTTATGGAGGACACCATAAAACTAAAGGATGGTCACTACGAATTGTCGTTGCCTTGGAAACATGAACCGCCCAATCTTGAAAACAATAGACGTGTAGCTCTACATCGTCTCCTTCTGCTAAAGAAACGCCTTGCAAGAGACCCCAAGCTACATCAAATGTACTCCAAATTCATGGCCGCCCTTCTAGAGAAAGAGCACGCAAGAAAAGTCACCGACGTCCACGTCCCGGGAGATACCGTCTGGTACCTACCGCACCACCCGGTGTTCCACCCAAAGAAGCCAAACAAGGTCCGCGTTGTCTACGACTGTTCAGCCAAGCACCAAGGCAACGCTTTGAACAGCGAGCTCTTACAGGGGCCGGACCTGACTAACTCACTAGTTGGTGTGCTGACGAGATTTCGCGAGGAATCAGTGGCCCTAATGTCGGACATCGAGGAAATGTTCTACCAGGTTCGTGTCACAGAAGAAGACCGTGACGCGCTTAGATTCCTGTGGTTCAAGAATGGAAATCTGTACGGAGACATCGAAGAGTTCCAGATGAACGTTCACCTCTTCGGGGGAACATCGTCACCGAGTTGTGCAAACTTCGCTTTACGCAAAACCGCCGATGACAACTCAGGCGAATTCAGTCAGCTAGCCATCGAAACCGTCAAGAGAAATTTCTACGTCGACGACTGTCTGAAGTCTGTGGCAACAGAGAAGGCTGCTATCCAACTGGCGAAAGAGTTACGTGACTTGCTAGCGAAGGGAGGTTTCCGGTTGACAAAGTGGATGTCAAATTCACCTGCAGTCCTCTCATCCATCCCAGAGCAAGATAGAGCACCGTCAGTAAAGACTTTGGACTTTGACACCCCCTACATCGAAAGAGCTCTAGGTATTCAGTGGAATGTATCTTCTGACACCTTTGGCTTCACCATCACCATCAAAGACAAACCAGCTACAAGACGAGGTATACTCTCCATTGTCAGCTCGATCTACGATCCATTGGGATTCGTAGGCCCGTTCACGCTACCAGCAAAGATGCTGCTCCAAGACTTGTGCCGCCAGAAGCTAGGCTGGGATGATCCCTTACCGGAATCGGACCTACAACGGTGGCGGGACTGGCTAAAGGATCTACCAAGACTCGAAAACCTATCTATCCGTCGGTGCTTCAAACCGGAGGGATTCGGAGAAGTCACAGCAAGTCAACTACATCATTTCTCTGATGCTTCACAGCTTGGTTATGGCGCAGTGACCTACCTCAGATTAGTGAACAAAGATGGGAAGATCCATTGTTCGTTCGTCTGCGGGAAGTCCAGACTAGCACCTTTAAAACCCCTAACAGTACCAAGGATGGAGCTGTCAGCCGCTGTTTTAGCAACTAAACTAGACAAGATGATGAACCAAGAGCTGAGTGTGACACTCACAGACGAGTCTCTCTTTTGGACAGATAGCACCTGTGTTCTTGGCTACGTCGAAAACGAATGTAAGCGCTTCCACACGTTTGTTGCGAACCGGATAGCAGCAATACACGACGCGACATCACCACAGCAATGGAAATACGTTAATACAGAGTCGAACCCCGCTGACGAAGCGTCCCGAGGCCTGCCAGTGACCGAATCTCTGGATGAAGTTCGTTGGATTAAAGGGCCATCCTTCCTTTGGCAACCAGAGTCGACTTGGCCAAAACGACCGAATAACACAATAAAGATTCAAGATGACGACCTCGAACTCAAAAGAGAAGTCACTGCATGTGCAACACAAGTCAAGACACACGACGAAGTTTTTACAAAAATCTTCGAGAGATTTTCTTCTTGGATGCGCTTGAAGAAGTTTATAGCCTGGATGTTACGACTCAAAGAGAATCTTCGGAAAGCATCTAGTACACGTCGAGAACAAGGAGCTGTCATCACCTCCTCGAAGAAACCAGTTCCTATCACAGTAGATGAATTAGACGCAGCAGAGAAAGCGATCTTCAAGATCGTTCAGAATTCAGCCTTCCCTGATGAAGTCAACGCGTTGAGTTCACGTAAATCTACAGTCCTACAGTCAAGTTGTATTTACAACCTCAGTCCCCAGTTGAGCAACGGTCTACTATGCGTGGGAGGACGCTTGGCGAACGCACCTATCAGCGAAGAAAGCAAGCATCAGATTATACTGCCAAGTAAGCAATACGTCACCGAGCTGTTGATCAGACACCACCACGTCACCAGCGGTCATTGTGGTACAGAATACGTACTATCTCATATGAGGCAATCATACTGGATCGTTAGGGCTCGGTCAGCAGTACGTCGCGCAGTTGGCACATGCTTCCTCTGCCGAAAGAATCACGGCAAGGTACATCAGCAGAAGATGGCGGATCTCCCAAGAGATAGGGTGACCCCCGATAATCCACCATTTACGTCCGTTGGGATTGATTTCTTTGGGCCGTTCTCGGTACGGCGTGGACGAGCGACAGTAAAGAGGTATGGGGTTCTTTTCACCTGCCTTACCGTACGAGCCGTGCATATAGAAATCGCCCACAGTCTCGACACAAACTCGTTCATCAACACCCTCAGAAGATTCATCGCAAGAAGAGGTCCCCCTAAAGAAATCAGAACCGACAACGGAACGAACTTCGTAGGCGGCGAAAGGGAGCTTCGTGAAGCAATTCAAGCGATGAATCAACAAGCCATCCACGAAGCGCTGCTGGCAAAGAATGTCAAGTGGACGTTTAACCCACCTTCAGGTTCTCATCACGGCGGTGTGTGGGAGCGTTGCATCCGGTCAACCAGAAAGATCCTCCAAGCGCTCTTGAAGGAGCAAACCATCTACGACGAGACCTTATCTACTCTGATGTGCGAAGTTGAGATGATAATGAATGGTCGTCCACTTACGAAGGTGTCCGACGACCCCCGTGATCTTGGAGCTCTCACTCCTAACCATCTTCTACTGCTGCGCCCAGGTTCAACCTTTCCACCAGGTGTCTTTACGAAGGAAGACTGCTACAGTCGCAGGAGATGGCGACAGGTGCAACACCTAGCTGACGTGTTCTGGAGGAGATGGGTTAAGGAGTACCTGCCAAGCCTACAAGCCCGTCAGAAGTGGATCCAGCAGCAGCCCAACCTGAAACTTAACGACGTGGTACTCATCGTTGATGACACCACCCGACGCAACTCGTGGCCGCTCGGTAGAGTGGTCGAAGTTTTCTGCAACAGCGTTGACGGCCTTGTACGTTCCGCGAGAGTCAAGACAAGGACGTCAACCCTCATGCGCCCAATCAGCAAATTGGTACTTCTGGAGGAAGCCTAAGAGCAATTAGCTCGAACATTGAACTATTTTAAAACCACTATATATCATATGTTATCGTTCAATATTGATTTAAGAAACTCTGATTATTATGATTTATATAAAGGCGGTTATGCCTTTAAGGGGCCGGAATGTTACTTACGTATCTATTGTTTGACTCTATATGTTAATCTGTGACAAATTTGTTAATCATTAAGAAACTTAATCCTCTATATCGCTTATGCAACAACACGTTTTTGAACTACGCTACTTCATCGACCCTCGCTACATATCTATATCTATATTTACGATAATCTACAAATCTATCTACGTACACCAAAGTAAGTGATTTTTAACTTGATTACGAACGTTTTTTGATATGATTACATTATCGTTGTACCAAATACAGTACGTTATAAGACGTTGTGATTTATGTAAGCAATTAGTACAAACTAGCGTATATATTCATTAACTACGTATCATTGACGTATTATTGTACTTTCTACAGTCTTAGATTTATTGTATCTTGAATCGTAATTAAGTTAGCTTTTTCTATTATCATTATTTCAGTTCGAACCAGTAACAGTACCAGTAAGAATATCAGCAATCGCAATAAATCAATCTACTGTGTTCGAAAAGTGTACCGTCATCTATTGTTCCACCAACCCTGTAGTTGTAGACTACATTAACAATGATTACTTAAGATTATTTGGATTGAGAAGGCCTCATGTAACTCCGATAATTACGTGTTATACGAAATAAGGTCGAGGCGCGCAAACAATCAGGGTCGATAGTGGGCCTTTAGATTAAATTATCCTTTATTCTACAAGGCTAATATAGATATAATACAATCCGCATTAAATAATTGTCGAGGCGCGCAAATCATCAAGGCCTTTAACTGGGCAGATAGACCAAATATTGGATCGGGAGACTTGAAACAATCAAGAAATTGAACATTCTTGAACAGAACAAAAGAAATGTATGGTGGTTGCACAACTTATAAGTTTCTGTTAAATGGCCATACCTTTCCTAATATTCCTGTGCTGTATTGGTCTCAGCAAGGCGTATCCTCTCTCCAGACTAATCATAGTTAAATTCATAATGGAGGCCACACCTATTGTAACATCAATTGCCAACCAGACTTGATAAAAATCGTCAGGCATTGAACTGGTAGACAACGTTAGATACACATAATAGGGCACTGAGCATATGCCAATTAACATGTCTGCAAAAGCCAACGAGAGAATAAAGTAGTTGGTTTTTGTTCGCAGTCGACGATTCACTCCAACAGAGGACAACACTAATAAATTGCCAGCCAGGATACAGAAGATTAAAAAACAAAAGAGCACAGACATTATGTAGTTTGTCGCGTCCAGTACTTTGGTAGGAGGTTGACCAAATCGTGGCCGTGTACCGTTGTTAAACACGGTGTTGTTTGTGCTGTTTGTTGTTGATAGGTTGAATAGAGAAGCCATGTTGTCAAGATCTTTATTCTGTAAATATACAAAACAAGCCGTCAGCTGTGTTTGATAAAGTTTAGGATTTGCATAATTGTTTTTTTTATTAAAGCGAAAACACTATACACCAGGGGCGGGTGGGATGGGGGGAAAGGTGTATGTGTGTGTGGGAGGGAGGGAGGGGAGAGGGAGGGGTGATCCCTTGGGGTGATCCGTTCTGTGCGAGAGGTCCCGAGTTCGATTTCCAGTGACCTCGCATCCTTGTTTCATTTTCTCTTCTTTCCGTGTAGCTATTTAAAACGGAGCATTGATGGAGAGAGGGAAGTAACATAAGCGCACCGTCGGATCTCTGGAAGACCAACTTCGGCTAAAGGGACTTCCGACGTTAAATACTATTCTTTACTATATGTAATCGTGTGCTCTCAGTTTTACACCGCTCACTATACCGTGATTTAAGGTTTATCACCTCCTGCCCGGTTATTACATAGACACTCTTTTAAAGTAATTCACTTGAATTAGAACTGAGTAGTAATGACATCGTTCTCAAATTGTGTATGGTCATTTATTGCACCATGTATAGAAGTTTGAAAATACACAATAAAAAGGGGGAGGGTCCGCATTCTCGTTATCATGCTACATGACCTCATAATATAGCAAATTACGGTCTTGATGACTGTTATGCTTATAAAAGGAAGTCCAATATAAAAGTCGCCTTTTTTTGGAAGAATTTAAAATTTTAAGAAAGTCACAAAAACTCATGTTAAATTCAGTTCTTAATATTCTGAGTAATGATTTGTGTTGTTTAACTACCTACAGCTTTTATATTGGAGAAATATCGGATTATGTACGCACAAAAAGTCGACCTGGATTCGATCCTTCAGACGGCTTTTGTCAGTAAAAATATATGTCCCCCAATGACATTCTTGTCATATTTCGTGTGTGGACGCTCAACCTGACCCATCGTCTACAACAATATCTAAACTAAAAGGGGTCTTATTCTCGATCGCTAGTTTGCGCGATATGTTGTAAAACACCGTCATTTTCGCTGGTAAAAAAAAAGACGTTTCCTTGAGATGACTGGGACGATTTTCTAAATTATCAGCATTTTTCGCCCCACAATATTTAGAATAACCTGATCTATATCTTGCACTGTTTTTAACACGTACTATGAATAAAAAATGCTTATAAATGTCGTAATTTTACAACTTTTGAAACTTGCCATGCTTGCGCAGAAATGTGCGCCGTGCAAAACAAGGGAATTACTTTAAAAGGATAAATGCAAATACTATATCAAGAAACCTTCTAGTTTCCAAGGCAATGCTCCCCCTAAATCATTGTTGCAGTAAGAATTGTCAAACCCAACCATTAACATTGACCCGGGGAGAAGGGGTCGGGCCGGGGTACGACAGCAAACCTCTATAATAATGATTTATTGATCACTAGCTATATCTATTTTTAAGACTGTATACGCAGGGTTGTAGCAGACGTGCACAAGTATATAAATAAAAATATAAATCAATCAATCAATCAATCAATTAACAAATAAATAGATAAGTATATCAATATAGATAAATAAATATATCAATAAAAAAATATATAAATATATCAATAAATAAATATATCAATAAATAAATATATCAATATATCCATAAATATATCAATAAATAAATAAATAAATAAAATATATATCAATAAATTAATAAATATATCAATAAATACATAAATATATCAACAAATTAATAAATATATCAATAAATACATAAATATATCAATAAATTAATATATCAATAAATAAATATGTCAATAAATAAATAAATATATCAATAAATAAATATATATAACAATAAATATAACAATAAATAAATAAATATATAAATAAATAAATGAATAAATAAATAAATAAATATATCAATAAATAAATATATCAATAAATAAATGAATATATAAATAAATAAATAAATATATAAATAAATAAATAAATATATCAATAAATAAATAAATAAATAAATAAATGTATCAATAAATAAATAAATAAATATAGATCAATCAATCAATCAATCAATTAATCAATCAATCAATCAATAATAAATAAATAACAACAAGACAAACAAGCAAATAAACAAACAAACTAGCAACCAATTAGAACACAAGCACTATATCCATGCAAGAACAACCGCTACTATGAAATAGTTCTTATTTAGTGACTAGTGTACACTATCAAAGACAAGTAAAGCTGTAAAGCTGATGTTTCTGGTTGTGCATGAGTAATAGCTGTCACAATAAAGTCGCTAAGTAGAAACTATTAGTAAGTAATTACTTTGGTTTTATTTAGAGATTTTAGTGCTTTAGCTTTCATAAAACGAATTGATCACTTGTTTTAATTATTCTGACAGATAAATTCTAACCTGTTCTTGTTATAATCATATTAATGCGATGCTGGTGTATCTATCTACAAGGGGTGGCTTACAGAGCCCGCTTTTTAGTTAGCCTACATAAACTATATTTATAGCTCGAGGACTCGCCGTTCGGTAGATATTTAGGTCTTATTAACCGAGCGCGAGGTCTGTACGGGAGAATCTTGACTGAGGTCTGTACTCCGACCGAAGTCAAGATTCTCCCGTACAGACCGAGCAAGCTCGGTTAATAAGGGTTTTATTATATGACAACAATTATTTTCGATAAAAAAAGTAATAGCTGAATTTTGACTTCCGTAACAACTTCCAACAGACTACGTTCCCAGGGGTATTTATTCTGGGAGCGAGAAACAAGCGACAGAAGATTACCCCTGGCCGGTTCCCGAGAATGGATTTTAAAGGACTTTTTAAATCTATTTGTCCTACAATGGGGAATGTCAAATTCTCTCATCCTCAGTTAGAAAATATAATGTAATTTTAGATTTTGAGCATTTTGATGAAAAATTGATAACAATCTGATAGACCTTTGCACGGTACGGTTCTTATCCAACAACCTCTGCGTCGATAGCTTGTAATTTATTCTTTAGAATTTGACTACAGTCCGTGGAATTTTGAAGTGTTTCATTTTGTTTGATAATGTGTATATTCCTTAAACTATCGCGAGCTGTAGTCGAATTGCAAAGAATATATAACACGCTATTGAGGTTGTGAACGAGAAACGTGAAAAAGTATAATCGAGAGAAATTGTCGTTGTGTTTAGTTTTAATTGGAATACGGTTAAATAAATAGGTTATTAATAAATAGAAATTGAAAATAAGATTGTGCAAAAAAAAATCACCTTTTAAATCGGTTAACCTTGAATCTTTAGATCTTAAAATGATGTTTTTCTTGTTGTTTAAAAACCCTTGCTTTTCCTCCTAAGGCATGGACCGTTGAAACACTATCGTTTTAATAGACAGTACTGTTTATATTACAAATGAGTGCGACTGCTGTGTTTCTAGTATATTCTAAAGACACACACTTACTGCTTATGACCATAAACCATTTCTTGTTGTTTTAAAACCCTTGCTTTTCCTCCTGCTAAGGCATGGACCGTTGAAACACTATAGTTCTTATAGACAGTACTGTTTATATTACAAATGAGTGCTGCTGCTGCTGCTGCGTTTCTAGTATAGTCTAAAACACGCACTTGCTGCTAATGACCATAAAGTAAATACAGTTTTTATTTTTAATCGTCACGCACTCACTCGTTGTGATTGGTCAGTAAACAACTCATCTTTATGCCAAATTAGAATCAACCTGACTGGCAGACTGTCTGGCAAACAAGAAATTGAATGCTAGGAAATGAAAGGATTATAACTAAAGATAGACGGAAGATGAAATATAGATCTAGAAATTGGATGTTGGAACATCAATCCTAGACATTTGTCTGCCGTCGATCAATTCAGGAAGTCCAAAATAGCTGATTTTTGATAGTTTTAAAACCATTTTAAAAAGATACAAAAATATTTAGTTTCGATAATGTTAATTATTTATTTTTAAGTTTATTTTTCAAAATCTGCTCCTGTGATATATAGGTACTTTTATATATTGTAACAATATTGTAGATATTATAGGCATATCATGTAAGCAATGATATTTTTATCTTATACTGCAAAAGGTATTTACCTCAAATATTTATAATAAGAAATTACAAGTGCCGAGTGGGATATCCATGGTATGTCACGAGAAACAATTGTTTATATACTATGTTGACTTAACTTTACTGACGTTTCGAGCCTTAGCCCTTCGTCGGAGTAAGAAGGGCTAAAGCTCGAAACGTCAGTTAAGTTAAGTCAACATTTTTTACGGTGTTACAAATTTCATTCTTTTACCTATCATTTATATCAAACACTGACGCAGCCTATACTAGTCTACTCGCTAGTTTCCATTTATGTTTGTATAACTAGCTATACTTTGGTTTATCCTACACCATAGAAATCGCCGCAATGTCTCATGGGAGGAGTCCTACTCGAACACTATCGAATACTGATACAACAGCTTCCTGACTTCTGATTGTTACCAAAAAAATGCAAACATACGCACCATATTGGCATCCACACACGGTTAGTCCACTACTATAATTGTTGTACTGAGATACTTAGTGAAATGTGGGCCCTAAATATATACACCTATTTCAAAAATCGTTGTCGCAGCTGAAGGAACAGTCTACACTCTGAAGCCTGCAAAGAATGTCGGTAACATGAACGCATGAACATAAATTGTTGGTTTATTACTCGTTTTTCAATAAAATTTGTTTTATCATCTACTTTTGCAACAGCTAGTTGCTGGTCATAAAACACAAACACGCACATGCAAAAATATGCTATGAATAAATCGATAACAAGAGAAGAAATTCCGACATCCTTTGCCGGCTTCAGAGTGTGGACTATAGCTTTGTTTGCGACAACGATTATTGAAATAGGTGTATATAAAGTTTATAAAGCAAGGCGAAAGATCGAATCGAATTATGGCGACATGCTGTTGGTTGTTCTACGATGACAAAAAGATATAAGAGGTGCCTGCGGAGGAGGCTGGTTCTTGACATGCTAGCCTCGTGATCACGTTGGAACACATAAGAGGTTTCACATGTATGAGACACTAGCCTGTCAAGAACAATAGTTAATCAAATTGATCGCCATTAGTTTTTGTGTATAGAATGCGTTCTTTAGCACTAGGTTATACATGGTATGCAAACCTGTCTATAAAGGCCAATGATAACATGTGTTGCAAGTCTAGCAAGTCATGTTAGCAAGCCTAGCAAGCTAGTCGACATTCAAACCTGTCTATAAAAGCCAATGATAACATGTGTTGCAAGTCTAGCAAGTCATGTTAGCAAGCCTAGCAAGCTAGTCGACATTCAACTCTGTTTATAAAAGCCAATGATAACATGTGTTGTAAGTCTAGCAAGTCATGTTAGCAAGCCTAGCAAGCTAGTCGACATTCAACTCTGTCTATAAAAGCCAATGATAACATGTGTTGCAAGTCTAGCAAGTCATGTTAGCAAGCTTAGCAAGCTAGTCGACATTCAACTCTGTCTATAAAAGCCAATGATAACATGTGTTGCAAGTCTAGCAAGTCATGTCTAGCAAGTCATGTTAGCAAGTCTAGCAAGCTAGTCGACATTCAACTCTGTCTATAAAAGCCAATGAGAACATGTGTTGCAAGTCTAGCAAGTCATGTTAGCAAGCCTAGCAAGCTAGTCGACATTCAACTCTGTCTATAAAAGCCAATGATAACATGTGTTGCAAGTCTAGCAAGTCATGTTAGCAAGCCTAGCAAGCTAGTCGACATTCAACTCTGTCTATAAAAGCCAATGATAACATGTGTTGCAAGTCTAGCAAGTCATGTCTAGCAAGTCATGTCTAGCTAGCCTAGCAAGCTAGTCGACATTCAAACCTGTCTATAAAAGCCAATGATATATAGCATATTTTGCAAGCTACAATCATGTGCAAAATACCTTTGGACATAATCTGGTTTTTACATGAAAAATATTTCAACATCATTTTTCCGTTTCCCACTCTCCCCCGTATCAATGTCGAGTTTTGGGAATGTGAAACGGTTGTCATTTGAAAGACCATTCAACATTGCTCAGGGGGAAGGAGGTTTGCAAATCAAATCGATACATTTTGTATATTTTTTAAAACTCAAACAAAAACGCTCATAAAAATGTGACAATGTCCCAACAATTTTGCACATGCATATGATTGTGGACATTCAAACCTGTCTATAAAAGCCAATGATATATAGCTTGTCTTTGCAAGCTAGTTACATTCTATTTGGCAGCTATCTTGACTAGTTGTCATAACCGTTAACCCCTAACTTGGCTTAGTTCATAAACTATTTCTATAATGGAATAACTTCGGCAACACGGGTGGTTCAGTTGGAAATCTGACTGCCAAACAGTTCCATGCCGATTTACACAAAAACACCGAGAAAACGCCGGACTTGGTTATTGCAAGAAGTTTTGGCGAAGATTAGTTATACAACTATCCCCCAAAGGGGAGGTCATGAATAGTGGTGCGCTCGATGTTACTGTTTCGAACTGACATTTTCAAACTTCATTCACTCGCCGTGAAATCGAAAGGATCAATCAATACCTTTACGCCACTATTCAGGAAAAATGAGTGTTTAAAACTTTATCAATGAATGCAAAAACTGTGAGTTTAGTACGAACATCTAATTTGTAAATAAAAAGTGACATTTACGAGCTTTGTTTACGTTTAAGTTCTTAATTTTAAATATGAAAGTTTATATTTGTCTCTGATTTAAAGAAACAGAATGACCTATTAGCTTACTTTTTGACATACTTCGACAGTAATTCCAAAGACTATGTTTTTTCTGCGTACTTGTACACCATGAGTCCCCCCTTTTTACGTATTGCAGATACGTACATCCGTGCGAAAACCTTCTCAAACACATCTTTGCAAAATTTGAGAATTCCACATACAATACGCAAATGGACCAGAATGCTTTTCGTTTTTGGTCTACAAAACAGACTATACTATCACTACATCTGTATACATCTAGAGCTAGAAGTGTTGGCCTAAACATATCCTGGAGAGGCTCGATAGACCCGCCTATCAATCGATATTCAAGGAGTGTATATTTGCTAAAAGCCTTTCTACTCAATTGTCAAAGCAGTCTGAGCAATTATTATCGACCAAAACTGATAACCTTAAAGACACAATGAAGTGGATTTTAAAAATACTAAAACGACTCTATTAATTACCTTAACAGTGCAATTTGCATTTGAGCGTAATCAGTATACGTGGCGGGGACCGTGTTCGCTATAAAACATTGCGAAAACTAACTTATTGATATGATTGCTTGGTCTTGAATATGAGATTAAAAAACATTGCCTGGTTTTATATCTGGACTTTTATTCTTTTGTCGTAGGATTCCGTGTTTATAATATTATGCTCAGTTGTATTCATACGTCCGACAAAAGAATGGCTCACGATGTTAGAGGTGTAAATGAGAAAACAAAGCAATCTCAGAACTAATAACATACTAATACACAGTACTGGATCGGTTTGCGATAAGTTAGAAGTTTTCTCTTTAGAAGATATGCGAATGTGCCGAAGTCGATAAAAGAGATTTGTTCGGTAAATTGGTCTGACGGTGATTAAACTGGAGTTGATTAAACGTTTTGAGTTGATTCGATATTGAACGAAAGAGGTTATATACAAAAACAATTATCCCTACACACTTATGAAACTGATTAACCCATAAACCTATTATTTAAAGTAATTTAGCAAACGGAAAAAGTCCAAAAATAACTGGACAATATTTCCTCGATATTTCTCATCACCTTCATTAGTCGTCCAACGAAATACAGTTCACAGCAAAAAACTTTAATAAAAGTAATGTTTTTTTTTTTATTTAATCGCTTGTATATACTGGCTTTTGATTAACCATATAAAAGTCTATTGTTTAGCCGTATCGGTTGGAGTTACAAGAGAGTCAGGCATGATGAATTTACCATTATAATAAGTATACTCGGCATTTTCTAGGCGACTAATGCAAACAACTACAATCACAATTCCTTGAGCTTTATGGTAAATAATTGGATGTCAAAACAGCTCCGTAAGAAACTCGTTTAGAACCAATTTACAGGGCGATTATCGGCGTAGTGGCAATGCCTAATATCATAAGATTAGCAAACGTACACCCTCGATATTACTTAATGAGAAGAAACTTTACAAAACTTATCTAATTTGAGCACCAGTACTGATATGCCGTAAAAACAGTAAGCTTAGAAAACACACGGAATAACAATAGCAAGCGAAAAGAAAATAGCAATTAATATCCACAGATGAAAAGAACGTCGAATTTAGGCGGAAAGTTTCTCAGGATATCAGAGTTGATTTTCGGCGTTGCATGGCTGAAATTGTGTTAATGAAGTTAGTTTGTACACGATTGTACAGAAGTCTTAACTGTATTAAGAAGATACTAAACCAATATACGATTTACTTCAATTCAGATTTAACTAGACAGAACTCGACATGGAAGAGCACAAGATGTAGGACTTTGAAACGTGATCACATAATTAATTACTGCATCGTCACATGAACAACGCAGAGATATTTCTCGTAGCACTTATGGTCACATACCTTCACAAAGCACCGTCATACAAGATCTTCGATGACTTTAAAAGTAGTATAGTTTGTTACTTCCCAGGTCTTATTGATGTATATAGTAAAAAAGACGCCAATAGATGAAGTTTTCCTGCCAACTGTGTCTAATGTTACAAAAGAATGTTGACTGAAGATCATTGTAAACCATGGTTTATGCAAATCTTCCACAAAGCCAATCACAGTTTATTTGCCCTTCGCGTTTCTATACTTGTGTAAATAACAACAATATTAGCACTAAATTCCTGCTAGTCATGCCCTTGTCGTGCCCTCGATGTTTTAATCACGTTTTAATACAAAACCTATCAGTTTAGAAAGAAGTTAGAAAAAATACAAGTGTAAATTTTGGAAAAGTCGGTCTTTTTTCGTAGTTGAAGCACCAAAGCTAAAGAACGTTCTTAGCGGATACGAAAGGAAGAGAGATAAATGACTTGCCAACAAAAGCTTTCTCTAGATACTTGAAGTACAGAAAAGCACTTTTTTCTTGTGTGAAAGTTTTGTTTTACAAAAAGAGTTTTTAAGTGGTCTAGTGAGTGACAATGCAAGTGCTTAAATGTCCTTCCTTTGTGTGATTATGCCGGATACTTTTACTAAGACTTTGCTAAACAGTCATGTACTAAAGCTTGTATAAGTGAAATAAGATGTGTTTATATATAATAGAAAAACTCTACAAAGGTCGCTTTGTAAGCCTGCTAAAAGCATATTTTCTATTGTGGTTTCCGTAGTGAAATAATATATTCAAGGCTGCCGCTCACATCACTTCACATAAGCAAACAAACCTTGTGCTTACACAAGAGTCTTGATTGACTTCAGGCTTATTACTACATTACTGTAGTCCGTTGGTAGAAAAAAAGCACAGACGAAACAATATGATTGGTAAATAGTGGCTGCGTTGGCGCTGATATGACACGGGTATCATTATCCTTGCCAATGTGCATTTAGACCAGTGGGTCAGACCAATTGCATGGTGTTAGATGTTTCTGATCGCGGTCACCCGGTTTGGTAAATGCCGGCTGGGTTAGTCGCAGTAAATCGGATGCGATTCAGATTTTACTATATACTTCCCATGCAATGTGCATTAGACTAGTGCCGGTTAGACCAATTGGGCCAATATAGGTTCTTGATCTATTATAATCATGTTTCTGATCACGGTAAAGTAAAGTAAGGAATAGTATTTTACGTCGGACATCCCTTCAGCCAAAGCTGATCTTCCAGACAGCCGACGGTGCGCTCATGTTACTCCCCTCTCTCCATCAGTGCTCCGTTTTACGGATATTTACAATTACGGGCGTCCTTCCAAACCATACATTTCTTTCTAATTTTAGGCGTTTTTATGAGGCTGTATCTTGGTCAGAATACAACCAAATGCAACCAAATTCATGAATCTTACACGTCTTAAGTGTTCTATTTAAATTATGAGGTTCATTTCTTAATTACATTAATTAGGGAAACTAGTACCCAGTCCTTTACTCGTTTTGGAAAAGGCCAATTGTGATACATGTAGAGTTCAGCCTAGGTACTACATCTCAAATGTACAAAAAAAAAATGACTAAATGTTTTGAGAAAATATTCCTTAGGAAGAAAGTTCAAATATGATAACTAGAATTCATTTGTAATTTTGTGTGAATGAAATTGCTTATTTTAAACATGGACTTATATCTAGATCTCATTATAAGAAATATTTCGTTTCTAAGACGCTTGAGCCGTATCAAAGATATGCCTATTGTTAATTAGAAAATTAGTATACGAATAAGGTAGTCTTCATATTATCAATTATTTTACGAAAATTGAGACGAATTGTCTTGAGAAAATTACCATATGTATAAACTGTCAAAAAAGATGTCTAGCGTACGTTGCTTAGAGTTGTCCCTTACTTGCGTCTTCTCCTAGTGTTCCTTATATTATTTGTTTTACGTAAATTGAGATCATGACTCATTGTCTTCAGTAAAATACTATAACTGTCACAAAAATGTCTTCCGTTGCTTAGAGGTGGTCATTAACGAGACAACAATACATGAATGATTGATCGTTAGACTATTTCAATGCCACTACGTTCATGCTATCAAAAATATTTTGGCTTTCTTTTAAGATAATAATGTATTATATTGAGAAGGAAGAGACGTTTGCTCTATAAATATTTATCCATAAAACATTGTCTTTGCTCACAGACAGAAAATGACAGCAAACCAGTTCCCAAAGCCGATAATTAACATACAATACTTGACGTTGATTGGGTGAAAGTAGTAAGAGCGAAGCACGATATTATTTGGGTAAAAAAGTAGCTGCTAAGCATGCTGGTATTGCTCTAAAGTATATGACGTCATAATAATAAAGGGCTGTTTTGTTAGAGTCGAGTAAATTTGCCTCGGCAGATAAATACGTTTCAATCCTGATAATTGACAACCACTTCTAGTTTAAAGAGTAAATCTAGATTAAAGAGTAAATCAAACTAGCATTTTATAATCACCAATTTAAAAGGGCAAAAACACTGGTCAAGTGGCTAAATTTCCTCCACAGTCGTCTCTATATTTTCTAATATTGTGGTTCCTTTTCTCGCCACAGGAAGCCCATTCAGAGGGAAAAGCAAAAAAAAAAATGCCAAGAACTGGCTACCGATCTTTGACAAAGTTTGAACTGCTGAATTAGCTTTTGTGATTTCTGTCCATTATAACTTACAAATACCGCTAAATTAAGCAAGATAACCTATATGGTACTAAGAGTAGACGGTAAATCGATAATTGTTTCGCGATAACGAGTGGCTATAATATTAAAATACCCTTTAGTAGATATACACTTTCTGGCATTGCTAATGTGTAAAATATAGGTGTTATTATAAGTATAAGAACACTGCAGTACAAGGAACTTGAAGACGTGTTTGTACACGGCTCCTGGATGTTTACTTACCTAAATAACTGCTTTACTGGCCTTTCTTGGATAAAATTTTAATGGATTTGACCACATATATTCCAGGTACAGTAAATACCAATTTCACTTGCTGGAATATTCATATTTGACGGTGTAAGGTTAAGAGCTGCCCCTTGACATCACGATCAGCCTAACGCGTTTGTACTTATATGAAATCTGAGATGTGTGCCATCCTGCAAATCAATTAACAAGGTCATTATAAAAGGCTTGTGTTTAGGGACCACTAAGTGATAAGGTGCATGACATGCGCTAACCTCGTTACCAGGGCTTTGCTTGGAATAGTAAATACAGTGATACCTCTATTAAGCGTTCACCCATTAAGCGGTCACCCTCTATTAGTCGGCCACAATAAAAAGTCCTAAATCTATTCCTATACCTATTCTATACCTCTATTAAGCGACCAACCTCTATTAAGCGGCCACTTTGGAAAGTCCCGAGGGTGACCGCTTAATAGAGGTACCACTGTATTAAAGCAATCACTTTTAAAATCAAACATTTAAAACAAACAACGAACAAATATTAAAATGAATAAACAACGAACGAATTAATAAAACAAACAAATGAAAAACAAACAAATAAATAAATAAATATACAAACAAACAAACAAACAAACAAACAAATAAAACAAAATAACGAACAAACAACTAAAGACTGAATAATTTTAATTAAAATTTATAAATGAATATTTAAGCAAATACATAAACATAGCATGAAATAAATGTGTAAATCAGTTAGTTAATGAATGAATGAATGAGAAAATGAATGAATAAAAAAATGAACTTATTAATTAATGAGTAAATGAATCAGTAAATATGAGTATGAGTACATAAATAAAGTTCTTATTATCAAAATCAATTATGTTTACAATCAGTAGATGGCTCTATACATTCACTGTGTTTTATCCAGCCTCGACTTGAATCTATTGTTTCGGTTGTTTGACCAATCAACGCGCGCGTACTATCCAAATTATTTTATAATGATCATTGAAGCGAATTAGGGAAAGGATAGTAAAATTCAACTAAAATAGGCATATGAGAAATGGCATGAGAAAAGGCATATTTTTGCTTTTTAGCCAATGGAACTTCTGTTATTTTCAGTTGAACAAGATGTGCGCGAGCGTGATGCGTAGTAGCTTTGGTCCCGAATTTGTTTACAATCGTTGATTCGCTATTTTTTCCACCAGGCTGAACATATACAAACAACGAATTTAGACGATCAATTCCCTGGAACCCAGGGTAGGAGTCTTTCAGAGGTTGCGTAACTATTATTGATTTTATTCATTTCAGTTGTTGTTTTTCATTGTAAATCTGTAAACAACTTACAAACCTGCTTAACACATAAAATCAAATCTTGTTGTAGTTCCTAAACCGCAAAAAAGTGGAAAAAAATTATCAATAAAACCAAAATTTATCTATGTGTAAATAGCTAGCAGCATTTGCCAATAGTTAGTTTTCAGTTTAACTTGCTCTTTCCTACATTTACAAACCCACTACATGTGACAAGAAAAACTTGAAACGTTTCGTTTGCATGGTGATGTATATATGTTCCAGCTTGTTATACCTTGAAAACTGAGAACACTTAGGATATATAATCACTTGTGAATAACATGGGAAGTTTTGAGTTGTATCAGCATGATTTTTAGTCAATAAAAATTACCCGAGTAAGGTTTCTGACTACTGTGTTGTAAACGTGGGCAGTCATGTGTTAAGTATAATTTTACCAAGAAATGGTCAACGAAAACGTAAGGAAAAGACTTTAAACAATGATATTTCATTTAAAAGGAACATAAAATCATATGAACTTACCTTCTTCAATGATTTTGTACGTATATCTTTAGCTTTTAAAAGTAGTAAGGGTCTATTTCAACGTACAAGTAACGCCGGATGTCCCTAGTTTACTTTTTCTTAGTTTTCATGTTGATTCCTATCGAGCAAAGTGTGTTTTTCAATTACTTGTCTGTCACTTCGGACGTCCTGGGTATTAACTAATGAACTCCGATTATAATCAAATCCAAACTTGAATTTTAACGAAAAAAACTTAATGCTTTGTTGTATCGTATTTCAGTGAAACCGAAAAACACACTTGTTTTGGGGGTATTGTCTCGACTGGATTTCATATCTTTTCTTATCGTTTAATGGGATTGTGTGTAAACTGCGAACATCTGTATTAACAATATTGGCAAATCAATTGACTTGCCTTCCCATTCCGACCATTCACAGCATTGGAAATGTACACAAAACCTTGTCTTTTGATCAAATTCGATGAGGAAATTTTCATCTCGTAAAATTGCTGCCAAACACCTCCCGGCTTAATCATTTTATAGGCAATTCTGTATTTCAGTTTGTTCTCATTCACATTTTGTTTTGACATTGAATTATCGTTGTAAGTGATAAAAAGACGCTAAATAATATGTTTTGATTTTCATATATTATAAATAGCGTGAGAGCCTCCGAATGGTAGTGTGAGAAAGTCGTAATTTTTAATCAAATTTGCTATTTGGTTTATCCTAACCACAGTAAATATAATTTTTAAACCATGATCAACTAAGGTTAATTTGACTGATTTGTTCCTAGCTGGTGCATGTTTTAATACTACCAGTTTCAGGTACGTTTTTATATAGTAAGGTATAGTTTTAGATAACAAGGCAAACACTTTGTAGTGCATGAGAAGAAGTATATCTAGAGGGTCCTGAAGGGGTAAAATGGGAGCTGGGATTGGCCTTTTTTGACTGGGAAAATGGGTTTTTGATGCACTGGGACTGGGATTTACAAATAAAAGAACAATAGAAAATGGGAATGGGATTGAAAACTTGAGCAAAACTGATGGGATTATGTGATTATACCAATATAACTGCTGATGGTTACCCTGTGGTAGTACAAAATAACTACTGATCGTTACCCTGTGGTAGTACAAAATAATTACTATTCACCACCCTACCCCATTGTTCTCTCTCTGCATTAAATCACCGATTGCAGGGTACCCGCATCTGAAAGCAAAGACATCTAGTTATGTTGCAGTCCCCACTCAGCATTATTAGAAATATTGCAGTCCGCACTCTGCATTATTAGAAATATTGCAGTCCGCACTCTGCATTATTAGAAATATTGCAGTATGTTCTATTTAGTGTGTATAACAAATAATGTTCATTCTAGTAAAGATCAGACTTAGAATTAATTTACTAGAAAGCGATTTTTGGCGAAAAAAGTCTTTGACTACTAACGCCAGGATTCGAACCGAGATCTTCTGCTTTGCTGTATCCGCGCCTTAAGCCATTATACTACTGAGGCAACCGTTGGAAAACTTGCAACAAAAACAAGTCTTAACGTCATCAATTGGATGAAATTACTACTAATTAGAGTTTGGTAAGCCTATTGTTATTATATTCAAAGAGACAAGAAACCGCCGATTATTATGCAACAAAGAGAACAATAATGGGGCAGGCTACTGAATGGTAAATACATTTTCATTGGCTGAGAACTAATTAAAGTTTGGTAAGCCTATTGTTATTATATTCAAAAACACAAGAAACCGCCGATTACTGTGCAAGAGATAGAACAATGGGGCAGGGTATTGAATAGTAATTATACTAGATAATCACTGAGGCACGCAGCATTCGTGGGTATATTGCAGGCAGCTTCGGGCTACGCCCTCAACTGCCTGCAATATACCCACGAATGCTGCGTGCCTCAGTGATTATCTATTAAATAACTACTGACGGTTACCCTGTGGTAATACCAATACAACTACTGATGGTTACCCTGTGGTGGTACCAATATAACTACTGATGGTTACCCTGTGGTGGTACCAATATAACTACTGATGGTTACCCTGTGGTAATACCAATATTACTGTTTACGGTCACCCTGTGGTAGTACCAATATTACTGCTAATGGTTACCCTGTGGTAGTACCAATATTACTACTGATGGTTACCCTGTGGTAATACCAATATTACTACTGATGGTTACCCTGTGGTAGTACCAATATTACTACTGATGGTTACCCTGTGGTGGTACAAATATTTACTGCTAATAGATCTCTTTACCTTCCTTGTTTGTTGTCCCATTTCAGATCACGTGATCGTACCCTTGGGAATTGCTTCTTTCACATGTTAATGATATAACACGTTCATCATAAAAGAACAATTCTCAAGGGAATGACAAGTGGTCTGAAATGGGCAATTTGCATACGGAGGTAAAGAGGTCTATTGCATGTGGTAGAGTGAAGACATTAAACCCGTGAAACAAAATTAAATAGTTAAGGTGTAATAGTCAATTAGACACAAAAGAAAACAATGGAATTAAAGATTTCTAAGGTGTATTAGTCTAATATCTATTTCACGGGTTGATGACTTCACTCTACCAATATTGCTGCTAATGGTTACCCTGTGGTAATACAAATACTACCACAGGGTGACCATCAGTAGTAGTACCAATTTGCGAATTCCGTGCCATTGTTCATTCGTTTAAAGTGTAAAAGCTGTGGGTGTTTGCATATTAGATTTACAGCCGTTTAAAATAGACCGGTCGAGCACTTAAAAAAACTGTAGGAAGCCTCCATAATGTCTCTCATATCTTTAACCATTCATAGTTAGGACGTGCGTGTGTAACAAGTAGGCAAAGTGTAAAAGCTGTGGGTGTTTTCAATATTAGATCTACAGCAGTTTAAAATTGACCGGTTGAGCACTAGATAAACTGTAGGAAGCCTCAGCTCCTTAATGTCTCGTCATATCTTTAACTATTTATAATTAGGATGTACGTGTGTAACTTTATTTGTTAAATAAAACAACTTTCTTAGCTCAAACAAGTTATTTAATTCAAAGATACCAAAACCACTACTTTTGGGACATCACCTATGGCAATTCTTCCTATATAGGGAGATAGCTGCTCATTATTTGCCTCCTACTTTTGGGACGGACATCACCTATAGCAATTCTTCCTATAGGGGGATAGTTGCTCATTTGCCTCCTATATTCCTAGACAGTTATTTACAATTCACGTTATTTAATAAGATAGTTAATTGTCCACCTTTCCTACACGAAGGTATTTACACTATTTTTAATTTACTTGGATGCCACAAGAGTTAGCCGCATTCTCTCACCATTTTGTAATTCATTTTTATGCCTGATTGTGTTCCTGTAATTTGCCATTTTAGTCGAGTCCAGGTCTTCTTGTAAATATGTTGACTTTTTACAGCAAAACATTCGACGTAATATCCTGGTGAATGCCAAGTAGAATCGCTTATTTCTCACACAGTATATGATGGGATTACAGACCGAGTTAAAGTAATGAAATAGTTTGACGGTCATTAATACTGACATGTTCTTTACTACAAATGGTTTACATGGCAGACAAAAGTTAAACAAGAGAAGAATTAGAAAGAACGGTAGCCAACAAATCAAGAACACACCTATTACCAATGCTACGGTGTATGCGATATGAAGATCCTGAAACAAAGATAAAGGAACTAAACTCAATGTCATTATATTGCGGAAAAACTAGTCGCAGTCGCAGTCGCAGTCGCAGTCGCAGTCGCAGTCGCAGTCGCAGTCGCAGTCGCAGAACATAATGTTCAATATTTAAGCTTCAATTAAGCGTTTATATGATGTACCTTCCTTATTGAATTCCCTCTCCGAATGGCTATACTTTTCCTTGCTGATGTAAATATAATGACATATGCCACGAGAATGACGAGTAGCGGGGCGAAGAAGAAGACACAAGTTATAAATGCAGCGACAGTCTCCTTCTCTAGCCCAGAGTATTCCTTAAGCAACGGACTTATAATACCTAGACCCCATGACATGACTATGGCGAAGTACAGAATACCTGAAACAGCATATGCAATTCACAATTAAAAACATCAGAAGAGAAGAGAAGAGAAGAGAAGAGAAGAGAAGAGAAGAGAAGAGAAGAGAAGAGAAGAGAAGAGAAGAGAAGAGAAGAGAAGAGAGAGAGAAGAGAAGAGAAGAGAAGAGAAGAGAAGAGAAGAGAAGAGAAGAGAGAGAGGAGAGGAGAGGAGAGGAGAGGAGAGGAGAGGAGAGGAGAGGAGAGGAGAGGAGAGGAGAGGAGAGGAGAGGAGAGGAGAGGAGAGGAGAGGAGAGGAGAGGAGAGGAGAGGAGAGGAGAGGAGAGGAGAGGAGAGGAGAGGAGAGGAGAGGAGAGGAGAGGAGAGGAGAGGAGAGGAGAGGAGAGGAGAGGAGAGGAGAGGAGAGGAGAGGAGAGGAGAGGAGAGGAGAGGAGAGGAGAGGAGAGGAGAGGAGAGGAGAGGAGAGGAGAGGAGAGGAGAGGAGAGGAGAACAGAAGAAAACAAAAGAAAACAGAAGAGAACAGAAGAAAACAGAAGAGAACAGAAGAGAACAGAAGAGAACAGAACAGAACAGAACAGAACAGAACAGAACAGAACAGAACAGAACAGAACAGAACAGAACAGAACAGAACAGAACAGAACAGAACAGAACAGAACAGAACAGAACAGAACAGAACAGAACAGAACAGAACAGAACAGAACAGAACAGAACAGAACAGAACAGAACAGAACAGAACAGAACAGATGTCACGTTACCTTTTTTAATTCTCATATGTCGTAGTGGATCCACGATAGCATAACACCTCTCCAAGCTAATGCATGTCAAATGCATGATAGATGACACGCCCGATACCATATCAACTGACAAATAAACCCGATAAACCTGATTGGTAAAGTCCTCTGTTATAAGAATATATGTCCACATGGGGACTGAAAACGTGCCGACAAACAGATCAGCAACTGCTAGTGATACTATGAAGTAGTTTGTCTTTGTCTTGAGTTTAGGAGTCGAATAAAACGCGGCAATAACCAGACCGTTACCTAAAATGATCAAGATGCTCAAAGGTACGTAGATTCCCACACCAGCATATACCCAGCCTTTATCGTAGTATTGACTTGGAACCTGCGGAGGCTTGTTGCTATTGGACGTGTTGTTGAATACGTTCATGGTGTTACTATGGTGATAAAACAAACAATTATTAATTAGATCATACCAAGAACTAATAATACTAGACGCACTTAGTGCGTTTACTCAGGCTACGTCATAGAGTAGTTGTGGTTTATCTGTGGCATTACGTCATGTGTAATCTCGACACAACGATAGACCCATAGATAGAAAAGGTAAACCTAGACTCAGGCTCCTCAGCGGGGTAGTATGAGTAAATAGTCCATTTGTTTTATAGCGTCATACACTACCAGTACCAGAATGCTTTGCCTGCTTTCTTATGTAAAATAATTAGTGCCAATTGTTCTAGTATTCTTAAGCGGGAATAATAAAAAATTGAATAAGAAAGAAAACTCGTAATGCATTCTGGTATTGGTAATGACGTCATCGTGCACATGGCCTATTATAATTACAATTGCTATTAGCAGGGTCGTGACGAGGGATGTTTTCTTGTGATTGATCCCGATTATTTACACCAACGTTTGATACCTGAACCCTTGTTTCCTGAACTTATTCATACGATCCCGATCCCTCTCCTGCTGTGATCCCTGATACCGGCTGATTCGGACTATATGATCGCCAATCACAAGCATGTGATCCCTGATCCCACATCCCTCTTCACGACCCTGTATTAGTTTAGTAATACCATGATCACCTCGGATTCTTTTGTCTTCCGAGGGGTAAATTACAAACCCGAATTTTCTTCATGCATAAAACATGAGGGAAATTTAGAAGACAAAGAAATCATTTGTCTTTTTACTTAATTTCCCTCTATTTAATTCATGCAAGGGAAATTTTAAAAGACAAAGGATTTCTTTGTCCTCTAAATTTCCCTCATGTTGTATGCATGAGCCGAAAATTCGGGTTTGTAAACCCCTCGGAAGACAAAAGAATCCGAGGTGATCATGGCATTATTAGTATAATACAGCTGCATGTCCTGCATGCGCCCTTGGCACTTCCAAAAAATTTCCCTCGGTACTCGGGGAAATTTAATCACTAATTTCCCTCGTGCCATGGTATTACTTATAAATATTCAGGGGAATTATAGCGTATAGATTGAGTTTGAGAACTCCAGATCAATAAATGATCACCTACAGTGTTTCGCGCATCTTTAGAAGCAAGTGACTATTTAAAACTAGTAATTCCTCTCCTCAGGCTCGCTCGATCAATATATGAGAAAAATAATTACCTCGGTTATTATACTTCGATATTTACCATAAAAGGTCATTTTGATGATGGCGTTATTTTTTTTATATAAACATATTTTATTCATGCACATATTAACCCCAAGAGCAAGAGCTCATCGAGTGGGTCTATATATTATTTACAATACAACAAATTGAATGGAGTTTTAGGACTAGAACAAAGTACATATAATAAATATAATATAAGAAAGAAAGGTTATTAAAGTACATGAAAGGAAATACACATTATTAAGTATACGTTAATGATTACACGAAGAAAAACGTCTACAGTCAATCATATACTGTTGCAAAAAATAATGTTTTATTATCAGAAAGAGATATTTCATTTGAACCGTGCAACACTGAGTAAAAGAAGTGTTTTCTTAAAAGATAAGTTACCAGATATGGCGTTATTTTACAACCGGTACCAGAATACTTTAGGAGTATTTCTTTTATTATTCAACTTTATAAACCTTCTAGATCTTGTGAACAGATACATGAGAAAAATATTATGCCCTTGGCGGGAATTGAACCCAGCGGTTTTGGCTTTCTAGTCCGATGTGTCATTAACCACTACACCACAAGGACCAACCACGCAGGATACGCAGCCGGACAATTAAGTAAAGGGAAACTGTGGGGGTCCCAGGGCGATATTATTCTATAAGGGTAAATTTGAACACCGATAATGGAAACGCAATTACTCATGCTCATGTATATCTGTATTTCACTTATATACACCGAACGCATTTCAATTCAGTATCCCTTTGTGAACAGTTGGACAATTGGCATATTTACAGCCTTGTCGTGACTTTGATACAATGTAAAAGCCACTCTTTTACTCCGACGAAGGGCTAATGCTCGAAACGTCAGTAAAGTAAAGTCATCATTTTTTACAGTGTTACAAATTTCATTCTATTACCTATCGTTTATATCAAACACCGACGCAGTCTATACTAGTTTACTCGCTAGTTTCCATTTAGGTAAAGCTAAGTTAACAGTTTTTACGGTGTTACAAATTTCATTCTATTACCTATCGTTTATATCAAACACCGATCGACGCAGCCTATACTAATATACTCGCTAGTTTCCATTTAATAATTATGACTTTAGTATTAATATATATGCAGGTGATTCTAGAACATCTCTCAGGCTAACTGATTTAAGAACTATAGCACCGCGTGTTTCGAGAATAACGGCGTAAACGCGCACCCTTCAGAAAATCGAAAGAAATAGTTTTTTTCTTTGAAAGCAATCAGTTATTCTTATCTTTTTTCTGCATGAATATCGGTAAATAATGACCAACTTTGTTTCTGTTATGAATGATTTCTCGATATTCACAACTCTTTCGGCGATCAATTCAGTGTCATATAATGGTGTTATTATCAATAAATAATCACTCGTGAAAATTATAAAATTCAAATGATAACGAATGAAAACAAACGGTCTATTTCTGCGCGCGCCGCTCTGTGATTGGTCGATAATTTCCTCGATGATCACCTAAACCTTTTCGCGCGCTTTTAGAGATAATAAATGAACAGCTTTTCTTCAAAAGGGTAGCCTGCGTAGCAAGCGTTTCTTTTCGGGGAAGAGAAAAAATTGTATTTTGGGATAGCTGTGTCGCCAATATGGCCGCGCGTAACCTAAGACAAGTATACAAACCCCAAAAACGATTTTTTTTCCCTCCTTTCCCCGCGACAGAAACGCTTTCTATGCAGGCTATCAAAAGGGAGGTTATATTTACTCTTTGAAATAATCACTTTTATAGTTTTAATAATAATAATAATAAATAAACATTTTTATAGCGCCATTTCCTGTAGCTCAATGGCGCTTTACAATGATTAATTGAAAGAAATCTATTGTTGTATGTATATGAATTTATATTAAAAGTTATATATGTTCGATGTATGTAAATTGAAATTAAAAGTTATCTATTGTTCTATGTATATAAATTGAAATTTAAGTTTTCTAATATTGTTCTATTTATATAAAAAAAAAAGTTTTACTAAAACAATTATTCGCCTCAGGCTATATCGGGGAATAATTGTTAAAAAAAATTAATTGCTAAGCTATAAAAGATTAAACAAATTAAAATTAAATACTTAAAAAATAGGTATTCACATCGTATTCGGCGAATAATTGTTAAAGAGATCATTTCTAAAGCTTTTTCAATCAAATAGCAAATCTCTAGAGTTTTGAAGATATCTCCAAGTACATAGATTTCATTAACAAACATTATTTTTCGGCTTACCGTTGTTAAGTTCTCCTCACGAGAAATAAACCCCTAGTGAAATAGAAACAAGTGTCTTGTGAAATAAAATATTAATTGAACCATAAAAGAGCTTTCCTAAAACAATTGTAATTGAATGAAACATAATAGAACACAGTCAAATTACTAGAATATTGGAACACATTAAAACTGCCAGAGTGGGAGACCATACGAATAATTGATGCAAATAATATATACCGCGACCACCTAAGAAGAAAATAGCATTTAGAAAACTCTAGAGGGCTAGCTAGAAGGATAATCGGAAGTCTTTAAAAAGTTTGACAAAAAGTGCAAATATTATTCACTATTTTTTTAGGGAGTGACTTCATGTAAAACGAATAATAATAGTAATGACTTGGGAATTATTAAGAAGAAGAAAAACAATTGAATTTCGTCATTTTTACAATAAATTTCTTTTAAGTTAGGGCCTGGCCGACCACTTCCGATCAGCAACAAAACTTTTTTTTACCAACGTCTTCAGTTGGTGGACAGGATATTTTTTTTCCTTCTCAATGCTCTGCAGGATAGTATTGCTATACTTTGCAAAAAAATTGTTCTCCCCTAACAATAGTGCAGGAATTTTTTTATTCCATTTGTGCTGCACGAAATTTTTTCCCTCTCAATACCTGCTGGAAATATATTTTCAAAGTGACCCCCTCCCCCTACCCCACACACCCCTCATAGGTTAAATGGTCGGCCCTTTATAGTTTTGAGGGACAGTTTCAGGGAGCAAGATCACGGATATCAGTGCGAATTAGTAACCCGACCGTAGTTATACAAACGGTGGTAAGGTTATTGTGAAATAAACCATGAATATTTATTTGAAAAAAAAAAAGTGTTGGCGATGGGTGCTATGGTAACTGATTAAACGAGAAAAAATTAAGATTTCAACATAATTGCGAAAGTGATGTCATATAGAACTAATATTATAGCTATCTTTGGTAAACTTGGTTTAAATGCTTCACTGTTTTTAGACTCACATTTTTGATACTATCTTCTTGCTATTATATATTATAAAATAGTTCTTATTATCAATTTATGATAGGTAATATAATAAAATTTGTAACACCGTAAAAATTCTTAACTTAAATTTACTGACGTTTCGAGCTTTAGTTCTTCGTCGGAGTTAGAACTAACTCTCTTGTTCCGACGAAGGGCTAAAGCTCGATACGTCAGTGAAGTGAAGTTTGCATTTTTTACAGTGTTACAAATTTCATTCTATTACCTATCGTTTATATCGAACACCGACGCAGCCTATACTAGTTTACTCGTTAGTTTCCATTAATTATCAATTAAAGTGACTTTAAAAATATATTATATCCTAGTTTTTTTTATAGGAAACCGTTCTTTATGATCAGTCAGGAATACATATTTTTTTTCGAATAATGCTTGTGTCAGATGATATTATCAATTTACTGACTTTTAAAATTAAAATAATTGAAAAAAATATTTATTTTATTCCTAGATGTTCATATAGTCTCCTTTGCAACCTTTTTTACTAAGTTGCTCATTAATTTAAAGGATAAGGATCGAGTAATATGACTTTAAATTATAATATGCTACTCAAGGAGAGCAAGGAGGAAGAGATAATTTACTAGATACTGTTTTTGTTAGTATATTTTTCGCATAGTAAATAATTCTATTATTAGTTATACTGTTTATTAAGTAGGAGTATAATGATATTCAATTGGGACGAAAGTTCTGTTTCCTTCTCCTGTCGCAAGTATATACTCTTTATTTTAGTATTATTTTTTGAAAATTGTATCATTATGACAAATACATAAACTTAGTACATATTTTTTTTTTTAGATAATGGTTGTGTTGTCTACATTTACTAAAGATTTCACGAAATCGAGTAGTAGATGAGCTCATTCCCGACGAGGGATGCCTTACTGTCGTGTACGACAACATTGCGAAATTATTGTTTTATCATACCCACTTCCTCCAGATGGTGAGAAACATAGAAAGCTCGTACATATAAAAAAAACGGGAAAAAGTAAAAGAAACATCGGCATTTTGAATTGTGCAAAAAAAACACATGATAAATAAAATGATTCTTGAAAAATGTAAATAATCAATACCTTAATTAATTAAGAAACATCGGCTTTTTGAATTGTGCAAAAAAAAAATTGGATAATTATAATGATTCTTGAAAAATGTAAATAATCAATACCTTCAATAAAAACTTGCTTTTTGTAGTCTTGTTTGTAGTCGTTCTTACTCAGTTCTGCAAAACGCGTTGATAACTTGTTTACTTCTCTACTTACGGCATATGAGCTGATATAGTCTAGTAGTATAGGGGAGCCAATCAGAGCGCGCGATTGCTCGTATCCAGTGGATGTGGATATAATAAACAATATCCCATTAAAACAATATCTCATAATGAAAAAGCTTTGTAGTGCAAGCACTTCGATTACTTCTATTTGGATGTATAATGAGTACTTCGGTATAGTCTTAAAATTGGTTTATTGGATGATATTTTGATCTTTTGATGCAGGTGTTTCATAGAATAATAGGCACATACCGTGAATCATATCTAGATGTTATACCAATGGAAACTAGCAGGTAGACTTGTATAGGCTGCGTCGGTGTTGGATATAAACGATAGGTAATATCAGTGAAATAAATTGTAACACCGTAAAAATGATGTTAACTTGGGGGGCTCTCATTTATTAGTGCATGTGGGGTCGACACACAGTAATAAATGAAAGCCCGCTTAACTTGACCAGTATAAATATGAAGCGGCAAAAGTGATGAACCAATCAGAAAGTGATAGAAAATGCAGGAGGAGTTAAAAAACAATATATTAATTAAATGAAAGATTAATATTATGGTAAGCGGAATTAAAAATGGCGGGAGACTGGCTTTGTGTTGCCGTTCGTGCCTATATGATGTATATATATCACGAACTAAGGCGTGATCACGGATGCTATACATCGCCAAGACGTCTACCAGACATAAAGCTGGCTACACATGTACAAAGTACATTGAATCCATAATTAACATTAGGGGTAATACAAGTAAAATGGTAACTACTGCGATACGAAGATTTAGGACAACTAAAAGATGTACATGAAACAATATGGAGACACATAACTACTTGCATGGGGAGGGTGCGTATAGTAATTAGAACTGCGTAACTACTTGCATGGGGAGGGAGCGTAGTTTGTTAAGGAACTGTGCATTAATTATCAGGAGTGCAGTTGGAAACCTAAAAGGGACATTAAGCCGGGCTACGTTTACACGGGACCGGACGAATTTTTGACCGGTCAAAAAAACAACCGCTCACGGGTTCCGTTCACACGGGACCGCGCTAAACGTGCAATAATTTGGACGCCTAACCAATCAAATATTCGTCTGAACAGGACGAAGATGTTGTTCGGTTCCGTGTGAACAGCATGTCCAGGACGATTTTTTGACCGGTCAAAAATTCGTCCGGTCCCGTGTAAACCTAGTCTAAGTATAGAATAAAATGTAAGGAGAGAGGTGGCTTAAATAAATCATTCACTTTGCATTGGTTCTTATGACATGCCATGCTATTTTCTCTTCTATTGCTCGATCTGTGCAGGGGATGGTGGTACATATAACGACATCCGATCGTATTGACAATTTTATATTGTACCTCTCTGATCATTTCTTAACCTCGCTACGGCCCTGGATAAGTATCCAAGTCTCTGATAGCAGATGAACAGATGGAGTTACACCTCAAGAAGAGTAAATTACTTACAAGTCAATTATTGCACAGTCCCTAAGCCCGAAGAAATGGGGAGACTCGGGAGGTAAACGTATCGGTTATCGTATCAAAGATATACCTATTGTTCTGTTAAAATCTCAACCTGCTAAAAAACAAAATCTCGCGCGCTACAATACTATATATGGTAATGGCATTGTTTTCAAGATTGCATACGGTATTTCTGATACGATGCTCGTCGTATCTCTTATAGGGGAAAATAAATAAGAATACAAAATTAAAAATATCGAATTTCGACATATATTAGGAAAATATCTTTGATTTCCGCGCTTCTTACACGTTTTCTTTGCGTTTCCTTTTTGTGTGTTATCTCTTAGGGCTAAAAAATTGTCCATGCCACACTATTTTTAAAGGACCACAACAAACCATTTTCCACTACAGTGCGACTTTGCTGACAACATCAACACGCCATTTTTAGCGCACGCTAGCTGAAAACTTACAAAAAAACTTACATAAAAACTTACAAAACAAGAGGTTTGAATGTTGTGCATGTATATTATGAGTAGAGTTGACTCTGTCGTAAGCGACCACCCAGGGATCAGGAAAAAGCGGTCGCTTTCGAGAGATGGTCGCTTACGAGAATATTAACACAGGAAGCCTAAACCACTGAAATTTAATTGAAATTTGAAGTGAAGAAATGACAAGGACTTACGATGACTCTTGGGTGGTCGCTTACGAGAGAGGAAAAACAATGAAAAAGTCCAAAACTTGAACCCTAAAGGTGGTCGCGGTCGCCTACGAGAGTGGTACCTCACGAGAAAGATTTTTTACAGAGTTTATATGGGAAACAAAACGGAAAAATGAAAGTGTGGTCGCTTACGAGAGAGTTTTTTTACGGAGTTTATATGGGAAACAAAACGGGAAAATGAAAGAATGGTCGCATACGGGAGATGGTCGCTTACGGGAGATGGTCGCTTACGAGAGAGTCAAACGTAGTAAAATAGTATGATTTCTCGATCAATTTGGATTAATTTGGACTGTTTTGTTTTTCAAAAATCCCTAAGTGCACTTGACCTACGGCCTCTTTATAATTACTGACTCTCTGAAAAACAAACTAGTGCAAATTTTAGTGCGACGACTGAAACCGGGGCCACCCACTCAAATTTCAAAATATATATATTTTTTGAGACCAAACAAAAACCTTGTACAAGGTCCTCACAAGCTAAGATGTTTCTTATTCAATTTTGATCTATTCCGTTCACATATAATGAATATTTTTAGCATTCTATTTTTTATATTCTCGATCTAGATTGGATAATAATGTTTTGGTGGCCCCAGTTTCAGCATGGATAATAAAAACATGTTTTTATTATCCATGGTTTCAGTAGTCGCACTGTAATCATTTCCTATACAAAACTGTTCATTTCTTATTTCTAAAAGCGCGCGAAACGCTACATGTGACAATAGAGGAATAGTGTGAATTTCTCGACCAATCAACGCGCGCGATTTTCTATAATTAATGACTAGTGTATTTATATTAAGGTGACTGGCTACTTTTGGAAATAATGTTAAACTTTTCTTTAAACTACGATTTTCTAATGCGAAATTTAATGTTGATTACAAATATGAAAAGAAAAATGGGGTGTCCCGAGCTTGTTTTCGAGATACTCAGCATTTAATGGATGCCTACGGGCGAGATTTTGAAGAAAAACTTGAGAAAACGGAAGCGATATGAAAAAAATCACAACTCATAAGAATATAGTTTTTTTCATACTATATCAAGCACAAATGCCGGGTAATGAATCATTCTAAAATACAACATGAATGGTTTTGAATAAAAGACAAAGAAATACCTTGATCTGTCATATTTTGTCCTTTCAGTGCTTTCAAAACTCGCATGAAGTCGGACGTTAGAAAAATATAACGTAGATTCTATTAGGTTCTTTCAACTAAGAATAAAGAAAGTATAGAGTCCCGTGCAAAATTCGAGGGTTTTGCCCTGTTGAAGCTCAAAACGTGTACTAAATAAAATTTTGTATTTTTTTCAGCTGCTTTTGTGCGCGCGCACATCATGGGCTCGAATCGAACGCTCGGCAAAAGCGTTCAAAAGTAGCCAGTCACGTTACAGTGAGGATACTCGAACCGTGAACACTTGACTTTTTTCATGTTATTTTTTTCTGGACCTTCTACTGCTTCAAAACCTCTTAAAATGAAGCATTGAGTTCAAACACACTAAGTGTTCATAATAAATCATATTTCTAATCTATTCGCTCAAGGGATGTGGGTTAAAAAAAAAAGTAACAAAAAAGTCAAAGTGTTCACGGTTCGAGTATCCTCACTATAAGTAAAGTTAAGTCAATATTATTAACGGTGTTATACAATTTCATTCTATTACCTATCGTTTATATCAAACACCGACGCAGCCTATACTAGTTTACTCGCTAGTTTCCATTTAAGTCAAGTTAAGTCAATATTTTTACGGTGTTACAAATTTCATTATATTACATATCGTTTATATCAAACACAGACGCAGCCTATACTAGTTTACTCGCTAGTTTTTACGGTGTTACAAATTTCATTCTATTACCTATCGTTTATATCAAACACCGACGCAGCCTAAACTAGTTTAAATTAAGTATACCTATAATATGAATATATTGATAACAAGAAACAAAATATTATCAGACAGACCTTGCAAGTGTTGTCTCATGTTGTCTATTACAATGGCTGCGGGCTACAACGATTTCCGAATTTCGGATTTTTATTATGTCGCCATAGACGACTTTCATAAATGGCCGTCAATAATTATCATAATTTTTAAAATTGTTGTTTTTAGAAAATGAAAGCTATCATATGATAGACATTCACTGATAACAATAACTTGTGAAAGTTTGTGGAAAATAACGATTAAATTTGCTAGAAGCTATAAGAGTTTGAAAAATCAGAAAAACGCCAAAGCGAGGCATCAAAGGCCACAGCAGACTGAAATACATACAAATCTCTACATTTTTCATTGAGCATAACTTCTTAGGTATTAAAACATCAAAACCTTCCAAACATGCCTATTTCAGGTGGTTCTTTCAATATCTGTTAACGCCGTTTACTAGTTGAAAAATAATTTTCTGGTACATATTATGGTATTTATGAAAGTGGTATATGGGCTACAAATAGCTTTTGCCTAAATCGATCTGACTGATGATCTCTTGATTTTTAAAAAACAGAAAAAAAGCATACACACCGTAAATCAAAAGAAAACTTGTGATTTCCATGGAAGCATAGCGTGATTCTAAGAATTCCCTACATGATTACCTCTTGACAATCAGTAACCATTTTGCTTGTATTAACCAATAATAAAAATTGAAATTTTTAATAAACAGTCCGAGAAACTGGTACCCTGCGAGCAGAGGTTCCTTTCTCTTACCTAGAACGTTCGTCGTTCCAGGTAAGAGAGAAAGAAATCTCTGCTCGCAGGGTAAGAAACTGGTAGAAGTTTTTGGCGATCACGTTCGTGATATTAGCGCAAATTAAAGTTTCTTTCCATTTTAATTACGCTAATCATAATATTATAAAACACATGACAGCTTTCGGTTTATGTTGTATCACTGGTACTAATAATAACTGTAAATCTAAAATGTATTTATAAAATTTAACCGTCGAGCATTAAACGGCACAAATTCAGGTAGCACAATAAAATTTGTGAAGTGAAGTCTGTGAAAAACTCTTCAAAGTCATGACAAAATTAACAAAACTCACATGGCGCTTGCAAGAACATGTTCTCAAACGTAAAGTTTTACCCCGTATTATAACTCCTGCCTCTTGAATTGTTGGTGACTTTAATTTTACGTTCTCGAAGGGAAATTTGCTAGAAAACGAAACATGGAAGGATATGTTTTCATTTGAAATAGGTACTCCAAAAAAAGCCAATTCAAATCTAGGCCGTATCCGGAAGTGTTGATTGTAATAAAATCTTGCATGCATCATACATTGGTAAAAGTAGAGATATTTTCATAGATAAAAAGTTCAGTCTGTGAATATTGATCTACAGGAATTCGGCTCCTTGTTTTTGTGTTAAATATTTGTTGAAAACCAATGCATAACTAAGGGCTGTTTATATGAGGGCGAGTTGTCCCTGCTAGCCGGGATAACTCTATTGTTTTGAGTCCCCCGGGGAATACAAAACAAAAGAGTTATCCCGGCTAGCAGGGACAACTCACTTTCATATAAACAGCCCCTAACACTTGTACATTTCTTCTGAGAATATAAACCTAACAAAAATATTACAATTTAAAACACATGCTATGATTATATTACTTGAATCTCTCAAGATAAGGACCGTAGACCCCGTACGCGTCACTTTACAATACACCTACTCACCTGCATCGAAGAACGTGAAAGAAGAACAACGAGGATGTAAAAAACCTTGGCTGTGAGTGTCTAGTTATACTACTTAGTGCTCGTTAACAACTAACACAGAAGACGAGAATTTGTAAATATGTATTATACTAAGTGTTATCCTCTTTAAAGTGCACTTGACGCCCTGCAAATCTGTTGTACATGAGGTGTATAATGAGTGTAATTTTTCTTGGTGTCGATCTCTCCTTTTTGAGATATGAACATTTGAAATCTGAAAATGCAAATAAGGTGACGTCATCCCAGGAATTTGTCAAAGTTTTGTTTCAAAGCTGACAGCAAGCTTGTTTTTGTTAAGTAGTAAAAATGTTAATAGTAGTGTGAATATTAGTAATACAGATATTGAGCTTTAAATTGTTATAATTATTTCCAGAGAACTTTTGTATATTTAATGAGGACTGGGACGACGTCACTTCATTTGCATTTTCAGATTTCAAATGTTTATATCTCAGAAAGGAGAGGTTGATATCAAGAAAAATTAAATACACTTATTGTACACCTCATGTACAACAGATTCGCAAAATATCATGAAAGGCGTCAGGTGCACTTTAAACAGTCACGGGCATTGCGAACTTAAGCATACAACTAATTCAAACAACAAGATTATCGCAAATTATGCAACACCCATCAGGGCGACCAAGATGAATGCTGGTTTTGTGCTGGTAATGTAATGAAAAATAACTTAATATCGGCATAATTGTATGTATACTTATTGTACAATAAAAGTATGTTAAAAATATTTCAGTGCATGGTAGAGCAAATGCAGATACACCATGAAATAATGTCAAGTAAATTGTAATAAATAGTCACTATTTAGTGACTAATTGTTGCTACTATTCACCCAGAATAAATAATAAAACAAAGGATAATGAGGTTTCTTGTTTTGTCTCAAGATGTTCTGGTTGAGCGATAGTGACAAAATAGTCACTATTTGTTAGTACTTTCTTAGATTGCATTTCATGGTTTGAATGCATTTGCTCTATAAGTTATTTAGAAAGAAGTCTAATTTCAATACATTATGCAGTCTTGGCTTGAGTGCACAGTCAATTCAAAAAACATTGTTGTCAATAGGCTTCAAGTCTACGCGACTAGACCGAAAAGTATAGCATGGATAGAAATCCCCGAAGCGGATAAATGCACACAGTATCTAATGCAAGACCACGCGCGGTGATTTCTAACCATGCTACCTTTCGGAGTCTAGTCGCGTAGACTTGAAGCCTATATCATGGACGACAATGTTTTTTGAATTGACTGTATTGTGCGGTTCCTTTGTGCATCAAGGATGAGAATTATCTTCATTTACAAAATAGACTATTGTCTCGTTCCATCGTCGTTGACTATGTCTGAAAGTGTTTGGAGAGGGATCAATCTTTGCACGACTAGCTGACGACGTCGACGCCTGATATTCGAAAAAACTTGGGTTCAGGAAGCTAGCAAAATAGTATATGATTCATTTGAAGTATTGCTTTTCAATACCGTCTCGAAAATTGTTTTACCTAATGATTCATTGTTCAATGCATTATTCAATTTTCATTCGACTGTAAATGTTTCAGTCCAGCAATTTGTTTCCCTTGGATTGGAGGAATACAATTCAGCTTTATGGCCGAATAAACTTAACAGCATGACCTCCTAACAACATTTGTGGCTTCGAAGCTCAGTTGGTAGGTTTGGTAGAGGTAACATTGAGCGGATACAGAAACGCGCCCTCACTATCATCTGTGCTGATCTATCTGACAGCGAAAAACTGTCTACCTCCTGCTTACAGTCTCTAGAAAGTCGCCGACAGGCATCGTGTGCATGTGAAACTCTTTGAGAACATTGTTAACGATCCAAACCATAAACTTTACTGCCTGCTCCCAGCTTTCAATGTTTATTGTAAATATGTTTTAAGAAACAAACGGTCCTTTCATAGAGCCTAGATACAAAACTGATCGTTTTAGAAAGTCATTTATCCAAGCATCAATCCGTAAATTAATATTGTAATAAATAAATTAGATTCGATTAGATTATCAATTTTATATTATCGTTATACCAATGTAATTCAGTTTTAACTGCAATATTAAGCAATTATTGGATGAGGTTGAGCATGATATCGTAAATTATCAAGGCCGAGGTCTGTGTTATCAGCCGAAGCCTCCTGGCTGAGGCAGATAATACTGACTCGAGGTCTTGATAATTTACGATATCATGCGAAAACCGAATTCAATAATTGTTTTATTATACATTTTTTAAAGTAAAAGTACAATTATAATCAGGCAAAAGAGACAATAACAAGCAAATCTCGCTGACATTTTCACACCAACTCCCTGAGAACGGAGAGAGCCTGGGAACTTGACAGTGATAACTACAGATACTGCAATTATCACTGTCAAGTTCACATGCTACTCAGATTTAGCCGTTTGCTCTCGGCCAATCAGATTCAATGTAGTTAGTAAAATGTATAATAATGGTTTTTATTAAACTATTATTATTTATAGGTAATTGCACCGATCGATACTACAAAGGTCATTGGTTCAAATCCCGTTTTCCCGGGTTTTTTTCTGGCTATTTTCACATGCAATTTCTTTAATTACTTAGTTTGAGCTTTTGTACCGAAGGCTCGAAAGCGCGTCAACACTCCATCCAATATGCTGAAATCAAAACTGTCGCTGCCAGTTGTTTTGACAAGACAGTTGTCAACTCGCCTAAGGAGAGCCATTGTATATGCCAAAAATATCGGACGCGAATATAGTATAGTACTTATAAAAACATCCAAGGTGATTTATTTTGCGTTTAACTAAAAAAAAACACTTCAAGATAAAAACGACTAAAAAAATTCAAGCTAAAACTCAAGTCAGGGCGATTCTGTATGAGTTGTGGAATATTTATGTGTTTGTTATCATATACAGTGGAACCCCATTAATCCGGCCACCGAAGGGACAGCCCAAAGTGGCCGTATTAACGGGGTGGTCGCATTAAGCGGGTAAATTTAATAGAAAATGTATGAGCATGCATTTCGTCGGGACCTGATAAACTGGCCGCGGCAATAACAGGGTGGCCGTATTAAGCGGGTGGCCGTAAGGCGGGGTTCCATTGTATATATATAGTTATTTCAATAAAATTAGTCGTCTACTGTCTTCAAAGTATAAGAAATATTGAAATATTCTACAGTTTGTCCTCTTTTTGAGCATTTGCAGCAATATTAAACAGGGTAGTAGAGGTATATGAAAATCTGATCCTTGATGCCAAAAAAGCAGGTAATTCTGGTGATTCCTGAGCTGGAAATTTTGATCCCTAAGTCCCCAAAACCGCTGATCCCTGAGCCCGTATACCTCGTTAGAACCCTGTAATAACATTGTGTCAAAAGGCTTTACTTGCATGATATAAAATAAGTATTTTCCATAATATTGCACGGCCTTAGATTTGTAAGTTTGTCCTTGTGACTAAATTTATGTAAATAGGAGTAAAGTACGGCGTGTTGCAAAAAGGTTCAACAGATCTGAATCTTGAACCGTGTCTCAACCTCTTGTACGTACGTATTTTGTAATAACACTTCCCGAATTCGCTTGAATGATCACAAGACAAAGGTTCCATGTCGAGAGCTGATTCTTTACTTTTTCAAGGCCAATTAACCTCGACATGAAACCATAATGATAAATAATAACTTTTTTAATGTCTCAATCTTCTAGCTGGACACAGTGCGCCCTTCTAATCTGGGAGACTCACTCACACTCACTACCTCTACGTTAAATATTTTGCACACAACTCGGCTCACAAGTTCATTTTTGCTGATCTTTGTTTTGTGCTGATCTTTGTTTTGTGATCTTTTATTCGGGAAACGTCTATTAATGACACTGACATTGACACTGAACTTGAATGCACTCCACATCACCGGTTTGGCTTTTAGTATATCAAATTTAGCAGCAAGTTTCTCTGTCTCAGATGACAGATTCAGAGAATCCGATTCAGTTGTCAGTTCATCAGCCAATTTTTATTTTTATTTATTTATTTATCTATTTTTGAAAGGTAAGGTAGTCGTACCTTTTATCGCGCACATCCTATTATCGTGCTTTTCGTAAAAAAAATAATAATATATATCTTCTAAAAAACTGCTTCAAAATCAATTAAAACAATTATTGCTGCTTATACTGTTGCAATCTACTTTTTGGTCCATTTTTTCAATTCATTTTTAAGCAGAAGAGAAAATATATATTATTTTTTTACGAAAAGCACGATAATAGGATGTGCGCGATAATAGGTACGACTACCTTATATTTAATACATTATGTTATACCATATATAGCTTAATAAATTCATCGCTGAAAAAAGAATGAAGTCGTCTAAAGTTGACGGTGAAAGAAGTCATGTTTTTTCCGTGAGGATTCGAGACACCTAAATCTTATTTTATTTTGTTTATGATTTGCAGGACTCGCAAATGCAACTAGCTCGATGGAATACATATGTTCCTTTTCATTTTCAAGAATAGGATTTTTTTTGCGAGACAACGTTAATTGAATTACCTCTGTATGTTTATAGTATTTAAATACCGGTCAAAGCTAACTATCCAAGGCTTTTAAAACGGTTATGTATGACAACCGTATAATTATAAATCTAAGTATATTTATATACAAAGTCAAACAGTAGCATAAACAGCAGGAAATACTACCATTGTTTCTTGAATGGTTTTAAAAAGCTACCGGCTTTCTCATTACCTTATGTATTCGTCTTTGATATTTTAAGTCACAAGAAAACCGTTGAATATTTCACACAAAATTCACGTGTACAAATTAGTTCTGCTTTTTGAGACTTCACCATTGTGCTGGAGTGACAATTTTAAATGGAAACTAGCGAGTAAACTATAGTATAGGACGCGTCGGTGTTTGATATTAGGTAATATAATGAAATTTGTAACACCGTAAAAAAAATTATGACTTAACTTTACTGACGTTTCTAGCTTCAGCTGATTACACAGTTTTACTGCGACGAAGGGTTAAAGCTCGAAACGTCAATTAAGTTAAGTCAACATTTTTTACGGTGTTACAAATTTCATTATATTACCTATCGTTTATATCAAACACAGACGCAGCATATACTAGTTTACTCGCTAGTTTCCAGTTTTATGACAGTTAATTGAGCTAGTATTTCAGACTTAGAATAGATGGATCATAAATCTTGTTTAATGGTACTATAAATATGATTTAGAAGTTTTGTTCTACCCCACCGTGATTTCTATAAGATGTCTTAGTGTCGTTTAAGAAAGGCGTTACTTGTATTTCTTTTCAATTTTTAAGAATTAATATATGGCAGTCTTGTTTGTCAAAGTGTAAATTAACTACGAATGATGTTAATTATATTAGTGCGTCAGTGTACTCTCATGTCGATAACCACGGATGATAAAAACTACAGACAAAACGACTAGAGCAATTCAGAAATAGATAAAAGAGGAAAAGGTGAAACTTTTGTAGTGGCTCGACGCGCAAGAGAAAAAAGAGAATTCAAAATGGAATTAAGGGAGACAAGTTTGACCGCATCATGATTGAGAGATTAGAACCCCACAAAACTGAGGGCTGGGGACATCGTTAATAAGTAAAAAAGTATAACAAATAAACAGAAATGCTAGAAAAAAATCAAAGAAATTTAAATAAGAAGGAAGAAAACAAATATTATTTTCAAATGGAATCGAAACAATGCAAAAAAAACGCTCGAAATAACGCAAAAAGATGAGGTAAAATCGGACAAATTACGATCAGATTTAATAGAGTATAACTACCAACTGCTGAGCCGGCCAAAAAAAATTAAAAAGATAAAATGCTTTTTTGATATTTAAGAAGTCTTCATGCCTATGAGAAAACTTCGGCCACTTCCACATGCCTATCAAAACATGACACATAAAAAAAAACATACAAAAAGAAGAAAAAAAGGAGCTAAGAATTGAAAAATCTTTAAAAAGGAGGATAAAGAAAAGAAAATAAGGATCTACGAAACTAAACGACAACTAACCTTTTATCAACTTGTGTGAATTTGAAAGTTCTCCCTTAGACACGAATCCAGCTGCGGTAATGAAACACAAGAGCAAGATCCTTGCCGCTAACAATACGACTATTTATCATATAAAGAACGAACCAAATCACGTGATAGACAAGCCCTCTATATTATCAAATCGACCAAGTGTTAATTATGCTAAAATCATAAAGATTTAATATAATGATTTGGTCGTTATACAATAAGATACAAGCAAGCCGCAATCTCAATATTTATAAATTGATTTTCTCGAGATCATAAATCGACACGATGCTCAAAAGCCAAGCTATTTGACCGGTATTTAAATACTATATGTATATAAAGGTAATTCAATTAACGTTGTCTCGCAAAACAGGTCCTATTCTTGAATCTGAAAATGAGCGTGTATATATTTTCCATCGACGTAGTTGTGGTGAGAGAGGGGAGCTAGAGATATTCAGCTTGCATTTGCGAAACTTGCTCAAGCAAAACACAAATTAAAACACAAATCATAAACAAAATAAAATACAGTTTAGCTAGTCATCTTGAATCCTTATGAAAAAAAACCCAAGACTTCTTTCGGCCCCATAGGCTTTAAGCTATTTTCAGTGATTAATTGATTGAACTAAGAATTCGCAACTAACTGCTACAAAATCAACAAGTCATCGTGAAGGTGATGCAGAGAGATGGTTTAGCATTAGCAGCTATCTTGTTTGAGCATAGTTTGTTCCGATTGACGATTATAAAAAGTGCATAATAAACAACAAGAGGAACTTATGACCGTATAATAGAAAACGCCAGGGTGCAACAAGGTTAGATAACAATCATTAGGAAAGGGAATGATAAAAATCTGAATATCAGGGATGTTAGAAGTTTACACACTAGGAGACGAACCACTGTACGTAGGGGCCAATCACGATCTTATGACGGACAGGTCGTATGAAAACTACGAACAAAATATACAGCCTCGATCGTAACATGATATATGGGATCAGGGATGAAGCCCAAAAATTAGGCCCGGATCAGGGCTCAGAGGCCAGGGCTCAGGGCTCAGGGCTCAGGGATCGAAGGGCTGGGATCGAGGATCAGTGGGAAATTGAATCTGATTATTCGGGGATCAAGTTCAGTCTGTTGGAAATTGAGTCTGATTCGGGGATCAAGGATCAAAAGTTTGGAAAAAATTGGGCTCAGGGATCAAACATTTTGGAATGATATACCATGTTACGAGCCTGGAATCACTGATGTATAAAAGGAATTGGAATTAGTAAATTGTGAATACAAGTTCATGAATGACTAAAACTGTTTATAGCCGCCGGATAGAGATAACTCCAGCTTTAATAAAATGCTCGTTTCGAGTTGCAGTGAACAAAACTTAATAATGAATAAGAATAAATAAATAATGAATTTTTGAAAATGACTCAGAAAAAACCTGAATTGCCTTATTATTAAAAGTCTTCCTTGACTATATTAGTCAGTTAAATATTGTTTTAAAAGATATAAAATAATCATATAAGTTATATATTAGTAGTTCACCTTCGTGAAATTCAAAGGAAGAGTTTGACGAATGTCAAATTAAACAAGTTTTAGCTGATTTAGAATGTACCCTTTTGACTATATTAACAAAGCAATTTTTAAACGTTTAAAATACATATAAATGTATTCAAATAAGTTATCTAGTTGGAGGTGTATTAGATGGTAAAACCAGTTATAGCAATTTAAAATGGACGTCGGTGGCACACAATATTATTGACATAACTAAAAATAAGAAAGAGGAAAAATAGTCATATGCAAAAAACCTTTTCTTGTCAACGGGTTATAACCAGCCGGTCTTGCGTTCTTGAGATTTGATCTACAGTACAATCAAACGATAAGAATAAGGCGCTTTCATAAGGGTTTTGTTTAAAAAACAACCAATACAAAATTTGACAATGAAATTGCTATTCAGTCCATGTAAACAAAAGCTGAGTCTTTTTAATTAGTAGCGCATTTCGGAAATTCATGGTCAAAATATATTTAAACAATAATAACTACATTGATATTTAACTTTTTGATAATATGATAATAACAGTAATGTTTATAAAGTTACTGGTAATCCATTTAGTCTAAAATGATATTTCACTGACTAAATAGAGTTATAAAACAATTGTTTTACTTTCAAAATTAACAATATTTCAGAGCCCTAAGGTTATTATTATTTTTTTCGGAAAGGTTTACCTAGATTTATGTTCTCATTGTGAATTTGTTTTCGCCTTCTTCAAGTTATAAAGCTCTGCGTCCGCTCAAGGTGTTTTTTATATATTCTGATACTGTTGTCAGCTTTGCTTTAAAGTACAATATCATGCTATTATATTCTGAATAGATGTCTCCTATTTGTAGTGCTAACAATAGACTTTCTAAGCACATTAAAACAACGGTAATTGACAGGGATAACTTCCGCCGACATTGACTCTTTGTGAAGGCTCCTTCACGGAAACTTTCCGTTATACCAGGACAAACAATCGAAAAAAAAACACTTTTTTTCTTATTAAAATATTTTTAAGGACGACGGGAAATATATATATTTGAATTACATATAATTATATTATATATATTATTATATAGACTTTATATATAAAAATTCTGTATACAAGTAATACGGCCAGCTATAACTGAAATAATACCCTAATTCAAAAAGAACTCACCCACGTCAACTGCTGCCGAATGGTGTTCTGAATGCGCTAATGCCGAGTTGGAAAGAGTGATTGAGGCCCTGAAGTTAACAGAAGGTCACTCCCTTGTTAAAGCAGTAAGTGTGGTCAGCGGTTGATTTTTAAAAATTGACCGCTGAAAGGTACGCATAAACTAAGTGTTGATTTATGGTGCGACTATGAGATGTTCTTGCCAGATCATCCAGGAGGTCGTGGGTATTGAGGCGCGTTTATGTAAAAGATAGAAATATAAACTTGCATTGATCAAATTAAACGTTCGAATTCTGTACTATTATATCATTGAATCGTCGTAATAACGGGCCGTTAGAACGGTGAGTTTTTTTTCATTTAATGTCTTGATAGCCAAGGTACGTTTATGTCCAAACGAGTCGAAACAAAATTCGCAGTTAAAAACACGACTCTGCGAACCTCCTTCCATGGTGAAAGGAGCTCGACTAAATTCCCTTCCAATAAGTATGTTTATATTAAATCAAGATCAATCAAGGTGCAAAGAAATTTCACATGAACATTGCACTCTTAATCCGTTGTTTATTTTCTTCTTTCAATATATTCAAATACCTTCGACACGTACTGTTGGTTGAATGAAAGGCGAGCTGGGGGTTTTCCCTTCGTTTTATTTACATTTTTATACAATACCACATTACAAAAATGCACGGGCTCAAAGCTAACAACTTTGGTGAATTCGTATGCAGGCCTGGTCGCAAATACATTACCTAGATAGTGAGTGTGAGTGTGTTAAATACTTAAACATTTGCCACTGGCCAGGGAGATAGACCTAATCGGCTAACACGTTGCTATGTACGTTTCCACCGAATTCAAAACCACTGGGAATAAAAACTTTTGTTCCAAATATTTTCCACGTGATATCAAAATTACATAAGAAAAGAAGGCTTATCCCCAAAAGATTTGAATTGGGTGGAAACGTACATGGCAACGCGTTAGCCGATTTGGTCTATTCGGTAACGACTCCCCGTATTTCGACGTAAAACAATGATTTATATTGAATAACGGACACTGATCCTGTATTGTGACATTTGCATAGTAATAACCCACAATTCATATAGTACGGTTGTCCTTAACTGACTGCAGATACGTATCAAAGATTTGGAATTTGCCTATTGTTCTGTTAAAATCTCAACCTGTTAAATAGAAATCTCGCGCGCTAATCAATGCAAAGTCTTTTGTTATTTCTCACCTACAATATCATATAGGGTAATGACATTGTTTTTAAGATTGCATACGGTTTTTCTGATACGACATACGGACGGGAGGCTAAAAACACAACGTATTTCAATACATCCGGATGCATAAAGACAGCTGAGACAGGTCCTGAACGGAGTTTAAATTCTAAACGGCTCCACGAACGAAATTTTCACAATTCATTCCCTTCTGCTTGAATTTGACAATTTTGGCTGGATTCTCAAGGTAAACACTAAATCAGTTTAAAATTTGTAAATATGGAAATGGTTATTATATAACACAATAGTGTTATATCCCACATGTGTCCGGTGTTGATATCTATATACATTTATCAAACGTGTCTATGCTTTTAACGTTTTCAAATAATTTCTTGATATAAATCATTGTATGTTATATGATATGAAATTTATCTTCTTGTGTAGTCTCCACCGCAAGCTACTCCATAGGGATTCCTTTGTTGACGCGATCGGAATTCCTGTGTTGAAATATTTGGCAGGGAATAATTAACTGAGGACTAGCCTCACCCTATCGCCCACTCGTTTTTTCTCCTCAGCACAGGAAGCCCGATGAAAAGAGATGTAAGAGATGCCGTCAAGCCAAATGCGGTTTTCTCAATATACAGCACGAATATACATAGATTGCTGAAAACTTTATAAGTCTGTCTTGGAATTCAAGTATTCTAAGAGTATGTTAGGAAAAAAACAGTAAATGCGGTAAATCTTTCTGAAATCTACGATGTTTGTCGAACATTCTATATTCCAGTGGGAATACTGCGCAATTGTTTCATGTTCGAATTCACTCAAATAAATTGTGGATCTATGAATTGTTCGAGTGCCACTTGTTTTAAGTAGAGGCGGACAGAGAAACACATTCTTATAGTTTTTGGGAGAAAAGGTCACGTGACCAGGACCTGCAAAATACCTATTAATTAAGACAGATTTTACATACCTAAGCAGATCACCACCGCTATAAATACCAGCTCAGAGAAACAGACTTTTGTTGAAGTTTGCCTTGATATGTTTGAGACCGTTCAATAAATGCACTTCATAAGCATTTCAACAAGGTATTCCTGGGAATATAGAAGAAAAACCAACGATAAGAAATGATGAGAATAACGAGATATTAAACCATGCGTGCATAACTATCAAACACAAATAAAGATGGGCTCTCATCTTTATATAATTCTGTACTGTATTGTACTCTACGTTTACAGACCAATGGTCACCTACCAGCATGCTTTGCGTTATTATTTTGCTTTGAGTGGTGTTATCATTCATTCGCAGTCAATCAAATTACAAGAAATTGAACAAATAAAACAAAACACTAATCGATATATTTAGTAAAAATATCAAAATGACTGATTGTCCAACTTTCATGGTCCATGAAATTCAGTCTTTCGCGCGGTGCATGCTGGTAAGTAACCACGAGTCAATTAAATCAACCTCGTTCCCAGGGCCCTCTCCCTAAAGTGAAGGGAGAGGGCCCTGGGAACAAGGTTGTTAATTAGATGCCATTGAACGGAAGCTAAAGCCCCATTTAAACGATGATGTTACGATACGGTTTGTTGATAACGAAAAAAAAAGAAATGTTGGATGATCAAACAGAGTGTTCAAACGGGCCCTAAGGCAAACAATAATACGTCTGGCAGATTTACTGGTGTTGTCTGGCAAAAACACAAATTGGTAGTAATAAGCGGCTTTTACAAACAATTTCAAGCTGAAATAATGAGCGGTACAATTATAAAAACAGTTTGACGTCTCGGCCATTTAATAGTTTTTGAGCCTTCATTCTTAACCTTTTTAGTGTTTACTATACTGATTTCTAAGTAGTATTTATAATATGAGAGGCTGTGTTTTATCGGTAGAGCCGAAGGCAAGTATGTAATTTATTAGAAGACAAAAGAAGATCACTCAAAATTACTCTTATTTTTGTTATTCCTTACTAACTAAATTACGTACTAGGGATATGACGAGAATACATGATTCTTTTACCCCCGAGTCCCTCTCCCTGATCTTACAATTTTGAATAATAGTTTCACAGAAAAACCCCGTGGTACCTGTCCTCCTGCCCTTTTGTACAATAGTGGTATTTCTGCTAGAGGGAAAAAAGGACAAACCTTGGTGCGATTCACCAAATAACAATTCATGACCTTTTGGAGTCCCTCTATGAAAGAAGAGAGAAGTTGTGTAAAAAGTTATTTACATCTATCGAAAAAGACTCAAACCACAAGCTTCGAGATTTATTACCACCGTTAAACACTTCTAATTACAACCAGGAACCCTGTTAAATACCGAACTATCTGCAAGACAAATCGCTATGCGAACTCTTTTGTAATTAAATCATCTAAGTTAGCCTAAGCGTCTTTATCAGACAATGTTCTATATAATGTATAGATTATATGCTTATAATGTATAGCTTTTTATATTTTTGTATGACTTCTTATATATATTATATTTATATTATATTATCTATTGATACAAATGTACATAATTTAAATTTTGAATCTTACAAATGTAATTCAGCCCTTGGGCTGCGAGATTTGTTTTCTATTAAACATTATTATTTTTTTTTTTTATATACACCATTTCCGATAAATTTTGTCACCCGTCGAAAAGCAAACAAGCTAGTGGTGCAAATGCATCATGGATCAGTTCAGAAACTAAATGTGCATTCAGAACGCCTTTCTTGTTGTTAGATAAGTCAAAACGGTCATTTCTCAATAACATATTGACAAGTGTAGCAATGTGGCAATAAAATCCCTGTGTCCTAATAAAATTTACATAGGTAACCCATAATCCCCTGCGCTACTAACTTGTAGGCTTTTCACTTCACGGGTTTCTCGGAAAGGGTGTATATGAATCCATAGTTAACTACAGTGGAACCCCGCCTTACGGCCACCCGCTTAATACGGCCACCCCGTTATTGCGGCCAACTTTTTTTAGGTCCCGACGAAATGCATGTCCATACATTTTCTATAAAATTTATCCGCTAAAGACGGCCACCCCGCTAATACAGCCACTTTGGGCTGTCCCTTCGGTGGCCGGATTAACGGGGTTCCACTGTATTATGAATCTAAAGCAAACAAATATGTCTAAACAAATATGTCTGGGCGATTCACTGGTGGTGTCTGGCAACAAGACAAATCGGCAGTAAGGGATTGACCATTATATATTTTTTCAGCTTTGTACGATATCTTTACATATTACAGGTTCTTTTGTTGTGTCAATTTTTTTCATAGTTACAACTGTCCTCGATGTTTTTTGGAGGTATCCCGTACCACCCCTTAATTCTAAAGGTCCGCCCCTATAATCAGTCGCTAATTTTAACAGTTATCAATGGTTAAAACCATTGATGACTGATAATAACTATACATTTATACAAGGATACTCGACTGTTCTGTGAGGTTTTTTCCCCCTCCTTTTTATCACATCCCATGAGCGAATAGATTAGAAATACGATTCATGATGAAAAATTCCGGAAAACATTTTCAGAAATTTAGGACAAACTCAAAAGGTTTTAAAAATTTCCGAAAATGTTTGCCGGGAACTGTTGCGTTTCCATTTGATTTCCTTCCGGAATTTCCGATTTTTTTGGTTGAATGGAAAGCGCCGCTAGTGTATTTGAAAAGTCCTGATGGTTATCAAATTTAGTAATCCTGTTTTGTTTTGATATCAGCAAACTGCGAGCTTTCGGAAAGAGCGGAAACACTGCATGGCAATTAATACAGAGGAAATAAAGTAGGTGCAATAGTAAGCTTGTACGGGTTGAATACAATGTCTCTCTACTGATCAACTATTCTGGACTCTTATTTAAGAAAACAATTAAATATAATGCAATACCAAATACGTTTCTACATCAAACATCAATTATCCTTCGTCGAAGCCGATTTACAAAAATACAGCCGATTTGTCGACCGATCGAGCAACGCTTCTCAGTGAATGTCAACATATATAGGGTGATGTGCTGGAGTAGCATACTCATACACAAAATCAAACTCCCCAACATCCTAGCTCGATTAGTCCCGTACTTTGAGGCGTACTTTGAGTCCTGAATCTCACATGATTTTTTCGGTGGAACCAAACAAATTGTATGACGAGAAATTGTCGCTTGGTATAGTGTGTCATTGTATATTTACTCACCGTTTGCCATCATCCACCAAACCGTAAACATGCTGAGACTGTACTTTGGACAATTCTCTTTCGCGTAGTTTATATAATAATCTCACAGAAACATTTTAGAAATATATCGAAAGAGCAAATAGGAAAAGTGTCATGACGTGAGATGTGCAACACCGGAATGATGACGTTATAATCCTTTTAGATGCTATATTCGATATCACATTTGATAAGCATCGATAGACTGGTCATAAAACGTCGGTTACGCAAATTAAAAAATTAATGCTTCAACAAGTAGAGCATTATTTTTAATTGGTTATTTGTTTTCAGTATTTGAAATTTTAATTTCTAAATGTATAATATGCAAGAGTAACAGTAAACATGGAATCAGCCTTTTCCATATCGAGCACTGGAACTAAGTTTCTCAAAATCAATTTAATCAAAAAATAAACCCCTTCACATGAAAGAACAAATACAAATTAGTAAGAATTGAAAGTTAGAACAAGTTTGTGCAAATTGCAACGAAATTATGGTATCTTAATTTGTTTTCGAAAACACAAAGAATGTATGGTTTGGAAGACACCATACATTTCTCTGTAATTTTGGCAGAGTTTGGATGCTCATAATGTTTTTTCTATTTAGCCAAACGTTCTGAAATTTGTACAATAAGCTTATATTGGGTTACTCTCCCATGAAATGGGAATATTTTTTCTGAAACCATAATCAAATTAGTTTTTCACACTTGTACCCAGTCCCTTGCTCGATATGGAAAAGGCGAATAATAATTATGAAATCGATGTCACAATTATAATGCTAATATCGAGAAATTATCAGTTTAGAGCGAACTTATGTCACGTGGCACTTCCTTTGGTATTTTTGGACTGTATGAATAGTCGATGGTGCCATTTTTATGTGGAGAACTTAAATACATCTTTATCAGTTCACGTAATAGTGATAAAAAACTGCTGTTGTGTTTATCAGTATCAAAGGCGATAGTATCTAATTGAAATGATATTGCTCACATGTAAAGAATGCCACGGCCATGGTCGTGTCGTTTTTTGGATAAAATAAATCTTTCCTCAAATCAGTTTATCAGTTAAACAAAGTAAAAAATGTAGTAACGCTTAGGTTGACGTTGATCCTATCAGATGACTTACAAACTTTTAGTCAATATATAAACTGTCTTTCAACTTAATTTGACCATTTCAAGATTTTCGTTGTTTTCTGTATTTAATGTTCAACATAAATTACAGTGGAACCCCGCCTTACGGCCACCCGCTTAATACGGCCACATAGTTATTGCGGCCAGTTTTTTAGGTCCCGACGAAATGCATGCTCATACATTTTCTATAATATTTACCCGCATAATACGGCCACCCCGTTAATACGGCCACTTTTGGCTGTCCCTTCGGTAACTGGATTAACGGGGTTCCACTGCATATTTATTGGTAATAATTCTTCCCTTCCCCTCCCCTCCCCTACACGCAATGTTGTTTATATGTTTACACGATTCCCTGATGACAGCCAGACTAACACACAACTTAGTAAGCGAAGAATCGAAGGAAGTATTTTTTCGTTGTTTTCTGTTTTTACAACATTAACTATATCTATTCGTAATAATTCTCCCCTACCCTCCCCTCCCCAACACGAAATGTTGTTTTGATGTTTACGCGATTCCCTGATGACAGCCAGATTAACAATCATCTTAGTAAAGTAAGAAGGAAGTATTTTGTTTAAATACAAATTAAAGCCCACACAGCACACACATCAGCACTAAAGTAGTTTTAAGCAGATTTACTAGTCGCCTAATCTTAATCTATCCATTTCAAGATTGTCGTGGTTCAACGCCAGCCTGCCTCACAAATCAACTTTACATATCAATGTTTTTCCCTGAAAAAAAAAACCTTGTCATTCATACGCTCAAGTTACCACCCATATAAAGTTTCTAAGGACATCTTCAAGTTTTCTTTTTTTCCAAGATCACTGATCAGAGTTGAACCATTTACCCTCAGAACTAGTAAATTCAAAGTCAAAATTAATTAAATTAGATCGCCATCTTTTGTCCTGAAGATTAAGCAAGTTGTTAACTTGAACTATTATTTCTTATTATTATTACTATTTTTATTACTCATTCTAACTTTTCAATTATTAATTAATTATTTATTATATACATGCACATTATGTATACAGTTGATGTGATATTTTTATCAACTAATAAAGATGTAGATGTATTTGTATATGTTATTTTAAAAAGTGAATAATTCGATAAAAATACGATTGTTGTAACTAAACCGCTTTATCATTATTTATTAAGATGAACGTTTGGCTGAAACAAATTAAGTTCTTAAAGAACGAACGTCAACAAAAAAAACAATGTTTTGGCCCGCGGTTATGTATCAGTGTGATTGAAGTACTTCTAAAAAAGCTATTCAACGATATGTTGTCTAAAATTGGACTTAATATAGACCTAAAAGAGGAACTCAAAAGATTGTTTATACTAGGAAAGTAGTACAGTCTCGTGCGCAGCCGTTCCTATTGTCGGTTATCTTTCCCTCCCCGCAACAATAAAATAAAATTAAATTAAATTAAATTAAATTAAATTAAATTAAATTAAATTAAATTAAATTAAATTAAATTAAATTAAATTAAATTAAATTAAATTAAATTAAATTAAATTAAATTAAATTAAATTAAATTAAATTAAATTAATCCCTTTTTTGCACACAACTCGGCTTACATGTGCAAATTTTGACAGACAAAAAAACGACTGCGCAGTAAGCTATAAGAGTTTATTGTAATAATTATTTTTTATTTAGTAGGCATAAATTGTGGGAATATTACCACAGATCTTATAGAACAATGGCAACAATTAAGTGATAAATTTATTTTCGGATTTGAAAGCAGTAATCGAAAGAAAATCATTAAGGAATCTGAATCATGTCTTTAAATCATTAAAGAATCCAAGTCAACCACAATGCATTTCGCGCTTGACATTGCCAAATAATCGCTAGGCGCCATTTTGCTTGCCATGAATCACCAGGCTGAAAAGTTGCGAGGAATCATGATGATGATGATGATGATGATGATGATAGTGATAGTGATGACAATGATGATGATGATGATGATGATGACAATGATGCTGATGATGATAGTGATAGTGATAGTGATGACAATGATGATGATGATGATGATGATGATAGTGATAGTGATGACAATGATGATGATGATGATAGTGATAGTGATAGTGATGACAATGATGATGATGATGATGATGATGATAGTGATAGTGATGACAATGATGATGATGATGATGATAGTGATGACAATGATGATGATGATGATGATAATGATGATGATGATAGTGATAGTGATGACAATGATGATGATGATGATAGTGATAGTGATAGTGATGACAATGATGATGATGATGATGATGATGATGATGATGATAGTGATAGTGATGACAATGATGCTGATGATGATAGTGATAGTGATAGTGATGACAATGATGATGATGATGATGATGATGATAGTGATAGTGATGATAATGATGATGATGATGATAGTGATGACAATGATGATGATGATGATGATAATGATGATGATAGTGATAGTGATGACAATGATGATGATGATGATAGTGATAGTGATAGTGATGACAATGATGATGATGATGATGATGATGATGATGATGATGATAGTGATAGTGATGACAATGATGCTGATGATGATAGTGATAGTGATAGTGATGACAATGATGATGATGATGATGATGATGATGATAGTGATAGTGATGATAATGATGATGATGATGATAGTGATAGTGATGATGATGATGATGATGATGATGATGATGATGATAATGATAGTGATGACAATGATGATGATGATGATGATGATGATGATATTGGTTATGGCAATAATTGTGATGATGATAACAATGGTGATTATATCACGATTGTGATGCCACGATATGTTCTCTAAAATTTGACTCAATATAGCGTGTGGAAGTTTTAATAGTCTCCTATGCAGCCGTTTTTATTGTCGGTCTACTAAAAACGGCTGCGAAGGAGACTAAAGTTTTATCTCACTTTGGAAATCTTGAGTTACTAGACAAATTCCTAATTTTTATTAAAATATAAAAAAAATAAGCAAGTTAACAATTAAACGTATTGACGTTATAACGCCTACTATGGGCCCTTGCTTCGCCGAGCTGATTTGTAATACAAGGCGACCTACGGCGTTAAAATCGAAAAAGCCTCTAGTAGAGCCTATCCTGGGTGCCAGAGGAATTATTTTCCGTGGTACTATTATTTTATGACACTCGCGCTTCGTGCTCGCCATAGTCGACCCGGAAAATAATTCCTCTGGCACCCAGGGAAAGTGGAGCCAAAATATCTTTATCAAAAATCTAATCATCTCAACAAGCGAGAGAGATAATAGGAAAATAGTATTTTATTATGACTTTGTGGCGCCTTGATTATTGTGATTGTGTACACTGCGAGGAGCTAGCCACGATGATGATACCTGCTTTAACTATAAACATTCACTAAGTAAAGAACAGGCGCGTGCTGAGGGGAATACTACTACTACTACTAATAATAATAATAATAATAATAATAATAGGTTCTTGTATAGCTCACTATACATAGGTCTCAGTGCGCTTATGTTAACATGATAGTGATAAAACTAATATACAATGAAAATTTAAAATACTTTTAATACTTTTATATAATTACTCTAAAAGGAGTCACTACTAAGAAATAGATGTGTATTTTCAATAAAGTTTTAGAAAGAATCAAATGAGGGGGGACTTTTTATATATTCTGGTAAATTGTTCCATAATTTGGGGGCGACAGCAGAAAATGACCTATCCTCATATGTTGTTGTCTTTATTCCTGTAGGTGGCTTTAGTACATTTTCATTATTCGCCGATCTCAGGGAAATTGAGGACCACCTTGGATCTGTAAGTGCTTCGCTGCTCACGCGACTACAGATGTCAATAATTATATTACGAATTACAACTGCTTCATTACTAAAATATCACTCGTTAATATATGAAAATAATTTAAAGTTTGTTACTTAAGTTGATATATGTTTCAAGCTGATTTCTAATGTATGTGCCTTACTACAAACCCAATAAATAATATGATATATGATAAAATTTGCAACTTATTGTTTTTGGAACCTGCCTAGGCTCGGTCCAATGTTTAGAAAAACTAACAAAATAGGCAACATCTTAAAAAACATAGAAAATCAATAAATTTCAAAAATATGAAAAGTATGCAACCTAGTAAGTGTGCAGTATACATGCTAAAAAAATATAACTTAAAAATAATAAGTATTTTGCATTTTTTAACTCGGTCTTAATTATATGTTGCATTTCTATGTATGAATTAATTTGTTTCTACTCTTTTACTCCGACGAAGGTTTAAAACTCGAAACTTCAGTAAAGTGAAGTCAACATTTTTTAAGGTGTTACAAATTTCATTATATTGTTTATCGTTTATACCAAACACCGACGCAGCTAATAAGTTTCCATTTATTTTTGTATTTATTATTAAGTAGTTATTTTAATTTGTAATTGAATAAAATCTAATAAATAATAACCCCACTAAAACACCATTCAGCTCATGTCAGTGTGTGTATTATATTCCACCGATAAAAGTGACATATCTGAATGTTGATCTAATTTACCTAGAATGTCGAACTGTGTACATAAAAGTGAACTGTGTGCATCGAAATAGCAATTAACATGGTGGGAATAGCGTAGTTAGTTATTGAATAAAATCGGCGAAAAGATAAATGTAAATAGAGGGGGCTGTAAATAGAGGGGGGCTAAAGCTCGAAACGTCAGTAAATTTAGTCAACATTTTTTACGGTGTTACAAATTTCATTATATTACCTATCGTTTATATCAAACACCGACGCAGCCTGTACTAATTTACTCACTAGTTTACATTTAAATAACAATATAATATCACCTTCGATGAGCATAGCCTGAGAAAACAGACGTTCTTTCGCTCCTTTCCCCCAAAGAGTGCTGAATACAATTGCCTTCCATACAATGTTGACAATGCATATCTAATTCGTTTTTTTACAACCTCGAGACAAACTATAGTAATTATAGATTAAACACTTTAGGATTGGTTTAAAAAAAACAATAGAGTATTTCCAAAACCTAAACCCTATAACCACATAACGGTACTGTATTAGGGGGGCAACCAAAACGAAGCTTTCAACTGATGCTGGATTTATTTAGTGGATTTTTTGCTTTTAAGAAATGGTGATAATTTTATTATTTGTGAACGAAAAAATCAATATTGAATAAGAAACATCTTAGCCTGAGAAACCTCCGCAAGTTTTCAATTTGATTTTAGAATCTGTTGGGCCGTTTGGCCTCGGTTGAAGACATCACACTCAGTAACATTTCCCCCGGGGGGGGGGGGGGGGTACTCCCTTTGTCCAAGTGGTAGGGGTGATCGGCGGAGGTTTTGAAAACGACCTCTAAAAGGTACGCACAGATAAAAATAACTTATAAAGCCTGGTCGATTTCTACCCCTACAAAGCAACAAAACAGAGTAAAAATGACCCTTACACATACGTTGGCATGTTACATAACTGTTACATACCCTAAAAGGTACGCACAGGAAATATGTTTACCCTTAAAGGTACGCCGATCACCCCTACCAATTGGACAAAGGGAGTACCCCCGGGCATTTTCCCCATTAACTATAATTCTTGGTAATGTCCCTCCCCTCCCATCAATGTAATATTGGTTTTCAGTTTATATTAACTACAGAACGGAGGAGGGAGTGTTTTTCAACCTCAAATTAATTAAACCACGCGTTATGCAATTAATACTACTGTCCATTTAGTGTCCTGTTGTTAATTAATAGTTTTTTCCTCGTTCACTGGGTGGAATTCATAATGCATGTACCACGAAAAAAAACTTACAAAAACTGACTATTAATTAGAATAATTCCATACTAGTTGATCCTCTTTATACGGCTCCCAAATTCCACCTCCAATATCTGAATTATCTTAACTAATGAATAATGTTTATCTGCTTTTACTAGTAGTTTTTTAAACTTCAATGTATTTCTTAGTGATACAATGACACATCTGTAACCGTATCTTATCCTTGGTTTAAATTATATCTAGAATTTCTATTTTCCGTTTCTTCAAGTGATCTAGATTGTAAGTCTAAACATTTGTACATAATTTTGTGGTATTTATTACAGTAGCTTACAGACGTCAGGTTAACGTTAGGTATAAATTGTTTATAATTTTTACTCTGATGAATCTGAAAGTTACCGTTTTTTTCTGAATGTCGAGACGATATATATTGTTCATGTTTAGTATATTTTGTATTTACAACTAATTGCAAATTGTGCATATCTTTCTTTCTTTTTGGAGAAAGAATAAATAAATCTTCACATTTGCAATTGCATAAGTTTTCGATACACCTACTTGCAGTAAGGTTGTCATACAAAAATATACATTTGTTATAAAGAAAATAGAACATTTGTGATTTAGTACGATAGGAATTGATTAAAAGACAAAAGAAGATCACTCAAGCTGAACTCTCTCTTTTGTTTTTTTAATTAATTCCTTTCGCACTAAATCACAAATGTTCTATTTTCTTTGTGACAAATGTTCTATTTTGTATGACAACCTTACTGCAAGTAGGTGTATATTAATAGACATTTTTTGTTGTACTTGCGTGTCGAATCACTGGCAGACTGAGAACTTGTCATCAGAGCAAGCGGTTAGTCTACTCCAGTAATACCAAATGACATGTACATGGAACAGGTAGCATAGAGTTAAGTTTGGAATTGATTAATGATTCAAGAAGTTACGCCTAAAATGTAATTAAATGCTTTTTTTTAATCTTTTTTTTTCTTCTTAACATTAATCGTTCCTTTTGGGATACAAGTCAGTGCTTGTAGATTGAGTTTCGCGTGAGAGAGAGACCGAAATTCATTCGCCACATATATAGTTTAAAAGGATTTGTACTTACATGCCAAATGGGTAAAGGTTTAATATGATAATTTGTGAATATTTTAGTTAACTCGAGGCGAATATTGTTTATAATTTCAAAGATTTCCGATTATTTATTGAATATTTAAGTGGTCTATCATAAAAACTGTAAACCATAAACACCGAGTTTATATAATCACACATGCAAATCCGTGATAGAAATAACAACAATACAATGCTTTTGTTTTTAAGAATATATTAACAACAAAAAACTGTTTAGCAGTTGATACTATAAACAATTAAATAGTGTGTTTTCATTAGAGCTGGTCTATGGTGTCAAAAACAAATATACAAAAGCAAACAAAAAAAGACATAATTTCGGTTGAGAAAGCAGGGAAAACGACCATTTACTAAACCAAGAAAACCACGCAATATTTTTGGAAGGTTTTATTCCTATTTCTTTGTTGGTTTTTACTATTTGTTTAGATAAACATACCATTTGTAATGAATCAGCTGGGTAGCTCTAAGATTATATTATAATATCACACTAAATCTCCATACTATTCGTTGAATTGCTTCATGGCCTCTTGTAAATTGCCCTTGTGATCCACTACATTGATAATTGCATTTCAAAAATTACCAGGCTTCTATAATTGTTAAGTATTTTTTCAAGATGAAATTGATAAAAATGACAAACCGTTTAAGAGTAACGTTTTAAAAATGGCTTAAAAGAATAGAAAAACGTCTTTTTTTCTTCAAGCCAATCCATTGGTCGTCGATAATATCCAGCTTGGCTAAGCAAACAAAAACCATAGGGCAATATGATAGCTATAATATGTACAATTCTCCTTGGCGTCTAACAAATCAATTTTAAATGAGAAGAGACATTTTACCGAAACCAATTTTAAACACCCTTTAAATTACATTAGGAAAAACAAAATGAAAATGTTAAAGAGGATTTTCTTCGTTTTGTTTTGCTTGAATGCTTGGCTACGTTTAAGTACAATGAAACTAACACCTGTGAAAGTACGTACCCTATAGTCTTGTTAGTGTAAAAATACGTTAAAATAGCGGTTTGGCTGATAACAGTCGCTTACTGACTTAGCCTACATCCGATTTTATATTACCATTTGAAATTATAGTTTCCTACAATCTTAACTTCTTCAGTTTTCCCCTTTTAATTATTTCAATCACCAATTGCACGGCAGTAATCAAATAAAACCGCTAATAATTTAAAACTATGGCTCTTACCTTGGTTGTGAAATCGGGTAGTTAGATTCAGCTGTTAGTGCTAAAAGTCTTAAATCCAGAAAAAGAAAAACTTGCTAATATGTGGGCTATTATACTAGAATCTTTAATCACGCCTCGCCGTCAATCACCGATGAACACAATTTATTGGATGAGCTGTTCAAAGGCACATCTGCGCTTGTAGTCATGACAACATTGTTATAATCACCCTTGAATAAGAAAAATAAACGCGATACTATAGTGTACTGTCAAAGCCATAATTTGCAATTGAAAGAAATATTTCTTCTGATAAAAAAAAATCATAAAAATGCCAGAGTGAGTACAAAATTAGGTATAAAATAAACTTTGGATCAATATAAGTGAACCTAAATGGGATATGCAATTTCCTCTGTATTTTTCTAACTTGATGATGATATTTGGAATCTCTTGAGAAGTGACATGGCTTGACAGCAAGCGAAACGCAGATATAGATACAACTTTAAAAAGTGATTTAGTTTGGAGTGTATAGTTTGTAGGCAGACAAGTTCGAGATAACGTACAAAAAGGTTTTGTGTTGGCAATCAACATATGACAAGTGTCCAATTTTCAATAATTATAATCCAAAGACAACTTAGCCTGGCAATAGGTAGACCAATATAGAACGACAAACATATGGAAATTCCTGGAACAGGTCTATGGCATACGACGCTAAAAACGTAAATACAGCATCTCAAATATCATAATCTTATACATATATTTGAGCTGAGATTACGTCTACGAATTGAAATTATCTGAATATATTGTTTTGATCTGCTGCTCCGTTCTTTTTCAAAAAATATTTCTCGCAGCTAAAACTACAGCAAAGGATGTCGGTATTTGTTTGTTTGTTTGTTTGCCACTTTTAAGGCAGCAAAGGATGTCGGTATATGTTTGTTTGTTTGTTTACCACTTTTAAGGCAGCAAAGGATGTCGGTATTTGTTTCTTTGTTTACCACTTTTAAGGCAGCAAAGGATGTCGGTATTTGTTTCTTTATTTACCTTCACTCTTAAGGCTGCAAAGGATGTCGGTATTTTTTTCTTTGTTTACCACTTTTAAGGCAGCAAAGGATGTCGGTATTTTTTTCTTGTTTACAGGTTCTTCAAATGGTTTGTTCAGTTTATGACAATATTATCATAACAAGCTGTTGCATTGGTATAGGTATCAGAAACAGAATACAACGGCAAGAAGCTACTAATAATGAACTGAAATGAAATTAGCGGCATCCTTTTAGCCTATTGAGGAGTGTTTAATGTAGATTCAGCTACGGCAGCTAAATGATATTCTCTTATTTCAAAAATCGTTAATTGTTGCCGAAAAAGCACCAAGCATCAATCCAAGACCAAAATAAATGCTGGTAATACACCTATTATATTTCAAAAACCTTTGTCGCAATCAAATCTACTGTCCACACTCTGAAGCCTGCAAAGTATGTCGGTAATTCTTCTTATATTATCGATTTATTCATAGCATATTTTTTGTACGTCTTAGGTGACCATCACAAGTTGTTGCAGTGGTAGATGATGAAACGAATATTTCTTTTAATAAATCACAAATTACGTCTATGAAACAGTCATCCTTTGCAGGCTTTAGAGTGTGGACTGTAGCTTCGGCTACGACAACGATTTTTGAAATAGGGGGGCCTATTATAGGGGTTCGTCATACCGCAAAACCGCTATTTTTCGTCATGTTTTTCCGTTAACCGCCGCAAAAAAAAACACGAAAAACCGAAAACCGCTACAAAAATTGCAACAATACCGAAAACCGACCTCTAAAATTGGCAAAAAAAAAACGTCAAACCGTCAAACCGCCAACTTATAATAGGCCCCCAAATAGGTATATATTGAAGCTACACTTGTTATCAACAAATTGACAAGCACGTGAACTGATGCTCACTGAATTCTTTATAAAACAAATCTGACTTCAATGCATTACCAGCACAAAACCAGCATTCATTTCGATCTTGGCTTCATGGCTGCGACAACGTTTCTCCAATTCGATATCTCACGAGTGAGCGTCAGCCAAGCGTCAATGTATTTTCCTGTTTATTATTATATAAACAAAAATTATTGTTATACAAAAAAAATGATATTTTCGCATGTGAAATTATTATATTTTCACCTGTTTACATGTATTCAAATACGATATTTGTCATTGACAGAAATCCCTGTAAACCACTGTTATTTGTGTAATACATAACCGATTATGCTCTAATCTAGATAAGATCCAGGTAATGGTTTGTTTGTGGTGCTCAGTGATTATTACGATTTCACTGTCTCGTCTATTAGTGGCCGATTAACTTTGCTAACCTCTACCAGTTTTTTTTATACTGCAATTGGAATAACAGCCATAAATAATGGTTATTTTTTGCGATAAAAGGCGCAGTGCTCAGTAATGAGAAAGACTATATCATTTTTTATACTTTTTTTTGTCGACATTTAGTCTTTATTGGGATAACAATACAGCTAATTGGAAGCTTTTGTACATTTATCGGTATATTCACGTAATTTATTGTTGGCTTTGTATTATAAAAGATTATACTATATATGAGTGGAAACTAGCGAGTTAACTAGTATAGGCTGCGTCGGTGTTTGATATAAACGATAGGTAATAGAATGAAAATTTGTAACACGGTGAAAAATGTTTATTTACATTTGCTGATGTTTCGAGCATTAGTCGGAGTGAAAAGCATGAACGTCATCTTTGTTTAAGAGAAACATTGAAATAATGACGATTATAATAATGGCTAGTTCTTATATAGCGCATTTCCAGAACTGCTAAATGCTCTTACTCAACGTGTTCGAGTTAAAGGTATCGCTTAAAGCATCGTTATCGTATATCGTTATCGTTAACGTCATCGTTATCGTATATCGTTAACGTCATCGTTATCCTATAAGGCGTTATCGCTTAAAGCATCGTTATCATATATCGTTATCGTTAACGTCATCGTTATCGTATATCGTTAAATTCATCGTTATCCTATAAGGCGTTATCGCTTAAAGCATCGTTATCATATATCGTTATCGTTAATTTCGTCATCGTTATCTTGGAATGCACTATTCAGTATTCAACGGTTTTTTTTAAATGCAATACTAAAATAGTATTCTGATTCACACCGGTCTCACTGTACTCATGTATGAGAATTGGAGAAGACCTGGCTCCGTTATGAAAAAACAATCACTATCCTCGTGCGCAGGAGACCGGATAATAATATTCCGAAATACCTCAAAATATACCCCATACTCAAAATTCAACCCAAAACTCAAACCCCAGACTTAAAGCCCAAATCTCAAAACAGATATTACTTATGGTAGAGTGGACTAGAGCTTTTGCCCATACTCAGAAACCGGAAACATGGAACATATGAAAATTGCAGAGGAAAATCACCGGGGGCTCATGCTCACAAGATAAACGATATGAATGTTACAAGCGTAACACGAACTTCGAAACGGAACTACTGTCATCCCCTGAGCCACTTGAAGCAGACAAGCTGCGTCATGTAGAAGGTTGTCACAAACGGATCATGAAAGAGAAAGAGCAAAAAAGGCTTAACAGTCGCAGCAAAAGAAGAAGTTTTAGCATAGGCGGGTTGGCTCAGGGGATGACAGCCTTGAGCATCAGTAATCCGACTAGGGCATTAGACACCCTTTCAAGACTGTCATCCTAGAGCGAAAAGGGGCCAGGGCCAGGGCCAGGGTTAATAAAAGCAAGCAACTCAATAAAACCAAGTTTTATGAGGCAAAGCACAACGTAACAAAGCACTCGGCAAACAGATTGCGAGGCAAAAAATGTAATAAAGGCCAAATAAAAAGCAACTTAATAAAACCGAAGTTTTATGAGGCAAAGCACAATGTAACAAAGCACTCAGCAAACAGATTGCGAGGCAAAAAAATGTAATAAAGGCCAAATAAATAGCAATTCAATAAAACCGAAGTTTTATGAGGCAAAGCACAATGTAGCAAAGCACGAGGCAAACAAATTACGAGGCAAAATAGCATATCATGCATACAAAAAGTCACGAGATAACAAATAAAATGCCAATCGTCTCATGAACAAAAGTGGACTAATTTTTCCACAAAACACGTGCATAAAATACAAAAAACAAAATGTCATGAGATAACAAATAATTTGCCAATCTTCTCATGAACAAAAGTGGACTAATTTTTCCACAAAACACGTGCATAAAATACAAAAAACAAAATGCCATGAGATAACAAATAAAATGCCATTCGTCTCATGAACAAAAGTGGACTAATTTTCCACAAATTGAGAGGCAAAATAGCATATATATATATATATATATATATATATATATATATATATATATATATATATATATATATATATATATATATATATATATATATATATATATATATATATATATATATATATATATATATATATATATATATATATATATATATATATATATATATATAATGCATGCTAACGTGCAACTTACGGGGCCGAGAAACCCGGTGTTTATGCATGTGGCAAAATACAATTGTAAATACAAACACGTGTATGAGATACAAGAATCTTAGTTTTGAACTGTTTGAAACTCCCGTCTCATGCGAATAAATGCCATTGAAAATACAAATTAAACACGTGCATAAGGTACAGGAAACTTTTTTATGGACTGCATAAAATAGACTGCGAACAGTCCCTTCTTTTCCCTCCAGATTCCGAGGAAAACGAAAGAAAAATGAGCATTTAAATAAAACACGGACGAGCGGGGATTGGGGGCGAAAAGGGGGAGGAGCGATGGGAGAGGAAAAGTAGGGACTGCAGACAACACTGTAAAGGTTGAATTCACCGTTGGCTACACAACGGAAAATTCCCATTGGTCAGAATTAACGATCACTCATCGTCCTGTCAATCAGAACTATCAAGGGACAAAAGTCCATTGAAGTTTAATAGTTTAGTGAATTTTCTAAACGTGAGATATATTTAGAGACGGAGCAGAGAACTACGGTTGAAAGTCTCCTGAAAAGCCAGGAGTCTTCTGTTCGATAGAATAGCCAAATAAACAGGAATATAAGAGGGAGATTGCCTACACCAGATCTTCCTGGAACGTTAAATATATTCTCTGTTGAAATCGTTGTACTCTTGGCAAAATCACCGTAGAAGTTCTTAAATGAATAACTGCAAACCCTACAGAAATCGTTTACAGTTGAAAGACTGGCCTTCCGACCTCTCTTGTTAGGGAATTTTTGTCTTAGGCGTCTCCATGCATCATTCTTATTCGCGAAGTTTTATACTAGAAGTTTATGTAGAGAGTTGACCTTGCCAGTGACCCAGAAAACATGCTTTAATTATACTTTTTTACTGATTTCTAATTGGATAGTTTTAATTGGATCTGATTTCATGCAGTCGATAATGACGAGCCGATGATAGTTTTGACAAGCTGCGAAAAATGGGCGGTAATTCAACCTTTACAGTGTTGTCTGCAGTCCCTACTTTTCCTCTCCCCTCCTCCCCTCCCCAACTCGCCCCCAATCCCCGCTCGCTCGTTTTATTAAAGTTAAAATTTTCTGAATTCGGAGGGAAAAGTAGGGACTGCTCGCAGTCTAGCATAAAACTACGTCTCATGCGAACATTTTAAAATATACAAGCACGAGCATGAGGTACAAACATTTATTTTGCACCCAGACTGATGAAATACGGCATGGGTAAGGTAAACTAAGCCTCGGTAACTTATGTATGACTAGGTATTTAAACAGGCGAAACGAAAAACTATAAAACGGTCAACAGAGAAATATTTTTCCTCTTGAACGTTGAGAGGAGATACCAGTATACACTCCAACCAATTCAACGAATGCTTAAATGTGGAAACGACTCTTGGAATCAGTCAAAATATTCGTTGCGAAGGCAGTGCGATGAGATGACCGTGCGAGCTGGCTGCAGGTTTGACTAAACTGAGTAGTATGCTAATTAATTCTCACACATTTACACTAGTGAGACCGCTGAGAATAGTGCTATTTTATGCTATAATTCTATGGTTTTCTGTTGTTTAATTAGTGCTATATATTTAGTACCAAATAATGATACATTTTGCTCGCTTTTAGTGTTTGTACTCTAACTATTTTGTTTTTTATTTCATGGTTTTAGTTTTTTCGCTCTTGTTAAATACTGAGGCAATTGTCCTATTTCACTATGACGTCACATCATTAAGAATGCACCGTCAATTGACATTTTCAAGAAAAAAATTAAAACTTATCTTTTTAAAGAGAACTAATATATATCAATCAATTTTTATATTTTTTCTAAATTATTTTATCAATCTTGTAATAATATATTTGTTAGTGTATATATATTTTTATATTGTAAAAGCATTGACATTTTTAAATGCGTATTTTCAAGAATTAAATATTATTATTATCAAAACATTCTATTGTTCTAACGCTAAGGATCATGGTCGCCAGTGGGGGACAGATTCATAACAACAATACAAGAATACACGATAAAATTGCATTCACAAGACGGATAGGAAAGAAATCACAACAAAATGCCATAAATATGAAAGTATAAACATAGACACATAACATACATAAAAATTAGAAAATTTGAAGCTCAATTTTCAAAGAGAAAGAAGATTTAGTTGAAAATAACCATTGTTTTTGGCGATTCTATCTCCCACTAAAACACATCGTGACGTCATAATGAAATAGGGCAATTCCAATTATTTTATGTACTCATTGTAACCTGACCAACAATGTAATTCAGATCACTCTGCTAAGTATTGTAAATTAATTAGCTGACCCTACCTGTAATTCAGCCATTAGCTGCAAGAGGTTTGATTAAACAAATTATCTATCTATCTATCTAAAGCTGGTTCAATAAACTATATATTATTATTATTTCATGGTTTTAGTTTTTTTAGTTCTATTCATTCCATTCATACTCCATCTTCAATTCCACTCTTGCCCTGTTCTCGCGCACGCGCATGGGTTGTTGTATATATAGAGTGCATGTATACGTGATTCTATTTTCTAGAAGGAAAAACTAACATAGACAGCATGGACTTTAGATCCGTCTAGAGATCACTAACGTTTACCTTGTAATTTAAGACACCCACTCGTAAACTGAACACGCAAAATAAACTTAAACTGCACCAACGCATCCGATTGAATAGCTAGACAAATTTAGTTAGCTATTAAGTCATTTAAAATAGTAAAAGCTCGTAGCGGGAGTGCAATTGTTAATTACAAGTATGAATTCAGACAAAAATTGCACGTCTAAAAGTTTTATTACCACTTATCCATTTTGTAATCTTTTAGTTTAAATATAAACTTAATTGAGTATATTGTTGACTGCATGAAAAGTCAAACATCTGCTAAACATGACATCATTGTGAGTGGTCAAGCGATTCATACAAAAGCTCAAGAAACTTTTATCAAAAAGCTCAGAATAAAAATTATTTTATTTTATTAAAATCTAATAATGTTACTTTTAAGTAAATTAAAATGATAATCATATTTATATAATGATATTAAGTGAGGTCACAAAAAAATTCAAACAAATTACGCGCTGGCAAATGCCGTGGAAGGTACAAGTTATCAATCTTTTTTTCATGCTATAGCTGACAATTGATTGAAACCCTGCCCGGTCAAAATTGAGACAAATTGCAACTAGACGCATATCTGCGTGAACTAGGGCTTTCTTACGAAACAATCCACTGTTGCACAAATCAAGTCGTGCATGTTAATGACTGCGATTACTGACTGCATACCCGTGTAGTCTCGATAGGAAAATAGCTATAATCGAGTCGCGAAGCGAAGAAAGTCGAGTCAAGCTATATTTTGCCAACTGAAAAAAAATAAAGAATAAAAATAAAAACAAAATTCTCCTAAAATATACTCTAAATCGGTACAATTCTCAAACCTCTGGCGCCCAGTGGCAGCTTTACGTATATACAGGGTCCCCTATACCACCTCGCAAAATGCATTCACGTAAAATAAATTGGTCATTTCACGAATCACGCAAACTACTGAAATCTTTTTCACATTCACGCAAAAATCGACGTAATCACGTTTCACGAATCACGTTAAAATTGTTATTGTTATTGTTTCCGTTCACGAATCACGCATAAAGGAAAAGATGGATTCACGTGGACGCATAAAGTTTGAATCACGAATCACGGATAAAAAAAAAAGCTCCAATCACGTTTCACGCAAAAATAAATAGGCCGATCACGATTCACGCAAAAGGTATAGGGCACCCTGTTTATACATGATAATATACGTGTGTAGCCTAAATCAGTCGTTCTGTATCTACTCATATCTATCAAGTGCATGCTTGTGTATCAAAACATCATGAAAATAAACTTCGATTACCTGTTTTGTATACAAGGGCGGATCCAGAAATGTGTCAGGGGGTGTCCCAATTGCAAATGAAGGGCTCTTGTGGTGTTAGGAGGTGTTCGGTACGACACTAAATGACGGTAATTGCGGCGCTAGGAGCCTGTGTCCGGTGCCTCTAGGGACACCTCGAAAACCTGATATCTTGTTAAATGCTATTGCTGATTTCAATGTGCATTTCGATTAACAAACATCGTTCCAAAAAGGCAAAGATTATGTTTTGCCAAATCCCGTGGTCAAAAAATTTTCTGACATCTCATTTCGACTTTCTTGATCAATGAATGGCAATAGTCCCCTTCACAGTTCCCTGTGCCATCTTGAAAGGTAGCCGGGCCTTCACAGTTCCCTGTGCCATCTTGAAAGGTAGCCGGGCCTTCACAGTTCCCTGTGCCATCTTGAAAGGTAGCCGGGCCTTCACAGTTCCCTGTGCCATCTTGAAAGGTAGCCGGGCCTTCACAGTTCCCTGTGCCATCTTGAAAGGTAGCCGGGCCTTCACAGTTCCCTGTGCCATCTTGAAAGGTAGCCGGGCCTTCACAGTTCCCTGTGCCATCTTGAAAGGTAGCCGGGCCTTCACAGTTCCCTGTGCCATCTTGAAAGGTAGCCGGGCCTTCACAGTTTCCAGTGCCATTTTGAAAGGTAGCCGGGCCTTCACAGTTCCCAGCGCCATCTTGAAAGGTAGCTGACCTTTGCATCGAAGCGAGACGAATAATTGTCCCGCAAATTAGCATATATATAGAGATTTTCTCTACACATGCATTTGTTTTGTACTAAAAATACTTTGTACGTCGAATGAAATAATTTTATGCTGACATGGAACATTTAGTTTATAATCTCATTTTTCACAACTATTTTCAAGAACCGAATTCTTCTTCTTTTCTCCTCGGCTCCTTGCGGAGCATGAGGCGAGAAACAACTCCCTCCACTTTGGCCTGTCCGCGGCGATCTGTTCAGCCTCTTTTCAGTCCTGCCACCCCATATTTTCCTCTCTTTTTCAATTGTTCTCCTCCAAGAACCGAATTACTGAGAAATAAAATGTCGACCGTCTACTAGTAAGCTGTAGTCAATTAATTATTTCAATCGAACAAACTATGGGTGGAAAAATATCACGTGTAAAAGTCCGACCAAAGTGGAAAGAAGGACCAGAACTTCGAATTTTCGAAAACAAGCTTAATGGGCGCTAATTTAATATATTAGGTAAACCTAGCAAGTCATTACCAAGACAGCACTGTGTGCGGTAAATCATGTTAGAATATATATATATATAATAGACGCCCTGAAGCCTCGATCGTCAATAAAACCGCCTTGTTTACCTCGAGGCATAAACTTTAATTTGCGTGACAAATCCCCGTTATTCACCGTGCAATTTGTATATCTTAAACCCCGTGCCCCAGCGAATTTCAGTTAAGAAATGCCATGCATTTCGCATGTTAATTATGTATTATTATTTTTTTGCAAAACTAAGATTTTAAGGTAGTAACTTGTTGTCCCTCAATGTTTAAATCGATTTTGTGTACGTGGTTTTATTTATTTATTTATTTATTTATAACGCTTTCCACATTTGTGGGAGACCACAGCAACAGAGCCAGGCTCCAAGAATGTGTGGCTCGAAATGCATAAATGTTTTCGCTCTCAAAACAAAATGCAAATTTTAGCGAACTATTTTTTTATTCTTGAATTAGAATTAGAGTTGGCTTAGAGTTGGCTATATACGAAATAGTATTAATGGCTCCTATACAATCCAAATATATAATTACATCCTAAATAAATTGATCATAGTGGAACAAGGCCTGGAATTCCATGTTGTTAACACTGCTTGAAATCATATCAGGGGACCACCAGTTTCTATCAAAACGTTTTGCGAAAAATAAACATGGAAATACCAATTTCTTTGAAGGGCCACTTTGATCGTTGCCGTCAAATTCACTCTCAAGCAAAACACTCGGCTCCATACATTTGTTTACCTTTAGTTTCTTTAAACTCTTTCCAATAATAATAATATGCTTGTGTGAAGCCGGGATATTTCTTATATTGTATAATTTCAACTTCAATAATCAGCTAGGCAGGTGTATCAGTTTGTCAGATTGGAAATTAGACCAATGTCATAATAATTTATTTCTAGTGCATCCCAATAATTCCGGATTCCTTTACAAATTGACCAAAAAAATAGATATAAATATAAAATATAGATATAAATATAAAATATAGATATAAATATAAAATATAGATATAAATATAAAATATAGATATAAATATAAAATATAGATATAAATATAAAATATAGATATAAATATAAAATATAGATATAAATATAAGAAGATATTAATGATTATTTACAAACAGGTATTAAATGTTCATACATGTATATAATGAATTGGAAAGCGTTCGGTGTATACACCTATTTCAAAATTCGTTGTCGCAGCCGGAGCTACAGTCCACACTCTAAAGCCTGCAAAGGATGTCGGTTATATGGACTTAATTTGTGATTCATTGCATGTTTTTTAAATAAATATTTCTATTTATATCTACCACAACAACAACGTGTTATGGTCATATAGCACAAACACGTACCGACCAAAATATGCTATAAATAAATCCATAACAAGAGAAGAAATACCTACATCCTGTGCAGGCTTCAGAGTGTGAACTGTGGCTTTGTTTGCGACAACGATTTTTGAAATAGGTGTATACGTGAAATACAGATATATGAGTTTATTTCCCACCAAGGGTATATGATATTTTTCTCATGTATCCATACATGCATATATACAAGTAATTAATATTAATAGAATCCTGTATCTCTTTTTCTACTGTATTCTTCTTTTTCTATTGTATTGAATAATATTCATCTATATATATCTGTGATATGTTATCTATGTCTGCTTTATATGTCTTGTATCACTGTGTTTTTCTATTTTGTGGTTCAGTGTTAAAAAAGAAATAGAAACTAGGATACATATATATAAAAGTATCTTACAAAACTTAAATACATTGAAACAATCAAGTTTGAAACAAAAACAAATGTAAAACAAATCAATATTATACTATTGTAAAAAAGTTATTGTAAAAAAAGAAAGTTTTGATATTGTAAGATGATTATTTGTAAGTTCTAAATAAGTAGTTTTTTTTCTTTGTTAGGCGTTGTGTAATTTGTAGCTTATTATTGTTTGTAAATTGTTGTAAATTTAAATAAAAAATAATATTTAAAAACAAAATTAATAGAATCGTCTAAGATCTCAAAAATAATGTCAAATGGTTTATGGATTAAATAAAAAAATGTTTTTAGAACATTCTGTAGTGTCTGGATGCACGTATAGTCTTGAGAAAAGGCGGGAGTTGATTCCACAGCCTTGTTGCAGCTGTAGAAAACGCACGTTTACCACAACGCCTTTTTCAATTATCAAAGTTTAAATTTAAATGATAACTTAATAAATAACTTTAATATTTATATTGCGCATATTACATATGAATATGATCACATGCGCACTGATGGAAATATATAAAAATATGTGAGTCAGTCACGCTTTTGCCCGCCATTTTGAATTGATGCAAACGCGGCGGCAAAATATATGGAAACATGGACCACTAAGTGGATCAAAAATGACTACACGCGGTTGTTTGAGCGTAGGTTTTATTGCTCCAAGCAATCACGCCTCAAGGCCGATCACGCGCCGAGCGGGAAAAAGTGACAATGATGGTGGTGGTCTTTTAATAACTAGAGAAAAACAGCGCTAGAACTAGAACTCAAAGACAATTATATAGATTCGACGCGGCAAAGGTCTGAACTGGGCCTCATACGTATTTGATTATAAAAATGGAAACTAACAAGTAAACTAGTATAGGCTGCGTCGGTGTTTGATATAAGCGGTAGGTAGTAAAATGAAATTGTAACACCGTAAAAAATGTTGGCTTAACTTTACTGACGTTTCGAGCTTTAGCTCTTCGGTGAAATAGAAGATTGTCTGAGGACCTCTGAGGCGATTAGTCGCTCCATGAAAAAGAAATAGTGTTATTAATATCTCTTAACGCAAATAATCGAAATGCAACTAGGCGGTTTTCACAATATAGAAGAAGAACAAAGCGTCTGGACGAAATGGTAATGGTTTCAGTTGGGTGTTGCACAACCAAAACTAACTATCTATACTATCTAAATAAAAACATGCACCATAACATTACGATAAAATATAAGAATGGAATATATACAAAACAATACTTACATATATTAAATAAGACAGAATATAATAATTATAGTATTATTATAAAAAAATGCATTTTATTTTTTTGTTGAATTCACATCAGATCAACAAATTTACTGATATATAGGCCATTATTTATATATTTTATATCTTTTTATATCTTTTTATATTTTTTTATAGTTTGATATAGTTTTTATTAAGCGACGGCGAATCAGTATTTGATGAAACTCTTGTTATTTATTCATGGAAGATTCAATACTTATAGGCTTGCTCTTATTATCTTATAGTAATGCGTTTATTAAGGATTTAATTGATTTACTGTAAATACTAAAATAAGCTGTCACAATCGATTTATACTGTCTGCCAAGCACAGTCTATATTCAAAAAGCTGTCACAATTGATTTATATTGTCTGCCTTACGTAATCTACATTCAAACACTGTAAACCCTTAAACAATACCAACCTTAAACATGGTTAAGAGATTGATTAAATTAATAGGACATCTTGGATTTTTGCTTAACTTTAGCTTTACACTTCTTCCTTTTAAATAATTAAATTAAATCGCGCGCTATGATTGGTTGAGAAGCGTTCTCTATAACTGAACAGAGCACGGGACGTCGATTCGTTTGATCTTAGCGTTATTACTAAATATTTTATAAAATAATTGAAATCGAAAACTCAGCTCTATTATATCGAGTTATGGAAATTTAAGACTCGTGAGAAGCATTGACAAGTAGTCGTCTACGTGTCCTGTTTTTGATCTAAATCTTCTAACTCTCCCTCTTTCATCTACGTATAATTCCTGCGAGCTCCATTTAACTCGATAGAGCACGCGTACGCTGCCTCGTTTTCTTTTTCTTCAGGACAGAACTACGTATATCAATAGACAAATATACAAGCAGAGTTGTGTGATAAAATATTTAACGTAAAGGTCAGTGAGAGTGAGTCTGATTTTCCTCAATAAGTAGGGCACTTGTACGAGACTTCAAAATAATGATATATTTATTCTATTCTATTTAATATCATGTATTGATAGCGATGTTAACATATCATAGTCCATAAGCTTACATCCATAAGTCAAACATGCTACAAACAATATTAAAGATGACACTGAAACTAACAGAAAACAAGAACTTACCATTGAATTTACGTTGTGAGATACTTGTTGTCCATACGCGGTAACCGGGGCACCAGAGTTTATTTTCTTCTTGCTTTGGCGTTTGTAAATCTGACGGTTTGCAACAGAGTAAAGTCTTAGGGTGAATACGAATACTAGATCAAGAAACCTTCTGGTTTCCAAGGTATCCGCACAAAAACGAGCAGAAACAAAGACAGCTATATCCCGGGGAAAGGCTTTCAAATGTAAATGTCAACACCTTTTCTCTGCGGCTAAGCTTAGAACGGCCACGTCAGATTAACAAACAGTTATACGTCATAATTGTCGATGATATTATTCATACATGAAAGGACAAATCATAACACAACAGTTTACACATTAAATACATAATTAATAAATATGTATGGAAACTAGCAAGTAAACTAGTATAGGCTGCGTCGGTGTTTGATATAAACGATAGGTATAATATAATGAAAGTTGCATGAACACCGTAAAAAATCTTGACTTAACTCGTTTCGAACTTTTTCAAGTTACGGTGTTACAACTTTCATTATATTACTTATTATTAATAAATACACCTACTTGCAAGAACGTTGTCAAAGGAAAAAATAACATTTGTATTTAGTGGGTTAGGAATAAATTAAAAGTACAAAAGATGATCACTGAAGCTGAACTCTTTCTTTTTGTACTTTTAATTTATTTCTAACACACTAAATACAAATGTTCTTTTTTCGTATGACAACTTTGACAACGTTGTCATTGTCAACGTTGTCATCAGAACATTTGAACATTTGTAATTTAGTGGATTAGGAATAAATTAAAAGTACAAAAGAAAGAGTTCTGCTTCAATGATCTTCTTTTGTACTTTTAATTTATTCCTAATCCACTAAATTACAAATGTTCAAATGTTGTATGACAACGTTCCATGCAAGTAGGTGTATATATATCTAGTTGAATTGAAATAAAGACCTGGAAAAATAGGCATAAGCGACGTCAAGTATCTTTCAAATAATCAATTATATTTGGCGCAACTTGGAGCCTTTGTTTTTGCGATAAGTAATCAAAATTAACATTTCAGGGTGACATTGGGGCAAGTAGTGGGAATTTAGGCACGGTATATATCCCATAATACTTTTATGATCGTTCTCATCAAGGACGTTAAATTAATGTATAAATTGTTTCTAATTATCAAACTAATGATTTATATTACCTCCAATATCAACCTGTTACGTTTTTGTTTAACGTTAGCCAAACACAACTAGCCGTTAGAATGTCTGAGTTCTCAGAATTAAAGCCGAAAACAGCAGTAAAACAGCAAGGAGGAAAATGCATTTTTGGAAAATATTTATGCAATAAATATATAATTCAAGTAGTGAAGCTATTTGGAATCAAAATTAACTGCGGAGAACTGCGGTCTCCTTTCTAAGTCGTTGTGGTGTTTCACACTTTTCAAATTCTCATAACTTCTCAAGAATTTGATATTTTTGTCTCAAACTTGTCTAGAATTTTTAGATGTAGTGGTCAAAACTTAAAAAAAAAAAAAAAAAAGTGATAAAAAAAAAAGATAAAAAAATGAAGTTGCGGCCATGCTGAAGTATGATCAGTATCATACAAGTTAAATTAGAAAATAAAAGTGGGGGTCACCGTACTCGTTTAGGAGTGAGATGATTTCAAAGTAAAGCATTTTTCTAGTCAAAAATCGCTTGCGCGCAATACAAACCATGCATTCGAGTGAAAAACCGAATGGATTGCTAAAAATTTCTTGATACTAAAATTCTCATACTTCTCAAGAATTTCATATTTTTGTCTCAAACGTTTTACCTTTGTTGATGTAATTCTAATCTAGAATTGTTGATGTAGTGGTCATTCAAAATTTGGATTTAAGAAAATGTGATAATGATGTAAAGTTGCGGCCATATTGGTATTCGGTCTTTAAATTTTAACTTACACCTATTTCAATAATCGTTGTCGCAGCCGAGGGTCAGTCTACACTCTGAAGCCTGCAAAGAATGTCGGTAACATGAACATAAATTGTTGGTGTATTACTCGTTTTTTCAATAAATATTTGTTTCATCATCTACTACTGCAACAGCTAATTGCTGGTCATATAACACAAACACGCACAAGCAAAAATATGCTATGAATAAATCGAGAAGAGAAGAAAATACCGACATCCTTTGCAGGATTCAGAGTGTAGACTGTGGCCTTGATTGCGACAACGATTTGGAAATAGGTGTATAAGAAGCATAGTAATGAACGTTGCGTGACCGAAGCTACACACGGCTGCGAGGGAGACTATGCATGAAACACCAAATCCGAATCAAGATTAAAAATTGCGGTTTACTCATTATATTTTATATTCATACTTTAAGTACGTTCAATAACCAGCTGTCTTCCATGCAAGCGTTACGCTTTAATGTGTCTTTATTTTTTTTTAAGTAAAGCTCTGATCTTCATTGCCTACTTACTGACATTGGAGCTCTCACTAAAACACTTGACAATCAGCGGCGCTTCTCTCTTACTCATTTTTGCTGATAGGCATAAAAATCTCGATTGTGTATAACTGAAAACGTACCTGATTTGGCAGCTCTCGTGCACTGCCTGAAGTATACCTCAACAACCAGAATGTGACGTCTTCAAACTCTTAACTACTGAAATCGTATAAAGACATTTCTAAAATGTGTTTTAGAAATTAATGGCATATACTGGTCACAGGAAAAAGAGTTATTTTGATGTTTGGTCCCCGAGTTATGAAGGTTGGATGTTTGACACGCAACTGACCGTGATATGAATCTCAATAAGGATTAAAATTACAATTAATTATCCCTAATTGAAATAGCTGCCCTGGGCACTTTTAAAATCTCTATTTCAAGTATATTTCAATAGAATGGAATCAAACTTATTGAGTATTCCATCACCTTAAGCCTTTGAAGTCTTTGAAGTTGCGTCCGCCATGTTTGTGCCCTTTGCTGGAACACAAAGATGGCCGCTTCATAATACCACTTGTATTTGATGAAAGTTGTATATGGTTAATACACACTCGTGGTATTTATATTAAGCTGCTTTCATCAACTACGCGTGGTATTCATTAATTCTTTTTGAATAGTGGAATTCCTGTGAACAGTAATTTCAAAAAACGTTGAATACTGAATAGTGCATTCCAATACTGAAATGCATTTTGAATGATGTTGTATTATCTAAACTAAATAAATAATGATAATATATTCTATTTTTAGTGCACTTCAAAGCCTGGTTCATACTTGCGACATAAATAAGCATAAGCATAAGCAACATACAAACTCGGTTGGACTTTGCTCATTAGCCGCACTTGTCTTTTCTTATACCTATTCAAGAAAAGCTTTACTGAGACCCCGTGTGTTGCTTGGCTATGTCACAAGTGTGACCAGCTGGCTTAGGGGCTGTTTTATACACCTAATCCAAAAAACGTTGTCGGGTCCGCCGCACAGTCCTCGCGCCAAGACCATGAAGGAAAACACAGTGAATATTTTGATGAGAGTGATAAAACAAGAAAATAAAAGTAGGCACAACACTATTTCGTTGAAAAAAGTACCACACTAGAGTGTGAACATGCAAATAAATTAATTACTGATTAGATATAACCAATATCTTTCACAGTCTTGGCGCGAGGACTGTGCGGCGGACCAGACAACGTTTTTTGGATTAGGTGTATATGATGGCGAGTTATCCCTGTTAGCCGGGATAACTCTATTGTTTTGAGTCCCCCGGGGAATACAAAACAAAAGAGTTATCCCGGCTAGCAGGGACAACTCGCTTTCATATAAACAGGGAAGTATATTCCACTGGCGAGGCCTTTGTCTTTTATTGTTTTGCCACCGGCCTCGCCAGTGAAATACTATATAGAAGTTCACAATGCATTATATAAGAACTGAGTATTGTTCTTGACTGACCAGCCTCGCGTTCATGATGGAATACAATGGAGTTTTTACATGAATGAGAGGCTAGCGAGTCAATAACAATAGTTATTGAAATTGGTCGCCATATTTCGATTCGGTGTATAGTAAGCCATATAATAAAACTGGAAACTAGCGAGTAAACCAGTATAGGCTGCGTCGGTGTTTGGTATAAATGATACAAATTTCATTATATTATATTACCTATCATATAATAAAACGCTGTTTTGCTATGGTCATGTGATATTTGATATTGATCGACAACATTCTTCGTGGGTGTTATCATATTCCAAGACAGTTAGATAATGAACGGTCATGTCCTTTGGTCTTGAAATGTACTATTCTCAACGTTTTTTAAATAGCTCATTATGCGTATTTGATACGTTTTTGGTTGAAGGGCAACTCCCGCCTAGTTTAACCTCAATTTTTAACACTTTTAACATAAACTACACAAGTAGTGGAAATGATATTTATATGGGCCGAATAATTTTTTACACCTTTAGGGGGATATTTTAGCCGTGCAAAATGTCTTTCGAACGGTTTTGCTTAAAACGACCCGCTTTGATCACGTGATACAATGACGTCACAAGTGTGTAAGATGGCCGGCCAATCTCGAGCCCAGCGTCACGTCTGGCTTTTTGTCAGCGGTCTTATGGCGCCCGACATTAGACTCTGGGGGAACGGAATTTTCAGCTCCGATTTTGGAGTTCCGGTTTCTATTGCGCATGCTTAGTTAATATTATAATGATCTGTGGGTTTGGGCATCCTGTGTTACTTAGTACGTTAATGACATTCAAAATATTATTGACCTAGTAGCATTTTAAATATTTTCTAAGCCAAAATATAAACATTTTCCTCACTAATGAAACATTTAAAGTTTAGGAAGGTTTTTTAACGGCCATCAGGGTTTATATAATGATATAAAAACGCGTCTAAATCTCCTTCAATTCAGATCACTTTAGCCGTCGATTTATTTATAGTTTCCAACGGTTATTAGTTTGCTTTCGTGGTACGATTGACCTTTAGTAAATAACTGGATGTCAGAGGAGTATTTTGTGTGTATTGGTGTATTCTAATTTGCTTCGCGACTCGATAATCATCGCTTAACTTAGGATAACTTAGCGGCGATACAATATCTCTTCGCTTCGCGACTCGTATATTTCATAAACAACGATATTTAATATTCTATCTAGTATTAAAGAACCGTTGACGTCGTATTACATGTAATCGCAAAATTTACATTTTGAATGTACATTTGTTTACATGATGGACCAATCAGAGATTTTACTTCGTCTGTTTCCGGTCTGACCATTGTATTTTCAAGGGCCAATCAGCATAAGCAGAGAATTCCGGTCCCCCAGAGTCTTACGTTACTCGGCTGGCCAAGAGGAACGAAGGCTCGGGGTTCGAGATTGATGGCCGGCCGACGACAAACCAGCGAACATTTCACAGCATCAGATTACATTAGATACTTGTAAAAATAGCTGAATTTGCCTCTAAACTTGTCTTAAAAATGGACTCAATTTCTTCTATAAATCCGAATCCTTGTCAAGAGAGCAATCTGCAGTAGCTTTGGAAGCGAAAACAACCTCGGCGTGGCGAGAGAGCAAACTCAAAACAGAAGTAACTACAAGCAAGCCCGTGTGATCTAGTAGTGCGCTGTACAACTGGTAAGTTTTTTTATAATTTCGAAAAAAAGTGGTTTAAAATGCACTTCAATACATAGTTTAAAATAAACATTTTTCCATTAGATATTGCACGAAAATTCCGATAAGTAACGACGAGTCTGGCATTTTACGATGGCCGTGAACAAGACGACAATATCACTTTTTGGGAGCTTACGTTTTACCGAAACATCTGTCTGCAATATATGAACACAAACGAGTTTTCACAAAACGGAGAGACAAAAATAGATCTATAAGTATGTAGAAAAGGCTGTCAAAATGGATGGATTTTTTTCTGAATGAAGTTTGTTGACAAAATAAGAAATGTTTGAGCTCGAGTTTGTCAAACGTAGCTATTCTTAAATTATATTTCATATAATTTGGGGAATGTCTACTAGTTTAGATTATATTTGTTCCGTTTTTTAGCTACTTTGAAACTACAAGCCAAGTTATCTTAACAGAGGGTCCTGAAGGGGTAAATTGGGAATTGGGATTTGCCTTTTTTCGAGGCTGGGAATTGGGATTTGCCCATTGGGATTGGGATTTGTCCATTGGGATTGGGATTTGTCCATAGGATTTGGCTATTTCTTGTCCATTCGTTTTCTCTTTAGATGCTAAAATAATATTTTAAATTGAGTAATTTGCAACATTTTACGTCGTTTTAGTAGACTAGAAGAGAAAATCGAACTATCTTGGGCTTCCTGTGGTTAGTATTCAATTTGGGCTTCCTGTGGTTAATGTTTGGGCTTCCTGTGGTTAATGTTTGGGCTTCCTGTGGTAATTGGGATTTTGATAAAAAATTGATTGGGAATTGGGATTGGATACCCCCCTTCAGGACCCTCTTAACAATTTTCTTATTCTTAGATTGTGCCTACCAGTCATTTATTATGACAGCAACTCTGACAGAAAGGATGCAGAAATAAACAAAGGAAAGATGAGCAAATGCCAAGACCACTCTGTCCTATAAAACAGATCCTTCATATGGTAAGAAATTGTTTATAAAAATAAATAAATGAAGTAATAAAGAATTAATAAAATTTATTTTTCTGATATATTAAAAACAAATGTGATTGTTTCTTGAGAAATATTGACACATCAATCCGTTTATTAAAAAAATGAAAGGGCTTCACCTAAAAGAAATGAAAAATATTTGTAGCTAGTATCTTTACTCGTTTTACATCTAATACATGATATTGAAAAGGATTTCACTCATTTTCATTGCGTGATATAACTTGTTTTATTTATTTTTTTATTAGATTCAAATTTCTAAATAACCTGTTTTAAATGTTGGGCTAAAATATATTTTTAATAGCATCATTCGCAGACATTATTTAAACAATTACAGAGGAAGCTCAAACAAGGAATAACAAGTTGCCTGCAGAGGAAGCTAGATTCTATGAGATCTACAAAGTGGTACTTCATCTGCTGGCACTCACACTCACTACCTCTACATTAAATATTTTTCATACATCACTCCTCACATGTTGATTATTTAAACAAATACCAGTACAATAATTGTGATGCCTTTTGATAGTCATCTCTTGATAGTTTAATTATATTTCTGCATACTGTTGCCAATTACTGACCAGATTTACATTATTCATTAGAGTACCGCTTGGACAAAACAGAGTACCAAACAGAAGCACATGCTTTGAAATGATACATGAGAAGCTCCACCTGCATCGGCTGATTTTGAAAGACCAGTCAAGAATAAAGCAATAATCAACATTGTCACAAGATATTTACCATGGTTAAATTAACTATGATATTACCAATCAACAGTTGTGCAATAAGACTAATTTCTATATTATGTAGACTTCAAAATATATAAACAAGCAAGCAGACAAGCAAACAAACAATTCAGTATTATTTAGGTTGTACATAAGTGCTTTTAGAAAAGTGGATGCAATATTATAATTCCCAAAACCCACTGAATAAATAAAACTGAATAAATACAAAGATGTATGTATGTTTCCTTGTTAACACACTCTTGACTTCATAAAATGTTCAAAATGCAAATGGAATTGCAAGGAACCATCGCAAGCACTGCATTTCCCATCCTTTTTTATGAAACATTTACACTGATGACAAAAATTCACTCCATTTTGCACAAGCACATTGTGCTTGTCATCGTTTTGATCACTGTAAATGAGCAAGCCACAAGTATTATAAAACAGTATGTCACTTCTGCATTTCATTGTTTATTATATGGTTAAATGTACACTTTATTCATGAAAAAAGTTTGCTATATGTCAAAACTGTTTGTGTTCAGGTCCTTCTTAGGTTATGTTGTTTATACTGCAACCATGCTATTTTCAACACAAATTGACTCAATTTCAAACTCATTGATGTATTAAGAAAACCCTTTATTATCCCTGTGTACTGCAGGTTGGTATTGGCTGATTTACATACATTAGTCCATGATTTGTGAGACCCCTACATGTAGTTACTATTGCATTTATTTCATGTGAACTCTTCTCTATCCATATTAACTGTACAGTTATCACCATGACACCTATTAATGATAATGATAATTAGCATTAGTCAAAGAGCTCAATACAATCTGTTGTGACATTAAATATGATTATCCTTTCGTTATTATTGTGGATAATTGTATTTTTACATATCTGATATTTCTCTATTGTATTGTTGTTTTCGTTCAGATAATTTATTCATTTAAATCCTTCAAATCTTTACAAACAGAAATCTTTATTCAATTCAAATTCTCGTTATTCCACAATAAATATTTTAAAAATATCACATATGTTTTGTTGATACTATTTTGTCTATTTTGGAGAGCTTTAATTGTAAGTTAATAAGCTTATATAAAACGTAAACATTTAAAAACTAGACTGTCAGGTGCATTTTTCGATTGTCTAGCTCGAGGTAGTTGTTATTCACAAATATAAGCTTATTATATTATTACTGGTTAATATTTTACAAACGAAAATTTAATAGACCTTTTGCTTTACGATTCAGCTGAGTTAGAGCACATATAGAGCAAATATTTAGCATAATAAGAAAGTATCATACCAGTTTATGTTGTCCAAATAAACCGACCCGCGGGAAACCGATTGTTTTCCTTTTCATCTTGGAACCTCAATCATAAGATCCTGGCCTTTCAGCTTAAATATCAACGTCTGGCTTGAACCATAGATAGGTTGTAGTTGCATTTCATTGTGCTGGTCATCCATTTCGAGATCATATAGTAACAAAATTCCCTTGAAGAAGACCGCCACTGCTGCTACCGCCTAGAAGCCATTTTGTACGAAGCGAGTCTTACACACTTGTGACGTAACAGATCACGTGACACCGAACGACCCGTAATTCACGGGATGCCGAGGGACGATACAAAAACCGTGAAAAAAATACCTAAAATTTTCAATTTCGGTTTTTTATTACCTTTATGATGTTTTAAGTAGTTCTCTAGACATTTTAACAAAAACATGCTATTTATGGTGTAATTATGACCCGTCCTTATGGCTATCAAATATTGAATGATATATTGACGGATTAGTTTTGATGTTTGAGAAAAAAAACAGTAGGTCAGCCAATCAGAGCTCGGTTCGTGGATGTACAAGTATATTTAGAATTCTAAGAGTTATCCAGTGTATAGAATTTAAATAGGTTTTATCCGTTTTCACATTGTGAATGTGAGGGTGAGACTGAGTTCGATTTGGCGTTTTATCTCTGGTAGTATGTGATAACTCGTGAGTAGAATTCCTTGTTGTTTTAAATAATTTTTTCTCAACTCCCCGATCGAAACTTCACCGAACTCTTTCATTTTACAAAACACCACAAATTATTTTGTAATTTAATTCAAATATCCGTTCTCTGCTCAGGTAAGGTCAACTATACATAATGCAGGGTTGTGACAAGTGATGTTTTCTCGTGATTGAATGATCCCGTTTTTTTACACACAAATTTGATCCCTGATCCCAAAAGCTCGCATATTTTGATCCCTGAATTTGTTCATACTCTTCTGTAATCCCTGATTCCAGCTGATTTGGCATATGTGATCCCCGATCGCAGTCATGTGATCCCTGATACCACGTCCCGTCCCTCGTCAAGATCCTGCTAGCTAGTGAGCCACAGGCAGCCCAGGAAGCGTACTTGTGTCCAAAAATTAAAATACTTGGGATTATAATAAAATGTGCTTAATGAGTTTACTTTCTCTTTCTCTTTACTTTTTCCGCTTTACTTACCGCTTTAAAAGATATCGATGTTTGAAAGTTTCTGAATGACTTCAAAATGCGATGAAACCTTCAAATATCACTACGTTAACATGCATGTAAGCCGTAAGCTCATTGAATTTATATAATTTCAAGTATTTTTTTTTTTTGACAGACTTCCTTTTACCTTCGTAAGACAAGAACAGTATTTAAAAAACACTGAAACAAGAAATTATCATTTTGTATTCAATTTAAAACATATTCGTACTCTATTACCCTGCGAGCAGAGGTTCCTTTCTCTTACCTAGAACGACGAGAAAAGAAACTTTTCTCGTCGTTCTAGGTAAGAGAAAGGAACCTCTGCTCGCAGGGTATACTCTATTGAAGGTCTTAGACAAATGCAAACTGCGAGCTCTCTGTAAGAGAAGCAGAAACACTGGCAGCCGGTTATATGCATCTTTTAACAAATTTGAGAAACAATTTCTCTCAAAGAAAACTCCTACTATATTTTCTTTACAAAAAAGGTTGTTTTATACCGATAAACTGAGCCGAGTTATTACTAGACATAAAACTAGATATCAGTCATTAACGAGACTTACCTGGATGGCTTTATTTTCTAAGGTCGAGTAGATTATGTAAGGGATTTAATTACTAGATCAGCATTTCCTTCAGTGTTCTTTACTTCTCTTGCATGTTCGTATTCTAGCTTTCTTCTGAATGATATCTTTTACTCGTCGTTAGACAATATCAGTCGTCCCACGCAAGTTTTAGTTGATTAAAATATTAAAACTCAGTGGTATAACATCTATGTTTTTCAGTCCTTTCACACGATGAGCTACGATGATTAGTTCATATTCTAACCACAGATATTAACTCTTTTCTTAACAACATCTCTTTACTCTTCGTTACACAATATCAGTCATTCCACGCAAGTTTTAGTTGATTAAAATATTAAAAAACTCAGTGATATGACACTCATGTCCTTTAAGTTGTCTTACACATGATGAGTAGTTCATATTCTGACCACAGATATCTGAGATATTAACTCTGTTCTTAACGACATCTCTTTTTACTCTTCGTTACACAATGTTAGTCATATTCCACGCACGTTTTTAGTTGATTAAAACATTGTGGTATAACACATCATGCATAACGCCCTTGTTAAGAATCAGGGGTATTTTGTGCGTATCATCTCAAGTACTGTCTTATCAAGATGTAACCTTATTGGTGGACAAATACATTCATCCCTAATAGCATATATACTCGGGGGGTACTCCCTTTGTCCAAGTGGTAGGGGTTATCGGCGGAGGTTTTGAAAATGATCCCTGAAAGGCACGCACAGGAAATATTTTAACCCTCAAAGGTACGCCGATCACCCCTACCACTTGGATAAAGGGAGTACCCCCCCCCCCCCCCCCGATTTATAACTAATTCAATTCAGTTTGTTGTTAGAAATGTTTCGCCATAGTTCAGACTGAATTCTATGTAACTATATAGCGTACTAGTGAACGAATACAGAGTCGACAGGCTTATTACAATGTATCAGTGTGCGTGTCGATATAGTAGTTTGCGGTATAACGCGATATTATTTTACTTATAAGAGACGTAATTACCTGATAATCTTATCAGATTATGTACTAGAAACATTCTCTAATGGTATGAAGTGTATGATACGTTGATCTTATACTGAAGACAATGCAAGCAAATTAAACAAACAAACAAACAAACAAACATACACACAAACAGATACATGAGTTAAAAATATCATATGCCCTCGGCGGGAAAGGCATATGATATTTTTCTCATATATCTGTATTTCACTTATACACCAAATTAACGCATTTCAATTCATTTTCCATACCCACAAACAAATGTAAATAACTGAAAATGCAAATGATGATGCAAACTCCCTTCAATGTTTTTCATTGACAATTTCCGACTTTTTGTTATATATTTGGAGTAATTATCGACTGCTATAAGCTAGCGGTTTACACTCATGAGTACTGTCAGCAAATGCCTCCAAGACCTGACTATTTTATCAGAAGAGAATCCTATATTGTTTGCGAACAGAACCACAGGATACATTTGGCTTAATACGTCCTTATCGATGGATTCGTATAGATAAGATAAGATACGAAGGTCTAACCATTGGCAGATGTAATTATAATGGAAGTACTTTCATCATTTCAACAAACAAACGAACGAACAAACGAACGAACGAACGAACGAACAAACGAACGAACGAACGAACGAACGAACAAACAAACAAACAAACAAACAAACAAACAAACATACATACAAACGAACGAACGAACGAACGAACGAACGAACGAACGAACAAACGAACGAACGAACGAACGAACGAACGAACAAACGAACGAACGAACGAACGAACAAACAAACGAACGGACGGACGGACGGACGGACGGACGGACAGACGGACGGACGAACGAACGAACAAACAAACATACAAATAAACAAACAAACGAACGAACGGACGGACGGACGGACGAACGAACAAACGAACAAACAAACATACAAACAAACATACAAACAAACAAACAAACAAACAAAACAAACAAACATACAAACAAACAAACAAACAAACAAAACAAACAAACAAACACAAACAAACAATTATCTGATATCAGTATAGCTATAATGTTGAATTAACATATATCAGTATATTCATATTTTATATCTTTTTATTCATATTAGATATTTTCCTATAAATTGGAATACGACGGTGTTTAGCTTCTTTTATTTTAAAGAATTCGCGAATGTAATAAAAATTGCGCATGCATAAGGAAAAGTTATTTCATTAAAACTGAGACCCATGTGCGTTGATTGGCTAAGACGATCAGTAAAATTGAATAAATAATAAATGATATATGAACTTTATTGGGTAAAGTAGATAAGCCGGTGTTTTTTCTTTAATCCTACCCAAGCACAAACAGAATACAAGATCAAATGATAAAAAGTCTATGAAAAAGTGTCAACATTTAGCTAAACTATAGACCATAAAATCCTTTTATGCCAATATCTTTTTGAATGTCAGTTCACTTTATGAAAGATTTGAAAGCTCTAAAGTTCGACGATTGAATATATATTTCGTTGCTTTTTTTAAATTTCTAATAAGAAATTAAAGCGGCGAACGAAAGGATAGAATAGATATATGAAAGATAAGACATCTCCTATATTAGTTACACGTTAAATTAACTCAATTAGTTGTAAAACAATCCTTAATTTATAAGTCATATAATATATATATATATAAAGATATAGAATTATATTTACTGAAAGTTCACGGACAAAAGCTAAACAGAAGAGTCAGTCAAACTAAAACTATGAAACAAATAGTACGAAATGTTGTTAATCAAACAATAGAAAACAAGGGATTTAGTATATGAATTAGTATACACCTACTTGCAATAAGGTTGTCATACAAAAATATACATTTGTTATAAAGAAAATAGAACATTAGGATTTAGTACGATAGGAATTGATTAAAAGACAAAAGAAGATCACTCAAGCTGAACTCTCTCTTTTGTCTTTTAATTAATTCCTTTCGCACTAAATCACAAATGTTCTATTTTCTTTGTGACAAATGTTCTATTTTGTATGACAACCTTACTGCAAGTAGCCGAAGCTACGGTCCACACTCTTGAAGCTTGCAAAGAATGTCGGTAATTTGTGATTTATAGCACGTTTTTTAAATAAATATTTGTATTTATATCTACCACTGCAACAACTTGTTATGGACACCTATTTCAAAAATCGTTATCGCAGCCGAAGCTACGCGGTACGGTCCACACTCTTGAAGCTTGCAAAGAATGTCGGTAATTTGTGATTTATAGCACGTTTTTTAAATAAATATTTGTATTTATATCTACCACTGCAACAACTTGTTATGGACATATAACACAAACACGTACAACCAAAATATACTATGAATAAATCGATAACAAGAGAAGAAATACCGACATCCTTTGCAGGCTTCAGAGTGTGGACTGTGGCCGCTTTGTTTGCGACAACGATTTTTGAAATGGGTGCATGTATTCAGTACTAGTACAAACCATTGTCCACGCAAGCACTCGAAATGGTATGGCATAATGGAAATATGCCACTCAGAATGATTGTCAAATACAATTAAAAAAGCTATCTTTAAGTGGAAATAAGATAAGACTCTAGCAATAAAGCTATTGTATTACTGCTGTCCGTCTACGAAAAAATAGGATGGATTCTACAATTAAAGAAGCTATCTTTAAGTGGAAATAAGATAAGAAGATATAAGACTATATAGCAAATGAGCTATAGTATTACAGCTTTCCGTCTACAAAAAAATAGGATAGATTCTACACTTATAAAGAAGCTATATTTAAGTGAAAATAAGATAGCAACTGAAGATAAAACTCTATAACAAGTGATCATGAGCTAGTACACTGTATTACCGCTTTCCGTCTACAAAAAATAGGATGGAGATCTTTAAGCGGAAAATAAGATAAAACGATAAAACTCTATAGCAAGTGATCAAGAGCTAGTACACTGTATCTGTGTATTACAGCTTTCCGTCCATAAAAAATATAGGATGGAGATCTTTCATCGGAAAATAAGATAAAACGATAAAACTCTTTAGCAAGTGATCAAGAGCTAGTACACTGTACCTGTGTATCACAGCTTTCCGTCCATACAAAATATAGGATGGAGATCTTTAAGTGAAAATAAGATAAAACGATAAAACTCTATAGCAAGTGAGCTAGTATTACAGCTTTTTTTGTAAAAAAAAAAATAGGATCCGGATTCTCATTTACGTAACGGTAAAAAAAGCAAAACATCGAAGCGTACGTATGTTTTAAAGTTAAGCAAAGCGTTGAATTTGCAAACGTGTCCTCGACTGTCGCTCAGCTAAGAACACTAAGCAACTGTCGATTGGTTCAGAACAAAGCAATAAACAATCTCTAAACTGATAAACAAATTCCACGAAAACAATTAAGAACAAAGAAAAAAAACAGGTTACGACACCAAAACAAATAGCTTCATTCCTAATATGGACGCTGTTTACATCACACACAAGGAGGGTATATCGGTTGTTATTTTACAAATATCGACTGAATCAGCCAATCAGACTCCAGGTAGAATACGATGCTGTGATCGGGCTGGTCTAACGAGGACAATATTTAGTGGAATAAGCAGGTTATTATTATTAAGATAGTGTAATGTTTTAAGTATAACGGTAGGGATCAATAATTGATAATTGGCGAGGAATAAAGCTTGATAGGGTTGTAATCCATTCGTTGATAGTGACAAAAGAGAACTGCACGCATCTTAAGGTAAGCCAACATTGTCTTTTTGGAAGTTCTTATACAGTTAATATAATCTTTAGCTATCATATTATTTAAGAATATCCCTATATAGCTCTATCTATTGAATCAAATTAGCCCTTAATCGTCTCTTCTAGAGCGCTTTGCTACGATCCGAAAACGTCAAAAATCTTTCCTTCATATCAAAAACCCGTGCAGTACACGTACTTCAACATTTGACCTTCTTTACACTCATATTTAGCTTAGTTATTATTTTATATCCAAGGACTTTTTAGTAAAGTACGTTATTTCAAGTATTTTTTTTTATTAACTGACCTAAATCATTCAACTCCAATTAAACTAATTGTTTCATGGCATAATTCAGTTTTTTAAAGACCGAATAACAAGCACAGAATATACATTTATATGACTTTCACGCCGCTTTCGTATACCTATTTTTATAAGTTTATGGAAACTGTTCTCAGTAATAGAGCGCAAAAACTATATCCATGAAATATAATCAATTGAACTTGCTATACTGTGTAATAGTTCTGATTTAGTGACTTGTTTCCTTTTGTATTTGATGTTTCTGGTTGAGTGATAGTGACTAAAAATACAGGAGCCTGCTAAATATAAATTGTTAGTTAGTAACTATTAATTTTGTTTTTATTTCATGGTTTTAGTGTTATCGTTCGAACTTTAACTTGTCTTTATATGTTTATAACTATTCAGTGGTATACGACTTCATTCGAGACTTCATTGAACAAGGGAGGGGCTGCCATTAATTACTAAAAGTTTTTCTTCTTCAATTCTAGGTTGTTCTTAACCACAAATACAAATCACAATGAAATACTTTCTACTTCTGTGCCTTATTCTGGGCCTGACCATAGTCAGTGCTGAAAAAAGTAAGTATGATACTAATGATGAGACTACTTAAGGTGAACGGATCAGTCAAACTGATCCTGATAACGGTTAATTTGCGAAACGTCAATAAGTTTTAATAGGTGCTACATTATTTACGTAATTTAAGGGGGTTTGAGAACTAGAGTTGTTTTCATTAACCCATATGAAACACACTTTTAGTGTATTATTCTTTAATATACCTTACTTCCATTGTGTTTTTTTGTTGTTATTTGACTATTACACTTTAATTAGTACACTTTCTTTCACGGGTTAATGAAAACCACTCTATAACAGGATAATTAAAATGTTGTGTCAAAGAAAAACAAAAACAAATAACTGCAGCAGGTCATGATTGTCAAAGCACAGGTAGCCCAAACTCACTGTAGTTTGAGCTTTCCAGGTTTGATCTTGGTATCAAAACCTGGACGAAATCTGCTAAATCTAAGTCAGATAATTTATGAGAATAACAGAAAGATACTGTAGCGATTTTATTTAATTTCATTACATTTTAGTGTTAGAAATCGAATGTTCAAAAGTAAAAATTAACGCTAACTGTGAGTACGGGCTTCCTGTGGTCAAAGTTGAAACTATTCATTTGACATTATTCTAGCCATCATTCTGCTTATAATTTGCACACTAGCTAAAATCAAACAATCAGAAATCATTAAAGAAATTGAAATAACAAATCAGAGGAACTTGTAATACTGCATATTTCAAGAGTTTTCTTTGTACAAGATCAGAGCTGTCAAACCTTTGTGCTGTTATGACACACTATAGCAGGTCTTGCGTGCTCTAACGATTATTGTTTGGTAACGTGGCCGACACCACTTTGCCTGAATTTTACTGCTGGAAACAAATAAACAAAGAATCACGTGTTATATATTGTACGTAGTAATGAGTTGAAATGCGTTCGGTGTATAAGTGAAATAAAGATCATGAGAAAAATATCAAATATATCAGAATATCAATATTTTTCTCATTATCTTTATTGTACGTAGTGTTAATCTCTACTTTATTTGGACAATGTTTAGAGTGAAGACATTTAACCCGTGAAATAGAAATTGCTTGCTAAAGTGTAATAGTCAAATAGACACACAAGAAAACAATGGAATTCTAGACTGCTAAGGTGTATTAGTCTAATATCTATTTCACAGGTTAAATGACTTTATGACATTGACTGTAACCGATAACTTTTAAACAGATATATAATTAATATTTTTAATACAATCATTTGCCGCGCGAAGGGGAAGTGTATATCGGTGAATAATAACCGAGACGGATCGAGTCAAGGTTATTATTCACGGATTTTCACTAAGCCTGAGGTGGATAATTTTTTTAGTATATACAAAAAAAAAGTTATTTCAAAAAGTAAAAATAACCAGCATTTTTTGAAGAAAAACTGTTCATTTTTTATTTCTTAAAAGCGCGCGAAACGCTGTAGGTGATTATCGAGAAATAGTGTGAATTTCTCGACCAATCACTGCGCGCGATTAGCTATAATCACATGTGTATTTATACTGACTAAAAATAAATAATAATTTACTGCTTTTTCATGCTTTTAGTGTTTGTAACCTGGAGCTTAGGGTTAAAGTTAGGGATATACTCAAAACCTTTCCCCTTCAGTCGCTTGTACATGCGTGGCTGAGGCGGGTTTTATGCAATCTAAAAATGTCCACAAGCGAAAGGAAAAGCTTTGGTTATACGGGTTCATTGAAAAAATAACCCGTTCGTTATACGGGTTCATTGAAAAAAACCCCGTTGGTTATACGGGTTCATTAAAAAAAAACCGTTGGTTATACGGGTTCATAGAAAGCTATAAAGAATAATTCCGTGGAGCTAATAAAATCTGTGCATTTATTTTCAACAGAAGACGAAGACACCGCTGACAAAGAGAACCAAGACCAGGATACCGGAGACTTTGATGATGACATCGCATCTGATGACGCTGACGATGAGGAAGCATCTGCAGACTCAAGCGAAGGTGATGACATGGAAGATGAGGAATCGTCTGGTGACAGCAGTGATGGTGATGACGAGGATGATGAAGATGATGCTGAAGATTCAGAAGACTCTGATGACGGTGAGGGCTCCGGCAGCAAAGATGAGCTACCCGCCGAGGCTAGCGGAGCTGACAAGCCAGCAGAAGATGAGAAGGAAGAGAAAGACGATGATAAAGAGGATGAGCCAAAGGAAGATGAGAAGGAAGACAAGGAAGAGGACAAACCAGAAGAGAAGACAGAAGAGAAGACAGAAGAGAAAGCAGCTGAGCCAGAGAAGGCCGAAGACAAGGCTGAACCCGCCAAGAAAGAATAAATCAACTATACGTAACAAACTTGTTTCGTATATCGGCACATAAGAGTTTCATTTGGAGCTTATTTTTCTATAGTTATAAGTAGTTATTTTAATGGCTTTTAACTAGTACACTATTTGTATGCTGTAATATCAGTATCCTTTATAAGGATATATTACTAGCGCTTTGTTACTGTTTGGATCAGGAATAAAGATCTATTTTCCTTACATTTGACTAGCATCTCATCATCTCTTCTTTTCATATCTTGTATATTCCTATCTTTCCTTTTTCTTCTGAAATTTAAAGCTCTCCCTTGAAAGTCCCGATCACCTCCCCTCTGGAGCAAGTCTGTCCCTACTCCCCAATAAACCTCCCCCTCCCCTTATATTCTTATACTTTCTAAACTATAAAAAATACTTTATAGTTTTTTGGCTTCATATCAATTTTACAGGGGATTTAATCTAAAAATTACACTGTCCAAGGGATGGTCGTCCCTTCTTTTAAGGTTGGCAATATTTTCTGTGCATGCGTTCGTTTTATATTAGTGTTCTGGCTCAAAAGTAAATAATATAACACTGCTATACTAAAATTAAGCTTAGCTGACTGGAAACGCGCACAGTCGTATCCTTTAGGGGCTGGAAACAAGACGGCTTACCTTTGGAAATGTAGACTGCAAAAAAGTCCCTACTTTTACGCGAAAACTCCGAGGAAATGAGTTGAACTCGATCGGACGAAATTCTGGCCGCGCGAGAATGTCGCCTCACTCCCCGCTCGGCCGTTAATCCTCTCCTCATTCTCGCGCAGCCAGAATTTTTTCGTTTCCTTGGAGTTTTCGCGTAAAAGTAGGGACTGTTTTGCAGTCTGATTGGAAATGCTTTCGATTCATGCAGTATGCACACCTTTTAAGAGTTTACATTTTAAAAATCGGAGTTTCTTTTAACACTTGATGTGCTTACAGGATATCTTTATATGCTGATAGTTTTTTGGTTTTATAAAAGGTGATTTGTGGAATTTTTGGGCTTTATTCACGACGAAAAACATACATCCCTGGAAAATAACTAAACTTTTTAAAATTTCGCGCAAAAATCCTCAGCGGTCAGCGGTTGTTGAGTTAGTTACCAGTTCTCCGCGGACATATTAGAAGACGCTACACGTGCATGTAAACAAAATGGCGGATACACCGAAGAAAGGAGATGAAAGCATTAGCGAAGAAAGTCGTCCTGACTACGAAGTTTTAGCGTCTAGAGTAACTTTAATATCTAGACCTTTAGCTAGCAGAAAGTTAACAAAGAAATTGTACAAAGTCGTCAAGAAAGGTGGGCTTAAAAATGGTGTTTTGTAGCTGAAGGCGACTCGAAACCCCTCGTGTATTAAAATACCACATGGTTTGTTGAAATATCTGGTGTTTTGTATGTTAAACAGCTTCAAAGGCGAAGTCTATTAGAAGAGGTGTCAAAGAAGTTGTTAAAGCTATAAGGACGGGCGAAAAAGGGTAAGAAAATGCGAAATATTTTACACGTTTGTAAACAACACGCGCACATAATTTGGCTCGTAGCGCACATTTCCAAATCGACAAGTAAACTTGCTACAGGTGCAAATAAAATGTTTTATTATTATGTTTTGGGAATTGTGATCCAAGAATGTCTTTTTCATGTTTTCTATTAAATTCCCTGTATTATAATTGTAAAATAATGTGTGCAAATGAAGCATTGTTGCTATTTTTAAAAACATTTCCTTCATTATGTCTCATCTTATTGCGAAAGAAAAGTTAGTTCAAGTCATGTATGATATTGTTTTGATTGTTTATTATAATATTGTTGTTATTGTTTATTCTAGTTTAATAGTTATTGCGGGCGAGTATCCCCTATTGACGTCATCTCTCTCGATATTGTTGTTGTTATTTATTTAGTTATAATATTGTTGGTATTGTTTATTCTACATGTAGTTTGATAGTTATTGCGGGTGATGTATCCCCTATTGACGTCATCTCTCTCTATATTGTTGTTATTGTTTATTAAGTTATAATGTTGGTATTGTTTATTCTAGTTTGATAGTTATTGCGGGCGATGTTTCCCCTATTGATGTCATCTCTCACATACCTGTCATGTGTGAAGACCAAAAGCTACCATACATATTTGTTCCTTCTAAAGTGGTAAGTTATTTACTATGAATATCACTAGAGTGGTTAAATGTCAGTTGAAAATGTGGCCTTGGGGGTGTGTTTTTTTGTACCACATGACCAATTTTGAGCAAAATGATTGGCCAGAAGCGATCACAAGGTACAAAAACGAGACAGAATTTTAAACGTGATTTCGATAGTATTAGTATTTATTTTAGTTTTACACTCTAAAGATTCAAACTCAGTTTAAGGTTTATTAAAACATGTACATGAACAAAAATCAACTTGGCATTCCTTGTTACAAATAGGGATCCTGGGTACTAGCTTTCACTGGACTCCTGCTTTCACTCCCAGGCTTGTCAAGGGCAGAATTTTAATGATTGCAAAAAAAAAAACAGGTTTAAATTTTTAGTAATGTATGTCCTCAATTCGTTTCACAGTGTTTAGCTAAATTCACCTTTTTTATTTTTCTTGTAAGTATGTGAAAATAATTGTTTTTTTAGTTAAAGGATCCAAAGTAAAATAAATTTTGATCTTCCTCAAACAATATGCACAAATGCTCAAAGAAATTATTATACAAACCCAGATTTCAAATACATAAAATTCCATGTACAATGCTCTTTTTGTTTATAATGTAAAAAATCAAGATTGGGAAGTGCCCTTTGTAATGGATTCTAAATGGGCTAAATACAATAGCAATTCAATTTGCAAGACAAAGGTTTACAAATTAATTATATTAAAATGAATTAGGATTTTTATTATACAATCCAAACAGATTACTTACATTGCTTTTTGTATTTAAAAAAAAGAGGACATTGATACAAAACAAAATGAATTAGAAATCAACTGGATATATAAACTTATAATGGTGTTTCTAAATGACATTGTAAATTTGCTTTTTTTCTTGTAAATTATTTACAAGAGAAAGGCAAATAGATAATGATAAAATGAAATTGTGCTTTTTAATATAAAATTAAACGGACTATATAAATTGCTATTTTTTATCCAAAAAAAAAAGCAAAAAGATACAGAAATAATTAATTAAAGTTTTGCTATTTGTAATAAATTTGAGTCTGACAATTTCCATGCAGAATTCTAATGAACTCCAAGTTTGACATGTAATTTCACTTGATCATGACATTCATGACATGTGAATATTAATAACATGTAGTGACAATTGTCCACTATTCCTCACATTCTTGCTAAAATTCTACCATGCTATACCAATTATTAGCTTTCATGTTTTGATTCCATTCACACACTGATTACTAACATTTTGTAGACTATTTTTACATATGGTAAAATATTAGTCAATATTAAAATGAAATGGCAAATGAATTCTCTAGAAGAGTGTGTGTAGTTACCTAGAAGGATTATAAACTTTCTAGCTACTCATTCATGTTTTATTTTCCAAGAAAAAAGTATATTTAAGTAGATCTTTCGCAAAATCTCACGACTTATCACAAAATAATTGATTCCTTCAAGGCCGAAGTGGACACATCTATACATTCACTGTCAGTATTTTATCTACTCTGGTAACAACTGGAATTTAGTATTTCATGATCAGTTATCCAAATTCGGGAAAGATCTTTTAAATGACTGTTTGAATCTGTGTCATTTGGAATGAAAGAAGCCTGTAGAAAGTTGGTCACTTGGTGGTTGAATCAACAATATGGATGGGGGCTGTACTGCACAGATAAACATCTGTCAAATACCACTTCAATTTTACTTGCAAAATCAAACTTGAAACCACCAAAGAATGTATGGTTGAAATACATATGGTTGAAATATGTACATGTGGTAGTTGGAAGTTCACAGGTTTCGAATCATGTCAGGTGGACTTAGATTTATTTTTGCAAGCCCCTGCACAAGCTAGTTTCTTCTGGTTAATTTTTCTTCCAAATTTCTTATATTCCTTCTAGTAATGTGCATGCTTTGTAACTCTTAACACTTTTTTGTTTAGAATAATAATTGTCAGTCTTTGATTTTTGAATGTAGGTTTTTCTATGGATTTCTGGGTGTTGTTTTTTTTGCCTTTTTCTGGGTGTTGTTTTTAATTAATTATCTTTGTTTGTATTTTAGTAATTCATATTTTCTCATTACCAGGACTATCTATTTCATAACTTGCGCTTTTGTGTACTCTGCTATTATTAAATAATAGAAAAGGCTTTTATAAATGGTATGGAATATTTTGAATATACAAACTAGATTAGTATTAATAACTATGTTATTCAATTGTCTCACAAATGTTGAAGGTTTGGACAGTCTGCAATATTTAGCATAAGTGAACATTTGTATTTTAGCTTCACAAATGTTCATTTCAATTTACTTGTAAAATTAGTAAAATCTAGAACATGCACTTGATTCCCACTCAAATCCTACACAATTGATTTTTACAGTTGTTCATATTTCTAAAATATCACTTACTTTGATTATTTTTATTTAATATTTTTATCATAATTTTCTTACATGAGATTTTATTTTTTAGTGTTTATCTCGGGCGAGATTTTATTTTTAGGGTTGGTCTAGGGTGTTCTCAGAATAAATTAAGTTTAGCAGCTTGAGGTGTGTGCATAAAAGAAGAGACTTATAATATATGCTGGCAAGCTTTAATATTAAATGCATTCGAATTATGGTTTAGAAAGTAAAAATATAATTGAGCACTTTTTACTTGCATGTCAAATTATTCATAGATTGATTGGACTTGAGCCCTCTTAGAATGAATTTAATGTTTTTTCTACCATACATTTTAAAATTTCCAAAGATCAATTATATTCTGGAAGTTTCCAGTCACAACGATAAATAAAATTACTGCAGCTTATGTAATTCGTAAATGAGTTAAATCATATTGATCCTTTTAAGAATATATACATATACATGTATAAAACATCAGCTTGTGTGTTCATTTGCCTTGGGCTTGAATTTAATATTTCATTTTTTATCAAATATTAATCAAATCCCAACACTTAAGAGAAGGAAAAAGAAAGTTGAATATTAAATAAACATTACTGAAATATAGATGATCTCAAAAAGGGAGGTTTTAAAATATACTTTTAAACCCCAAACCTTTGTGTATTTTTTTGTCATTTTATTTTCAAGAACTACATACTGTAACTCCTGTATATTGACAAAGATAACTACTATTTTTCTTACTAAATGGAGATAACAGTATGCCGTTTTATCAATAGGCCTTTTTGCGGTTCTCGTCAATCAACCTCAGCCTTGATAGCGTGTAATATATTCTTTAGAATTTGACTACAGCTTGCACTAGTTCAATGTACACCCTATTAAACAATTGCAATATTACTTAAAAATTCCATGGTCATATTCAAATTCTAAAGAAATTTATTACATTGTATCGAGGCTGACGTTGATCCACAAGAACTGTGAAATGGTCTGTTGAAGAGAATTGAGCATAAGTAATATACATATGTATTTTGCGCATTATAAGTATTAAAATTATAATTATTATTATTATTAGCAGAAAAAAAACTCTTGTTCTAATGCCACCTATAAACATCTTGAGTTCAGTTGCTATAGTTACGGTGTCAAATTGGGCTAGAAAAAATCACTTTAAGATTACTATTACAGATGGAATATCAATATAAATATTTTGTAAAAGTATTTATTTTTAACATGACGCAGACCAACATATTAAACATTTTAACAATTTAGAGTGTGCAGAATTAAGATATACCAGTCAAGATTTAATTTTGTTAGAGTTGATATTTTGATCAGAATATAGCATTTCCTCTACCCTGGCCGCCAGAGGATCAACAAACTTACCATAACATATTTTGAGAGAAAGTTTGTAGAACCTCTGATAGATTTCCTCAGATCATTCTGTCCCACAAATCTCAATTTAGTCTATAATAGTATAATAATAATCAATTCCGCCAAGGGCATATGATATTTTTCTCATACGTGTATATCTTTGAAAATATTAATAATATATTTTTATTAGAACTTCTCATAAAGATTTTTCAGGTCCACTTTATAAGCTAAATAGAGTGTCATGTGGTTTGATATTGAAAAAGTGTTATGTGGAGCGTCATTTGTTATGGTATTCACATGTGGTGTGTTTTGGTATTGTGGAGTGTCATGGTATGACATTCACATAGTGTTATGTGGTGTGATACACATGTATGTGATGTGGTATGGTTTTGTGGAGTGTCATGTGATATTCACACAGTGATATGTGGTGTAGTATGTGTTATGGTATGTGGAGTGTCATGTGATATTCACACAGTGATATGTGTTATGGTATGTGGAGTGTCATGTGATATTCACACAGTGATATGTGGTGTAGTATGTGTTATGGTATGTGGAGTGTCATGTGATATTCACACAGTGATATGTGGTGTAGTATGTGTTATGGTATGTGGAGTGTCATGTGATATTCACACAGTGATATGTGTTATGGTATGTGGAGTGTCATGTGATATTCACACAGTGATATGTGGTGTGGTATGTGTTATGGTATGTGGAGTGTCATGTGATATTCACACGGTGATATGTGGTATGGTATGTGTTATGGTATGTGGAGTGTCATGTGATATGGTGTTCACATGTTATGCGGTGTGTTATAGTATGCTGAGTATCATGTGATATGACATTCACACAGTGTTATGTGGAGTGTCATGTGATATGGTATTCACATAGTGTTATGTTATAGTATGCCGAGTGTCATGTATGATATTCGCATAGTGTTATGTGGTGTGATATGGTATTGCGGAGTGTCATGTGATGTAGTGTGACTAGTATGACATTAACAGTGCTAAATTAATAAAACATTCAAATAACTAAACCCAAATGTCAAAATATTCAATTATTCATGATTGGCTAATAAATTATCTTTGCCTAACAGGATCTAGGGACTTCAAGTATTACAAAACGCCCTACTAGTATTGTGATGGTCAAACCAAACAGCGATATCAAGGAATCCTATGATGAATGCTACACCCAAGTCGATTCTATGCCACTGCCCATCTAATCCCACCTGTCTCCATATTACCATCACAAAACCCCTCCTTTGAACACTCTGTCAAAAAACAATTGTAAATATTTTTGGAATGTATGTATTTGAACAAGGCCCGTCAGTCAGTAGTAGCTTACTATATGTGCTTTATTTTTAATCAATTCCTTGTAATTTTCTTCTGATGATTTTTCTGTGTTCATTGGGTAAAAAAATAATTTTCCTAGTAAAATTCTAAAAATATATAGTGACTGACTATGGAAAGTTGTTGTTTTATTTAGTAGTTTTTTAATGATGTAATATTATTCAGAACAATTGTAATACCTTGTTATTAAAATTACATCTTCTTTTAATATTTCTGTAAGTGGTGAAATCGTTATTTGATAAATTAAGGATTCAAATGATTTCTTGTTTCATTCATTTGTAAACATTGTACGGTTTTTGCTGCAAAAATTATTTGCATGATTAGCAGCAGAAATGTTTTTGAATAAATAAAATAAACAATATCTTCCACAGTGTTTTTATTTAAAGACAATTGAAAACTTTGAAACATTGACATTTAATTTGCTACTTAGCTAAATAAATTTTCGTTTTCCTTCGTTCTCGTTGATACAAACTCATAATTTTAGGAGTTCATTTTGTAGGCAGTTGCTTATGTAGATTAGCAGGCGCTATAGATATTTGGAAAAAATAATAAAATGACTTCTATTGAATACACCGGCGCCACGCAAGTGAAAAAAAAATGTCGAAAATAATAATTGACATCCGAAAAAGGGTTTAAAGCCGAAAAACAAAGCACCAATATGAATAAGTAAACGAGGTGAATTTTCCAAAGAAAGGAAATTTATCCGGGCAAGCTGTGAAGAAAGCCCGGGAAGAAAGCGAGGGTTTAAGGCTGTGAAGAGAAATTCCAGTCTTTCTGGAACCAGAGTTACAAAGATTCACTTGGAAATGTCACATCCAAGTGTTGTCATGCAAATCTTCGCCATAATTATTTCAAACTTGTTTTGTTTTTTTCCCAAAGTTGAATTTCCTATTCTCATCGTACAATATTTCTGATTATCATTAATTAGCGGCTTTCCTTTTTATGTATAAAAGTAACCCCAAAAAAATTCCATCGAAATAACCAGAATGTTCATATAATTTTTATTTCGACTCTATTTCCTATTTCTTTCAATTCAGAGAGGTATCAATATGGTTGAGATCCACAGTAGGTGATCAGCGAAATGGTAATTCCAGTGGGCCCGTGTTCAATGTTTTCCAGGGTATTAAGGATGGGCCAATGCTGTTCAGAATAGCCTGATCGCTCTTGCTAAATACTGACAGGCCGCGATATAAATGACATTCTAGCGCAAAAAAACAATGCATATAATTTTCTCAGCCGTTTTCTATGCACTTGCTAGCTTTTTGTGGAAAATTCGCGCAAATTGCGGTGAAAATTGCCTAACACGTTCGCCGCAAATACGACTTTGATATAAATAACTGTCAATAGATAACATCCTTGAGAAAGAGGACTAGAAACTAAGATTATTGCTGTGCACTCAAATATCGATGCTTTGAGTGCAGTTCGTCCTTAGTAAATGAATTATCGAGGTGTAATCCTTGTACGGATTATTAAGCTTAGGAATTTGACAGCCATAGTTATAATAATTATCAAAGAAAAGGAATTTCGGACGAGATGAAATTGACTGTCATTTTGAATCGAGTTGTCAGGAAGCGTATGATGGAAAAAACTGGAATGTGCATAAGGTGAAAAAAATAGATTCTTCCTTCGGGCAAGAATTTCTTAATCAAATTAGTTTGGCGGTCGAAAGACCAATAGTTAACGAGATAAGAATGTTTTAACTTTTAACTTGAAGCAAAAAAATAAATCTTTTGACCAAAAGGACGTTTTGGCGGGAAACGGACGGTAATGTATTCAAAGCTAGCTGGACTGGAAAAGGGAGTGACTGCTTTGCACATCGAAAGAGAGATAAACAACAACTAGAAAAACACTTTAAAACATCGAGTATTAATTGCTCACAAAATTTATGCTAGCGACAGTTCGAATTTAAAACATTTCCTTGCAGAACATCGACGTAAACTGTGCTTTTGCGAATTCGGAGTTTGGCAGCAGTCGATAGCGACTTGCAATTGAAAGTCAAAGTCCACCTTAAAAATAAAAAAAAATATTGCAGAGATATTTGTCTTTGAATTATTAATATCAACGGATTATTGGTGAATAAGTTGATTGGGTTTATTTACAATTATTCTCATTCATTCCACTAGGTCGTGTTCGCCTATTGGATTTCTTCAATCGGGCGATAGTAATTGATTACTGAATATGAGAATGACGCCAGGTGTAAAAGACAACTCAAAATATTTATATTGAAGCGACTAAAGACCACTGGATATAATCGAAAGAGCGAGCTAAAATTTTCTATGAATTATATCGGCTTTAAGTCGGCGCGCGCGCTAAAAAAACATCTAAAAGTGTAAATGGCATTATTTTCGCGCGGGAAAAGTTTTCTGAGATCGGTGTTAAAAAACTTGTGAAAAAATAATTATTAATTTGTTGCATATTCGCATTTGGCAGTTCGAGGTTATTAAGCGGGTTTTTTATGTTGTTTTTTTTCGTAGGGTTTCTCTGCCTTCTTTACGATAACATATGAAAAGAGGAGTTGTTTTTGATTCACTACGTAATCAATATTCCCAGGTATTACGACTTATGTGCGAATTAAATATTTATTCGATGTCAACCGATGTACTAATAAAGTACAACTTTTATAATTTAGAGAGAGCAATGAAACATACTCGATGGATTGGTTTGTAGGCTAACGGACGATCAAAATTGCAAATATGTACATGTATTGAAGATGTTTATCACCAGTTTCACCTGCTTGTCTTTGGTCTTCAAACCTCCATTGAACAATACGTAGCTCAATTAAAAGGAATCTTAATCCATCGTCGTGTTCTGATTGGCTGATGGTAGGACATTTGAATTTCTATTAGCATATAGCTGTGTTTTTATTGTTTTGACGCTAGAACGCCCACGAGCGATCCAGTTGGGCAGTAACCTTTCAGAGTACGACTTGAAAGAGCAGGTTACACGAGGAAACCTCCAACTCCCTCCCAAATCGACGAAGCTTCGACGAAAACAAGTCGGCCATGGCTTCGTCTGCTTCCTACCGATGTATGCTAGGGATTCTAGCGTTGGTTGCCTTTGTGTTTTTCTCAGCTGCTGCCGTTCTCTTCTACCTCGGCAAATACTATGACAAGTCGCCGATGAAGGTATTTTTCAACCATTCTGTTCCGATTGTTGGTTATGAAAAATACAAGTTGGATAGTATTACTCCAGCGGAATGGACTTGGTGGATTTGGGCGCCGGTGTTTGGATGGCAAGTGCCCTGGTTGCTGTATGCCTTTATAGTTCCTTGTCGAAGACAACCTCCCAAGGTTTTCACCATGCCTTTTTTTATCATCGCTGCCATTGCGTTTGGTTTTACAGCGGGCTGGGTTCTATTGTGGTCAAAGTTTCTTATAAATGTAGCGTTTGGATTCCTTGGAGGAGCTTGTATGTGCGCGTACATTTGCCTTGCACTAACATACCACCGACTACGCGACATCTACGAGACGACCAAGCGATTTCCAACCTGTGACCATGTCATGATCCAACTGTTCCTGATCAACGGCCTTGCGCTTTTCTCGTCTTGGGCGACGTACTCTGTGTTCGTCCATCTAGGAATCATTCTTCACTACACATCAGGTGTTGAGGAGCACATAACCGCTACGATGACCATGGCAGGGATGTCGGCTGTTATTTTCTTTTGGTTCATGTTGGATAACTTTGTGTTCCAAAACTTCACGATCTACACGTTTACCGTCTACCCAGCACTGGTCGTTGGCTACACCGGAGTCTTCGAGCGCTGGTGGGATCATAAAAAACTTGACAACAACGACCGTAATGACATCTTTTACGTCGTGTTGCTCGGGGTCACCGCTTTGCTTGCACTCCTCAAAGTTTTGTTGATGATTTGCAGAACTTGTCTGCGGCGTAAACGAACGAGGTCTCACGTCTTGACAGAAGAACAGTTTGATATGAACGAATATGACCATTAGAGACACAACTAGCAGAGAAAGAAGAAAAACGAACAGTTGTCTTCTCAACACAACTATATATTTCCGTGACAGATTCTACCAAGGCAAGATTGGTAAAAATAAACAAAGACTCGCTCACTTGAAAACTTTATTAATATTCAAAAACATTACAAATGACAAAAACTCTGACACCATTACGACCGCAAGGAGACAAAGACATGATGAACTATCGGATATGCACTTGCCTAAATATGTTCATTTGCTGGACTTTCTCTCAAAGAGAGCAAAAAAAAGCTGTATATTTATTTAAATTAGACAGGCATAACGTCGAAGCATCTAAAATGTCGTTGACATTCCACCAAAACAACCATAAACATATTTCTGTTTTAAATGCAGCGTATCACTAAATTATTCTTTACAATTGAATCAGTCAACATTTCACGCACGGTAAAACACACTGGTACTCTATTAACTACCGTTTGACGTTTAAAATTGCTGAGTAAAAATTCTGTTAATTATTTCAACATCTAATGTAAATATTTGTTAATTTGTCTAATACCTGGAGCCAACTGAAACAACGGGCGAGCCAATACTTAACAGCGTAAAACAACTACTTCCAACTAAGCTCTTATTCTATAAGGCCCGTTGGAATTCAGTCTTATGACACATTTAATCTTTAATTAAAGTCACAATTATTCATAGTTAGATCATTATATTACGGCCGCACCGGTTTATTGTAATTATTCAAGTTGCTTTTCTTTGGTGACAGCCCGGAGAACGTCTATCACCTAGCATAAATTCGACGTTCATGTTCGAATTTAGATAATCGATAACGGCCCGTGGATTAACCCTAGATAATTCGTGCAGCAGTAGTAGGGTGTTTCAAATCGATTATTCTTCGTAATTTTGATCAGAGAGACCTTGGTATGATTCGAAATAATCATATGGGATTTTAAAATTGTTATTTTTATTCGATATTATATCGTGAAATGTTACATTTCCACCGATATTTTTGTGAATTATCAAAATTGCATTTCCGTTTAAAGCAGTGAAGGAATTATTGTCTAAGAGTTTCTATAAATAGAAATGACATTTTACCACTAATTAGTAGTGGGTGATATTATTTTGATTTTGGTCATTACAGTACGACAATGTTTTGGTCAATAGTCATTAATTCATTCCAGTAGCATTACATTCATTTCTATTAATATATTTTTTTTGCGAATTGACGTAATTGAAGTTCAAATTTTTTTATGAAGCAGAAATGACATTGGATAAGGTCGACGCAAAAATCGAAATCCAGGTCTAAAATGTCGTTATAAAATCTATAGGATCTTTAATAAATGTCAGAATGCAGTCGTCCAATAATAAGTAAATCAATGTACAGAATCGTAAATGTTGTCATGCAATCGCAAAGAGAATTTGTAACAGAATCGTAGTGAGTCACAATGCAATCCCATTGTATCAATTTAGTTTGTCGGAATACAGTCGCATAGAACTTGAGTTTGTCGGAATGCAATCGCATAGAAGTTGAGTTTGTCAGATCGAATGCAATCGCATAGGAGTTGAGTTTGTCAGATCGAATGCAATCGCATAGGAGTTGAATTTGTCAGATCAAATGCAATCGCATAGGAGTTCAGTATGTCGAAATGCAATCGCATAGGATTTCAGTATATCGGAATGCAATCGCATAGGATGTCAGTATGTCGGCATGCAATTGCATAGGATGTCAGTATGTCGGTATGCAATCGCAAAGGATTTCAGTATATCGGAATGCAATCGCATAGGATTTCAGTATGTCGGAATAAAATCGCAAAGGATGTCAGTACGTAGGAATGAAATCGCATAGGATTTCAGTACGTCGGGATCCAATCGCATAGGATTTCAGTACGTAGGAATCCAATCGCATAGGATTTCAGTACGTCGAAATGCAATTACATGTGTAATAAATGTTGCGCGTGTAAAGTGTTAAAACAATTATTGTTGTAAATAGGAATAAAGTAATAACTAGGACAACCAATTTTCAATTGAAAAAAATATAATTCTATTCAATAGTAAGTGCTTAGTAAAAATATAAATCTTTAGAAGTGTATGATAACATAGCTTATTTCTATTCTAATCTAAAGCTAACACTTACTTTAATTTCTAAACCTAGAAATATTAGATGTTAACCCTAATTCAAGTTAGTTACAATTTCTATTCAAACATCTAGGATAATAAGATGAATATCACCTGCTAGTTAATTAAGCTAATTGATCACGCAAAATTGTTATTAGAAGAGTAATGTGGACAAATTAAGCAAATGACGTCATTGACTAAGTCACGTGAAAAAACTAACGAATCACGTGAAAACATTAATGAGTCACGTGAAAACATTAACGAATTACGTGAGAACATCAACAAAATCACGTGTATACATTAACGAATACGTAAAAACATCAACCAAGTTACGTGAAAATACTAACGAATCACGTGAAAACATCAACAAAACCACGTGTATACATTAACGAATCACGTAAAAACATCAACAAAATCACGTGTTTACATTAACGAATCATATAAAAACATCAACAAAATCACGTGTTTACATTAACGAATCACGTAAAAACATCAACAAAGTCACGTAAATACATTAACGAATCACGTAAAAAATCACGTGTTTACATTAACGAATCACAGCAAACAATGATTTTACGTGAAAACATTAGCGAAGTCACGTGACGAGGTAAAGGCGTTAGGTTAATGAGATCGGCACGATGCGATTGGTTAGTATTGATATCAGATATTACAAACATTGTATTGTATTGATGTGGAATTAAAGTATTACATAAACGAGAAAAGTTGTATTTATACTTATGTAGAAAAGAATGTACAAAACCTCGAAGGGCACCCTACCACCCTTAATAAACAAACGTGTACACTAATGTAAACTATGAAAAGCTCCGTAAAAATACACGCCCTTTACATTAGATATTTTCCGATTTTAATATTATGTAAAAAGGTTTGCTTATAAAAATATCACTACCAAAATATTCCAGTATCATGTTATCCAGTACCGCTGTACTTTTTGACAAAAGGCAAACTCTCGATTTGTTGTAAAAAAATATTCACACAATAGCTGTTATTACAGTTATATGCAAATGATTTTGAACAATGGGTTGAAGTCGAGGCTTTCGGGCGAAAACAATAGGTTTGCCCGAAAGCCTCGATTTGAATCCATTGTTTGAAATCATTTGCATATAACTGTAATAACAGCTATTCAAATAAAGCATGAAAAAAATGTTATCGCTTAACAATAGAAAACAAATGTGATTTTATTCTGAATGCTCCAGTTTCACGTTATCTATCCCCGCTGTACTATTTGACAAAAGGCGCATTTGCACAGGCTAAGCCTCGATTTGTTGTAAAAATATTCACAAATTCCAAGCCAAGCACGGGAAAATACTACCACTAAACAATAGAAAACACATTTGTATTTACTCCAAATTGAGATTATCCCTGTGCAAATGCGTCTTTTGTCAAATAGTGCAGCAGTGCTAGATAACATGAAAGTATAAACTAGAATGAATACTTAATGGTACGCTATAATAAAACAGTCGACAATTTAACGCGAAAATTATATAAAAGAGTATTTCTAGCATATTCTAGTTCAACCTTGACTGACTGGTTTTCCTATTAGCTAGTGCGTAAAAGTAGAAACTGCTTTGAAGTCTAGAATAACGGCGTTACTAGTCTATTCAACGTTACAATATTGTGTTACGATATCTTGTTCCTATACATCTCCAGTTAATGTTGCTCGCTCGCTCGTCTACCTTTAGGGGGGACTGGGGGCGAATCTGTCAAATCAGGATGAGGAACAGGTCTTCTTGGGCTGGTTCCTAATTGGTCTGGATTGAGCATGTCACGCACGTGGGTACCTCTATGTGGTAGAGGGGGTGGTGGGTGATGCTGTAAACAAATGAATTTCGTGTAAACAACTTGAGCCCCTTCTGCGCATGACTGACTATACACCAGCTCATATCCTATACTTCAAGCCTGGTTCACACTAGCGACATAAGCAACATACGCAGACTCAATGAAGCATTTCTCGTATAGGTGTAAGAAAAGACAAGTGCGGCTAATGAGCAAACCCCAACTGAGTAATTTGCGTTTGTTGGTTATGCATGTGTCGCTAGTGTCAATCAAGTCTGGTACTGGTACACACAGCGACATAAGCATAAGCAACATACGCAGACTCAGTTGAGCTTTGCTCATTAGCCGCACAGACTCACTGAGTCTGCGTATATGTTGGTTGAAGCTTATCTTTATGTCACTAGTGTGAACCAGGCTTAAGACTTCACTAACCGTATTTCCAACCCTACCGGTCATATTGCAATGTAACTCACTTACCGTTTCGCTTGGAGGTTCAATTTCTCCGGAACTGTTTGAGCCAGCACTAGACCGCTGGTCAGTAGGCTTTTGGCGCACACTTTTACGTGGCAACAGCGGTGCGTCGTCGTGATGTGGTACTCCTGTGTAGGGTCGGGGTGGCTTTGGTGGAGGAAGGGTAGCATCGTTACCAGACTGAAATGTGAACAGAACAATGTTGTCATGTTCATCATCATCATCATCATCTTCATCATCATCAACATCGTCATCATCATCATCATCATCATCATGATCAACATGATCACCATCATCATCATCATCATCATGATCAACATCATCATCATCATCATCATCATCAACATCATCATCATCAACATCATCATCATCATCATCATCATCATCAACATCATCATCAACATCATTATCAACATCATCATCATCAACATCATTATCATCATCATCATCATCATCATCATCATCAACATCATCATCATCATCATCAACATCATCATCATCATCATCATCATCAACATCATCATCAACATCATCATCATCATCATCATCATCATCATCATCATCATCATCGTCATCATCATCGTCAATATTATTATCACCATCAAAACATTCATTTAATCATCATCATTACCAGACCATCTCAGCGTCAACAGCATCACATAGATCAGGTTCATCCTTACGAACAACATATCAACATGCACTAAGCAGTATCATCAACATTAGTATTATCATCTTCACCATCATCAATATCATGATGGCATAATATCATCTGTAATATCATCATCAGTTTCATCAGTATCATCATCACCATCATCATCATCATCATCATTAGTATAATCATCATCATCATCATCAATATCATCCTCAACCTGATCATCATCGTCGTCGTTGTCATTACATCATCATCATATTCATCATCCTGTTTGTCATCATCATGATCGACAACATCATCATGATCCTTGCCAAAATACGACGCAAATTATAGCATTAAAATCCATACTGTCATCATCTTTTGCTCATTTTACTTATCGTTCGAACGTTGACATATTACAATCGTTTAGTTACCTTCTTTGTGGGTAGTTGAGGAGGTTCTTGTTCGTGGATGCTGCTGAAAATATAATACTAGAGCATGAGCACTATATATATTCATGAAATATCATATCATCATCATATGTCATCATCATCATCTTTATCATCATCATCATCATCGTCATCTTCATCATCGTCATCATCATCATCAACATCTTCATCATCATCTTCATCATCATCATCATCATCATCGTCATCATCATCATCATCTTTATCAACATCTTCATCATATCAACATCATCATCATCATATCAACATCTTCATCATATCAACATCATCATCATCATCATATCAACATCTTCATCATATCAACATCATCATCATCATATCAACATCATCGTCATCATCATCTTCATCATATCATCATCATCATCATCATCATCATCATCATCGTCATCATCATCTTCATCATATCATCATCATCATATCATCATCATCATCATCATATCAACATCATCATCATATCAACATCATCATATCAACATCTTCATCATATCAACATCATCATCATATCAACATCATCATCATCATATCAACATCTTCATCATATCAACATCATCATCATCATATCAACATCATCATCATTATATCATCATCATCATCATCATCATGTGTTATAATCATGCAGAGCACTATCATTACTATAACTATTACTATAACTATGTCTATTATTTTATTTATTTTTATTTTATTAGCTTCGCCTTAATAATATACAATAACAGAAAACAAAATTACATCACAAAAAAAAATAATAATAATAACATGGCAGGGTCTGTGAGAGTTATCAAGACGACGGTACTTACTCGTTCGAATGTCTTGGTTCATCAGAGCTTCTCTTTTCTTGAGGTCTTTGCATAGTCAGTCGATGATGGGAAGGGGCTCTTTTGGGCGTAGACAGTTGCTTAACCGGTAAAGACTTAAACATAATAAACATACATTAGACCATACGCAACTAAATACGTATTGTCTGATTGCACTATGTAATGGTTCATGTGTTAGACAATAATTAAATAAAAAGTAAATAACTAAATACTGAGCTGTTCTCATTAACCCGTGGAACACACTTTAATGGATTATTCTTTTATGTACCTTAATTCCATTGTGCTCTTTTGTTGTTATTTGACTATCACACTTTAACTAATACACTTTGTTCCAAGAGTTAATGAGAACTTTCACTACTAATTACAGTTAATATTATTAACATTGTCCACAAACAAAAAACATTTAAACTAAACGGAAAGTCACGTGACACCATATAGGTTAGCTATAATATTCGATACCAGCATAATTGTGAACAGAGATTTCATGATTCTTATTCCACTGTTACTCATTATACAGTTAAAAATGGAAATTTCAACTGTTGAAAATGAATAAACCATGAATCACGTGTCACTTGTTGTAGTGTTAATATCTACTTTACGTGGACAACGTTCATGACATTGACTGTATTTAATATTCCTATTTTTCTTCCAAAAAGAATCACGTGCCACTTGTTGTAGTGTTAATATCTACTTTACGTGGACAACGTTCATGAAATTGACTGTATTTAATATTCCTATTTTTCTTCAACAAAGAATCACGTGCCACTTGTTGTAGTGTTAATATCTACTTTACATGGACAACGTTCACTGTATCTTTACTTTATACCAATACCTTTCTCCAGGGCTCGGCGTTTTGTTTCAAAACTTTAAACTTCTGTTCAATTAATTCATGAAGAGGACGAAGTTCGATAGCCACTCTCATGGCATGTAGGTGAACTCCTTCTTCGAGGATATCAATCTAAAACAAACAAATCATTTATATAACAAGAACTTGTGACGGTGGTGGGGGGAGGGGGAGGGTATAAATCATTTATATAAGAAGAACTTGTGACGGTGGTGGGGGGGAGGGGTGGGGGGGGGGGGGGTATTCGACCTCATTTTTTACAGTGATGTGCGACACAGGTGAAAAACGCACGGCGCATACGTAAGCAAAACCAACGACTAACTGAAGATTTTACGAAAGGGTTTCGTGTTTTCGTGTGATTATGTATTATGCGAATTTCTCTTGTATTATTTGACAAGGGACAACTAATGTGTTAGGGAAATATCAATTGCTTATCAATTGTCAAAACCGTGGCAAAATCGAGCGGTTTTGTTTGCATGACCGAATGTGTTCACTGCTGGCTTTATTGCTTTTTTTAGTATTCTTCACTTACTACAAACACTAAAAGTGTGCAATACTTTGTACTATTTACCACTAAATAGTGTTGATTAAACAATAGAGAACAAAAGAATTTGCATAATTAAGCAGTATTTAGTGGTATTTATGTTGCACACTTTAAGTGTTTGTACTCTATGAGTGAATAGATTAGAAATAAAATTTATTATGAACACTTAGTGTATTTGAACTCACTGCTTCATTTTAAGAGGTTTAGAAGCAGTAGAAGGTTCAGAATGAAATAGCATGAAAAAAGTCAAGTGTTCATGGTTCAAGTATCCTCACTGTTAATCCTTATCAGCTGTTGTTTTTTTTCTTCCATGAATATTTTAACTTCACTTGACAAACAGCAAGTGCGTGCCCAAGTACCCAAAATACACGTACGCGTTATATTAAGCTATATCACGTTTCGCTACAATTAGCCTCCTTCACGGGCGTCTCTGTGATCTAATTTGGATTTGGGTTTCCTGTGCTGCTACTAGAGAGGGAGTCTCTGTGATCTAATTTAGCTTTGGGTTTCCTGTGCTGCTACTAGAGAGGGAGTAGGCGCTAGTTGGGTGAGAAAAAGAAGCCACACAGGAAGCCCAAAAACCCAAAGATGAAACACATGCCTGCGGAGGAACAAGGGGCCATTTTGCATGAGCATGCGCGCAACTGCTGCGCTATAACAACCGTGGGCTCTCGGAACGACATTGTTGTTGCTGCGGAGGCTTTGATTCTGGAGGCCAGTGTGAGCATAATTGCTATTTTTATTTATTGGGACAATTTTTCTATCAAAATCAATTAGATGTTAGAAAAGTTCACATGATTTTCTTTCAAATTTTATAAAAATCGCCGTGGTATTTAGGCTAGATCTTTAACACGAAGCCAATTTGTACAGTCATGATATAGTAAAATAATATGTACACATCTTAGTCAACAATTAAGTCCTAAAATGTGAATCGATCGTACTGCAATAGTTTATTTCAATGTTAATAATGATACAGCTATAGAACTATGCAAATATCTATATGATAAATCAATTCAGACAAGTTGAATTCTCCAAGCAAAGAAATGCTAAAAATGCCGTGAGTGCTAAATATCACATAAGAATTTGCAGAATTCACATCATTCCCCAATTTTCATCGACAAGAAAACATTATGAACACATTTGTAAAGCTTAAATCTTGATATTGGTAACCTTAGAACAGTGGTATTTTTTCGGAAAAGTAATATTTTCGAATATTTTACATAACAGCTAATAATAGTTAAGCGTAATTATTATACATTTCAAGAAATTGTCGTTCGAACATTGCGAGTGCGATGTCCATAAACGCTGCTTAATTATATTACTACACATGTACATTTATCATTTACTTCAATGCCTGCAGTAAATCTTGACCAGCACTCATCAAAACTAACATAGTGTTTGTGTTTATAAACCTCAGCAGCCTCCATATTGTAAACACAAAGTTCTTTATATCAACATTTCTAGAATAAGATTTTAAACAGTCCCAATCGGTCCAATAACGCCAGTGTTTCTCCTCGTTGTAGGTTGAACCATTTATGAGTATTCTTGAGCCATGACAGAACGTTTCAGCGTCGAAAACATCCAAATAATATTGTTGAAATTGTCTCTCATGTCGGCGTAATTTATCGCTTGAAGTGAATCACTCATGAAATTTAGACAACTGGCGCATGCGCACACAAAACGGCCCCTTGTTCTGCGGAGGTGGCTACAATGAAATATATTAAGCTAGATCTGATCCATGCGGCTGACGTCATCAGTGCCGTACACAACTCCAGACAGCTGTCCAATAGGTTACTTAATATAGAGAAATACTTTATAGAAATAAAGTTATTATTATTAATATTGCAAAATAATATATCGCCACGTGACTAGAATCCTAAGATCTGATAGGAGGATTATTTGCATACTAAAAAGTGTCTTCTTGGATGCCAATGACATCGATCTAATTTGGCACTCCCTACTTGAATATAGGTTCACAACCAACCATTGTTAATAGAACAAACAAAATGAAAAAATATATATCGTCACGTGATTAAATTGCTAGGATATGATATCGTTGTCGTCACACCAAGGATTCGTCCAACGAGCAAGAACGTGTTAAAACTTGTTAAACCTGTTTAAAACCTGTTTCTAACCTGTTCGACAAGAAGTTCCTTGAGTTGTTCAACGTATGGAACGTGATTAGGGTTTTGCTGGAGGTACTCAGGAATCAAGAACGCCTGCAAATTACAGAATGACAGATATCTTAGATAACCTGAATGATGCGATGACCAAAATGCATCGTGGTCATCGGCTAACAAGGACTCAATAACAAACAGTAGTCATTATGCATTTCGATATGCAGGACACAGTTTTCAGTATTCAACGATTTTGTTTGTTTGTTAGTTTGTCTATTTTGTTTATTTGTTTTAATAATTTATTGCTTATTTGTGTTTGTCTTGGTCGTTCGTTTCTTTGCTTACTTGCTTTGTTTGCTTAATTGCTTGTTTTCGTATGTTTGTTTGTTCGTTTTTTTTTTGTTTTTTTTTGGCTTACTTGCTTGTTTGCTTGTTTTAGTTCGTTTGCTTGTTTGCTTACTCGTTTGTTGTTTGTTTGTTTCATGTTTTTGTTTTGTCAGATACAATTGAATTGAGCCGGATAACCCCACCCCACCAATGAGGCAAATTATCAAGTAAGACTTGCGTTACTTATCACGTCCGTCTATTTTATTATTGCGTGACGCGTTACGTTGACTGTTTTTATGTCAATACCTTTTTGTAGTTGGAAGTCCCTCCCATGACAGCCGCCTCGACAATCCCCTGTAGTTTCATGCTTAATGGATTGATATTGAGCTTGACGTCACCCTTCTGTTGGCCAATCACGCTTCGGAGTTCTTTGTTGGCTGATATCATTGTTTCCAGTGCGAACTGCAGGGGACTGATTTCTTCCTGTAGAAAAATTACATGAAATATGTCAAACAATTTCCTACAAATATGTACTACAGCGGAAACTCGTTAATCCGGCCACCGAAGGGACAGCCCATAAGTGGCCGTATTAACGGGGTGGCCGTATTAAGCGGGTTAATTTCATAGAAAATGTATGGGCATGCATTTCGTCGGGACCTAAGAAACTGGCCGCAATAACGAGTTTATCGCTGATCTGCAACGGACATTTTCAGGTACGTGTTGCCTTGGAAATACATTTGATTGACTTTTACCAAGTTGTCAAAGTTTTATAGTGAACAGGCACGTGTGACTGAGAACGGCTGTAAAAAGTCCGGCGTTATTTTTATCCCTGGGGTTTATAAAAGAGGTATGCAGACTGTAATGTTAATAGTTTTAATAAATCAATATATGCAAAAGGGTGTGTGATAGGTGGTGTGGTGTGTGATAAGTGGTGTGTGATAGGTGGTGTGGTGTGTGATAGGTAGTGTGGTGTATGATTGGTGTGTGGTGTGTGGTAGGAGGTGTGTGATAAGTGGTGTGTGATAGGTGGTGTGGTGTGGTGTGTGATAGGTAGTGTGGTGTGTGATTGGTGTATGATAGTAGATGGGTGATGGGTGGTGTGTGATGGGTGGTGTGTGTGGTGTGTGATAGGTGGTGTGTGATAGGTGGTGTGTGGTGTGTGATAGGTGGTGTGTAGTGTGTGATAGGTGGTGTGTGATAGGTGGTGTGTAGTGTGTGATAGGTGGTGTGTAGTGTGTGATAGGTGGTGTGTGGTGTGTGATAGGTGGTGTGGTGTAGTTTTACTCACCACATCAGTATGAGTGACTTCAAACCAACACAGAATCCCTGGAAACCTGTACTTGGTGTACAAGACTGTCCTCTCCAGCCACATCGTCTGTTGTCATAATGGAATAAAATTATACATTAAATAAATGTATTGAAAATAGTCCGAAGTTCTAGAGCAAATCAGCTCGCGCGAGTTTCTGTAATCTGCATTATAAATACGCTTATTTATACACTTGGTAAAGTAAATAAACAACACATAGTCCGGGAGCAGATGTCGCCGAAAGAAGTGCCGTGGGATTTTCGTGAAGATTAAACGCGACTTGTGTAGGAGTGTTGAGTAGGTCACAGGTACCACAGGTAGCCCAGTAACAAAAACTTTTGTTCCAAATATTTTCCACGTGACATTGAAATACATAGGACAAAGAAGCTTATTCCCAAATGATTTGAATTGGAGGGAAACAGACATAGCAACGCGTTAGCCGATTTGGTCTATTGTATGATAACATGTATATTCCTTAAATCAACGCGAACTGTAGTCAAATTCTAAGAATATATGACACGCTATCTAAGATTGATTGACAAGAATCGTGAAGAGATCGACTAGTCGTGTACCTTAAACTCATTTTCCTTATCTTTCTGGCCGCGATTAAATCTCCGCGAATACTGAAACGTGTTAACGTGGTTGACATCATAAAACCTGTGAACAATATATCAACAACATAACGCATCACGCAATACTAAAATAAACGAACGTGACATGTAACGCAAGGCTTACTTGATAATTTGCTCCATGACATTCTTGCCTCGAAATCTACGAAGCTCAACGGAGACAGGATCAACTTTGTTTATTTGTAAATCTGCGTACTGTTAAGTTGAATAATTACTCAGGCTACCCCGCAAGGGAGCCTGAGTCTAGGTTTGTCTTTTCTATCAATGGGTCTATCGTTGTGTCGAGATTACACATGACGTAATGCCACAGGTAAACCACAACTACTCTATGGCGTAGCCTGAGTAAACGTACTAAGTGCGTCTAGTTCTATCTACAATCAAGTATGAATATATTTTACCATTACCGGGAGGGATGGAGAGAGTATCCGCATTTCAGTTCGCAATAATCCCCTGCGCCATCTTGGTAGCTGTGTCTTTGCATCGAAGCGACACGAACGTTGAGCTTGCAATAATAGAGACACGTGAATAATTGTCCCGCGAGGTCTCTATCATTGCAAGCTCAACGTTCGTCTCGCTTCGATGCAAAGTCGTGGCTACCATTCAAGATGGCGCAGGGAACTGTGAAGGGGACTATTTTTCAAAGATTGTACTTCCATTTACAAATAGAAATGATGGCAGAAAAAATCATCGGGGTTTTTCAGGAACAATTTACAATTTTTGTGAGAAATGTGGAGGACTTATCGGACTGCTATAAGACAGTTTAGTCGGTTTCGAATGAAAGCAGACGTTCCCCGTTCACTCCGTCAAACTTGTTTTAAATAATTTAATATGACAGTGAAAATTGCAACATATTGGAACATTTAATCACAAGGATACACTGTCCTTCGGAGTTTTTGACTTCATCTGATGGCGCTGATAAAGTTTTCATGTTCTACAAGACATAAACATCAGTAGTTAGAGTGGTTTTCATTTACCCGCGAAACAAATTGTATTAATTAAAGTCAATTAGTCAAATAAGAACAAAAGAACACAATGGAATAAGAGTGTATTACAGCGCAACGCGTAAAAGTATGGCCACTGATAATGTATTCGCATACTTCTGTCTCGCAATCGATCCAATCAGCGTTGTAGGATTGTGTTATCTTGTCTCGGATCAAAACGCTTATTGGATCGATGGCGAGACAGAAGTATGCGAACACATTATAAGTGACCATACTTTTACGCGTTGCGCTGTAAAGAGTAATACACTAAAGAGTGTTTCACGGGTTTATGAAAACCACTCTTATACAGTTAATATAGTTAATACAGCCGATTTTGATTTGATTGGAAATGCACTAATGGCCATACCTGTGCGCTTGGATACTGGCTTTGTAGTTTGATGACGAAATCACCAAGCTTTTCAAACTCCTTACCGCGGTAAACGAATACCTTGTCCTGAAAACAAAACACGCTATTAATACGCTATACTTGATTCGGTTCTCCTGCCTGCAGACTGACGACAGAGTTTGTTAAGGGGATGAAGGAATAGTCCCCTTCATAGTTCCCTGTGCCATCTTGAAAGTTAGCCGGGCCTTTGCATCGAAGCACAGGGAACTGTTAAGAGGACTATTGAGGAAAAAGGAAGCAAGACCTCATGTTTCTCGCGACCCCAAAACCCCACCAAAACACCTGCCCAGGATAGTTCTACTACTTCTAGTTCTACAGGCTACTCCCACCAACGGAAAATGTGGGCTTCCAGTGCTGAAACAGTGACCGAGAAAAGCTGGGAGCGAGAGGAAGCCCGTCTCAAAAAAGGAGAAGCCTGTGGAGGAGGTAAGTTCTACTTATCAAAAAATAACATGTGCTTTTGAGTACGGTGAGGCCGTAAATATGGGTTATTATCAAACGGTGGCCATGTTTATTCCCGTGAGAGCGAAAACCTTTGTTTGGAAAGTTTTGAAACGCATGAAAGTGAGGGCAAGTGAACCCAAGGGATTCAAAGCCTATTGTTTAATTTCAACCAATATGGCAGCCCGTTATAAAAGCGAATAGAATCAGTAAACCAAGATCTAGAAGTGCTGTAAAAAAATTAAAAAAAGGCAGACGAGGGGGATGCTCAGTTAAGAAATGGGTGTCCTATCCTAATCCTTCCTACTACTGACATTTAAGACGGATAAATAATAATCAAATTTATTCAGATGGTTTTTTTTTATAAATTTAATTAAAGACTTACTTTGAGAAAGGTAGGGAACCCTTTGCCGTAAAATGCAACCCTGAAATACTCAGGTTCGCCTCTAACTTGAGTGATGATGTTATCGTAGAATTTGGCTTGCTTTTTCTGTAAAAAAACATCGGTATTTTATTAACCAGAAAGTAAGAGATATATAGAATGAAAGGAAAGGGATGGAACGAAACGGAAAAGGATGGAAAAGGAATAAAAGGAAAAGGAAAAGGAAAAGGAAAAGGAAAGGAAAGGAAAGGAAAGGAAAGGAAAGGAAAGGAAAGGAAAGGAAAGGAAAGGAAAGGAAAGGAAAGGAAAGGAAAGGAAAGGAAAGGAAAGGAAAGGAAAGGAAAGGAAAGGAAAGGAAAGTGAAGCAAAGGAAAGTGAAGCAAAAGCAAGGAAAGTGAAATAGCCCTAATTATTTAATAGACAACAAGCGAGATTCAATACAACTTCGTGCTAATTATGTTACACGCCTTCAGTGTGAATAACAGCAATAATAATAAATATGGTTTATTACCAGTATCTCACTAAGCTTGATGTATTCAAACGTTTGTTCTTCATACTGCTTGGCTAACTCCTTGCACATCACGATGGCCTCTTCCCAACACTGCAAAACAAAATCACTTTTTAACGTCTCAATGCATTTAGCATACAGATACAAGTGGCGCCTACTTATTGGGGAGACTCACACTTACTACCTCCACGTTAAATATTTTGGCACTCAACTCTGCTCACATGTTCATTTTTGCGGAGGGAGGAAAACAGGAAAACCTGGAGAAAAACCCTCGTGGCATAGGAGAGAAGAACACATCAAACAAACTCATCTCACATATAATCCATGCCCGAGCCAGGACTCGAACCTGTGTAAGCAAACCATGCACGTGAAAGAGCCATAAAGGCTGGTTTTCACTAGGCATAAGCATAAGCATAAGCTAAACACAAGAAAACGAACATGTTTGTTTCTTTTATGCTTATGCTTATGTCTGCTTATGTCAAGTGAAAACCAGTCTTACGGCCTACTTTTTGTGCTTATGCTTATGCTTGTGCTTGTTCCTAGTGAAAACCAGCCTAAAGGGTGTGATGGTTGTAAAATATCCCTAATAAATCAGGTAAAATAGAGTACCTTGCCCTTGTCAAAGTATTCAATGATGTCTTCATATAGCATTTCCTTGAGTTGACGTTTAGTTGATGCCTTGCCGTACTTCTCTTTGCCGGAGTAGATCTCTTCATCTGACCACTGAAAAACATGAAAAACAAGCTTAATAGTGCTTGACGTGAAATTGACAAATGATGATGTCGATTATGATGATGATGTCTTTAAAAATAATGATGATGATAGTAATAACGATTATAATGATAGTGTTGGTGGTGATGATGATGATGATGATGATGATGATGATGATGATGATGATGATGATGATGATGATGTTGATGGTGATGATGGTGATGATGTTGATGGTGATGATGTTGATGATGATGATTGTGATGATGATGATGATGTTGATGATGATGATGATGATGATGATGATGATGATGTTGATGGTGATGATGATGATGATGATGATAACAACGATGGTAATTATTAAACGATGATAACGATGACGATGACTGATGACAATGATGATAACGATAATAATATAGTTTCATTTTCCACTAACCTGCAAGAGATCGGCATGCATACGGAGAGTGTAGGCCGCTTCAGTGTAGTTCCCAATCTTCGTATGCAGATCGCAAAGCTTGTACACATATCTGATAAACATCTCCTCTCTCCTGATGTCTTTGTAGAAATTCTATCAGATCAATCAAAGCAAAGTCTTATTATAGAGGTATACTCAACAAACGGTAAATATCAATCACTTTTAAATATAACACAGTGGTACCTCTATTAAAGTGCCTATGACACGAAACATTTTTATGATTGTTTTATCAAATTCATTATATGAAATACATAATTTGAAAGTTTAAGAGAATTTCATTCAAAATTGACGATTTTACAAGCTTTCAAACATGACCATTTGCTCGAAAAAATGTGCCACTTGAATCGCGCGGCCAAACTACCACGTGACCTGACTTGTGACGTAGTCTTGGTTGCAAAATCCTCTAGTCACACAACAAAATGGCTTCGTTGACTAGTTAACCAAGTTGTAGAGGCGGAAGATATTGTGTTGCTGGGGCTCCCAACAACCAAAGTTGCACCAATACTACAGGAACGGCACGGCAACCGGCTTCGATCGCTTTTCGCAACATTTTTTTGCTTTGAAATTCTTAGATTTGTTCTTCTATACAAAAATCAATTGACTATACTCTAAAACCAACATTATTTTGTTGTGGATTGGCTTTCACATGAGAATTATAATATTTAGTAGTGTGGTAATCGTTTGATTTACGGACTGTTTAGCCTTTTGAAGCCTGTAAAAATTCGATTCTAAAAGTTTCTAAATAGCCTTCAAATACTCTTCAATTTTAAATTGTTACCTTATCAACTGGTGTAAATATATTGTTTGCTATGGATTTGATCAAAATAAGCGTATCTAAAAGCAGGAAAGAGAAGTCAGAAGCGAGCGGACTTGCGTTACAATGATTCGAACCCGGCCAAAAGCGAAAGTGCAGCGCGAAAGTGCAAATAATAAAAATAAGTAAAACATAAAAAACACGTCGCTTTGCTGTGCTCACTTCGAGACAAGTTGTTTCAATTTCCATATCTATAACTCGATGGCATTAAAATGAACATATATCTTTAATCAACGGATCTGGCGTGAAACCGTCCATGTCAGTCTCGTTCTTCATCTTCGTTGTCGTTTGCTTCGCCAGCGTCCGCTAAGGCTCATCTTGGTATGGATAAAATTGACTACGTCTACACTTATGTCAGAATCGCTTTGATCGCTGCCCTCACATTAGTGTTTATTACAGTTGTTTATGGCTTTTGCAACCAGCACTACGTCACACTCGGTCCCAGGCCCCGACAAAAATTTTATTGAAAGTAAGCCTACTTTGAGTGCAAAATTTTCCGGGAAAAAATTATCCAAACATTGTTAAACTTTGCAAACATTTATAAGACATATTGAACTATTATAAATTGTAGAAAAAAATTTCGTGTCATAGGCACTTCTATTAACTGGTCACCCTCGGGACTTTCCAAAGTGGCCGCTTAATAGAGGTTGGCCGCTGAATAGAGGTATAGAATAGGTATAGGAATAGATTTGGGACTTTTTATTGTGGCCGCCTAATAGAGGGTGACCACTTAATAAGTGACCGCTTAATAGAGGTACCACTGTATTTATACATCTACGTTGTCAAAATGTATTCATACATTCAATGTCATTAACGTTGTCAATGTAAAGTAGAAATTACTCATTAGCACTACGTTACAACAAGTGACACGTGATTCGTGTTTATTTGTGTTCAGTTACCCTGGCTACCAGAGGCTTGACTAGCTTTCTCCCTGCAACGTATTCTGAGCCGCTCAAAAAACGTGGCAGGGGGAATTAAAGCTAGTCAAGCCTCTGGTGACCAGGGTAGTTTTCAGAAGATGAAATGTCAATTTTCAACTGCATAATGAGTAACAGTGAACATGGAATATGAATTATAAAATCTGTGTGCACAATAACACTACAACAAGTGACACGTGATTCTTTGTGTACTTGTTTCCAGCAAATTTCCATTTATTTCAAGTGAATGAGTAACAGTAAACATGAAATAAGAATTACTGATGAAAACTTTGCTCACAATTAATCGAGCATTTAGAGTGAGCTTATATGTCACGTGACATTAAATTACAGGATGACCCAAACCGCATTTCGAATGACTCATTTTGAATAATTACTTTGTCATGTATTCTAAGCATGGGCTTCCTGTGGTTCTACTCACCAATACGTTGACAGTACAGCTCATTCGATTATCGATATTATCATCACCCTGGACCACGGTACGGTAGTCCAGCAGTCTTTCCAATAGCTTAGTAACCATCTGCACAAACTCTATACCCTGTTTACTAAGCTGTGGATGGCTGATAAACCTCTCGCTTAGCCTAGAAAGAATAATCAATATTGATGGTGATGAGTGTATTGATTTATATTGTTAGCAGTAAATATGTCTTACGTTTTCTGGAAGAGGTCTTTGTAAGCTTCGTCTCCCTTTCCACCCTCAACCAGCACATCAAGTTTGCGAATCATTTCCGTCTCAAACTGAAGAAAGACGAGAACGCAGTTAGACAGAACCTAACACAATGAGGACGATGATGATGGTAGTGGTGATGGTGTTGATGGTGCTGATGATGATGATGACGATCATGGTGATGATGATGATGGTAGTGGTGGTGTTGATGGTGATGATGACGGTAATGATGATAATGATGATGCCAGATGATATTTATTTTTATTTGGGCATACAGCTTAATAAAAAATAGAATTACGACAAGGCTTTTTGCTGTGGATGGCCTTTGGTGGAAGCCCGAAATATTCAAAGTAATTAAAAAATGACAAGCCTTTGATACAACTTACATTTACAAAGCCTCCAGTATTCCAATATTCCACTTCTATCATATCAAAGAAGATTGGGATTGTGGCCTTTCGGAGTTCTTCCTGTGGAATCAAAGTCATTTCCAGGATAGGTCCAACAAGATCTGGAATAAACTTGGTCTTATGGGCTCCTAAAGTACATCAAAATACATCAATACAGCTAATAATCAATTGACCTAAACCAACATATGTATAAATATAAATATGTATTATGGCATACTTTGTTCGCCAGGAAAAATACTATATACCAATCTTTTTCTTGCCATGGCCATCGTCGCCATAATAGTCCCCTTGACAGTTCCCTGCGCCATCTTGTAAGGTAGCCTTTGCATCGAAACGAGACGAACGTTGAGCTTGCAATGATAGAGACCTTTTGACACCTTGAGCGACAATTATTCAAGTGTATTTATCATTGCAAAGGCCCGGCTACCTTTCAAGGGGACTGTGAAGGGGACAATTAGCCCTTTCGGAGTTGCTCAGTGAACTGGTACGAGTCGGCAACGCGATGCATTTTGGGGCTGTTCTATGGCACGCTACCAAAACATTTTCCGCTAAAGACCACGAAACCTTCCAGTGAATTTTGAAATACTCAGATGAAAAACAATCATTTTAAGTCAGAACAAGATATTCTTTGAGCAGAACCACCGAAGCCATCACAGCTGCCCTTGAAAGCTATTTTGAAACGCTTGCGTTCGCTAAGAAGCGCAAAATTATCGGGCATTCGAACGAGCTAATTCGAAGGTGAGCTGAGGTTGTTTGAAACTGGCAATTTATTGTCTTGGTATCGACGAAATTAGCCATATTTTTGCCAGCTTAATTGCAATTACAAATCAAATTTTGTCTGTATTAATGTTTCTTAGAGTTACCTGTAGACAACAACTTAGATAAAGAGATCATGTCGTCAATTCTGATGGTTGAATTCATCACGAAAGAATGAACACAAACCTTGTAATCACGAAAGAAGCGGTAGCGCTTTCGAAACATTTTCAAGCGAAAGATCAACAATCTATTTTTGCCGTCAGACTATATAGTTACTAACTTTAAAAAGATAAATATAGACAAAAGTTAATATGTGATTAAAATAAAACGAGCACAAATATGAAGTATATGTCTAAAGCAAGACCGTAAACAACCTCATCCTCGGATTTATAGCTCTTTCGATTAACCGGATAATTTTGCGGAAAATAACGCCAGCGTTTCAAATTAGCTTTCAATCACAGCACTGATGGCCTTGGTGGATCTGCTCCAGGAATTGCTTGTTCTTATAACTTAAAACGATCGCTTTTCGTCTCAATATTTCAACAATCACTCAAAGGTTTTGCAGCCTTTAGCGGCAATATTGTGGTGGCGTCCCATAAAATAACCCCATAATGCAGCGCGTAGCCAATTAGTTACCAGTTCCCTGCGCAACTCCGAAAGGGCTAATAAGTATCTCATCGTCTTCGCCAACGTCGTCATTATCGCGGCCATCATCGTCATCGCAATCATCGTCATCATCATTATCTATGTAATCATCGTCACTATCGTCATCATCATTATCATTTCATCATCGTCATCATTATCAACAACGTCTTTGTCATCATCATCATAACTCCAACCATCATCATCATTATTGCTAGCAACAGCGTTATTATTATCAATTTTCATCACCACCACCACTATCAATAAAATTGTCATCGTCGTCATCATTACACTGAATCACATCAACACTTAACATCATTATCAACACTAACAATCATCATCATTATTGCTAGCAACAACGTTATTATTATCAATTTTTATCACTACCACTATCAATAAAATTGTCATCATCATCATCATCATCATTACAATCACATCAACACTTAACATCATTATCAAAACCAACAATTATAAAACAATTATACCATTGGTAATTATGTATCTTGAAATATGCAAGCAATAATACCTAAAAAGTTCCACATCTCGTTTATCTTGAAGCCTATAAATGTCCTCATATCGGCGTATCTACAGCAATGAAAGAAAATGAGCAAATATTCTCCCTGTTTCTCCCCGTAGGGGGATATGAATATAAGAATAACAAATATGAATAGACCAAAAACACTCAAAAAAACTATATCCATGAAATAGAAACAAATTGCTATAGTGTAATAGCTGTTTGCATTTACGTCATCTAATATTTTTCAGGCAGTTTCAGAGACGTCAACATAATAAAAGTACTTTCACGAGAAAGAGTGGGTAAAACTATGTCAATTTGCAAAAATTCAAGTCAAACCGAGTTTTTGCTGCCAAGATATGAACAATTTCATATATGCTATTTTTTTGGTAAGAATGTATGGAGCCGCCATGTTTGTGTGCAGCTTGTGTACACCAATATGGCGGACAAAAGTTCAGGCGTCGAAATTACAATTTAATTCAAACCAAAACGCTTTAGAGGTGAAAAGTTTAAACAACAAACAATTTCGTTTATGTACCAGCCAGAAAAGGTGACATTTGTGACTAATTTACATCTTTTTACGGCTCTGGAAAACGCGTGACAATGTTGCGTGACGTGAGTTTCGATTACAATATCTCTGAGAACGAAACAACAAAAAACAACCAAACTTTCAGGAATAATATCTTTCAAACACATCTACAAAATATTAGAGGACCAGCCTTCTGCGATTTATAGTTTACTAGTAGATTTTAGCGTTTTGATGACGTCACATGCAAACCGAGAATAGAGCTGTTGTCATTGACCCAGGAAGCAAAGTGTATTAGTTAAGGTGTGATAGTCAAATAACAACAAAAGAACACAATGGAATTAAAGTACATTAGAGAGAAATGCACTAAAGTGTGTTTCACGGGTAAATGAGAACAGCTCTAGCTGATTTTCGCTCTACATCTTACTGCAACAAAATATTTTCAACTATACTATACATCAAAAGTAAAACAAATTGAGATTAGATGGCGTAGAAAACAATGAAGCAAATGAAAAGAAAAGTATAATTTTTCTTACTTCTCCAAAATTCTCTCTTGTTTTGCAGCCCTGAAGTCTTCCAGCTGAAGAGATTCTTGAGTTATGAAGGCAATGGCCAGGTGGAAAAAGTTATTCCAAAGCTAAAACAAAGAAAACAATAACGTAATATAGCTATGTGATAGATAATCGTATTTGCGCTGACACCAAATGACGCTTTGCAAGTTAACACGCCACAATTCTTATGCATGCCTATGCACGGTCGGACTAACCATTATATAGCCTGATTTTCAGAGTGGGCCTGGGTCCTACGCTATCACGATAGCGTAGGACCCAGGCCCGCTCTGAAAATCAGGCTAACTATTATACTGCTATTTCAAAAAACGTAGAATACTGAATACTGCTTGACCGAATAGTGCATTCCAAGACCGATATGTACTCTGAGGCATAATATTGTTTAAAGTATAATAGATAAGTTATTTTATTAATAATGCATTCCATTCAAAACAATATACGAGCTAGTTATGGAGACTAAATATTGCTCTATATTTATTTTTTATTTCAAACTAATGAGACCCACAATACCCTTGGTCTTGGAATGCACTATTCAGTATTGAACATTTTTGAAATAGCTGTAATTACTACATGTTTAAACAGGTTGAGACTTACATGGACTTCAAAGTCGTCGCCACGTAGAAACATGGTACAAAGCGCACCAGAGAAGTTTTCGATCGCACTTAAGATGACTCTGACAATAAAATATTATTATATAAGTACAAAAGAATGAATATTGGAAAAAAATATTACCATACTATCATCCATAGTGCATCTCCTTCAGTCACAGAATTTTGCCGCAAAAAAAAACATACACAAAACAAAAATTAAAGAAACAAGCAAATAAACAAACAAACAAAAAGCAAACAAACAAACGGGCGAACAAACAAACAAACAACCAAATAAACAAATAAACAAACGGGCGAACAAACAAACAAACAAACAACCAAATAAACAAACGGGCGAACAAACAAACAAACAAACAACCAAATAAACAAATAAACAAACGGGCGAACAAACAAACAAACAAACAACCAAATAAACAAACGGGCGAACAAACAAACAAACAAACAAACAACCAAATAAACAAACGGGCAAACAAACAAACAAACAGACAAGCAAAAAACAAGCAAAACAAATAAAAAATATCAATGGAAACTAGCGAGTAAACTAGTATAGGCTGCGTCGGTGTTTGATATAAATGATAGGTAATATAATGAAATTTGTAACACCGTAAAAAATGTTGACGTAACTTTACTGACGTTTCGAGCTTTAGCCCTTCGTCGGAGTAAAAAAGTTATATACATGTATAAATAAATAAAAAATAATAATAATAAATACATAAATAAATAAAAAGCATCGTTCAAAATCGTAACCGTGGCTATGTTACTTAAAGATTTTTGCGCGCATTATTTGATAAGTAGAAAGTCGACACGTCCCGTATAACATCACCTTTCAACATGTTTGATTGGTTGAATACACACCTGTTTTGTACCATCAGCATAACGACCCAGTCCTTAGGGTACACTTTGGTGGTTACGAAATCACGGAATAGCAGAAACAGCTCCATGAGAAAGTCCTGACAATGAAAACAGATTGTTACTTGTATTAGATGTCTGTAATAACGAGAAAGCCATAGACTTGACCCATAAGTCGAACTTGTCATGACCTTACAATTGCTGTCTACCTAACTGTACAACTAGAGCAGATTTCGTATAGACCGCTATAGAAACACAGCGGACAAACGACTAACATGCGTGGCAAAATTTTCACAGCGCTAAATTTTGGATTGTAAAATTGTTTGAAGTCGATTTATAAGAAATTCCCTGAATATATAAGCTTGAAGTTTCGTGTACATGACCTTTGTTAAATTCTAAAGCTACCATGAGTCTATACTTTTGTATTTTTGTTTATATTTTGAGAAAAAAGCGATGAAAGTCGTCCAATCCATCTTTTTTTATAGAGTCCGTGCGAAAACCTGGGAACGAGGTTGTGACTGGATCTCTTTACTTGTTTTTTCGCGCATGCGTAGTCGTTTGACCGCTGTGTTCGCTACAAACCGAAAGCCAATATGGCCTCCACTTCATTACTAATTATTTTTTTATTCATAATTTAATTGACCATTGCATCATAATTATAGATAAGAATGACATCAACAAAGGTAAAATGTTTCAGACAACAATTTTAAATTCTTGAGAAGTTATGGCAATTTCAAAAGCGTGGAAAACATCACAACAAGGCTAGCAAGGAAGCAGTTCACTGAATACATACAAATCTCTGTAATTTTGATTCCAAATAGCTTCACTTGAATTCTATTTATAGCAATAAAACTTTCCTTTGAAATGGAGGAAAATGCTTGAATGCAGATAAACAGGCAGCAAAAAAAAAAACAGGGAGGAGTGGAAACCTTATGCGCCTACTGGCGTGAAGAGCAATTATGAAGATGATCAAAAGCTTACGGCACGAACGCGGTCAAGTCACGGTAAGCCACGACATAATTCAAGAAACATCACGCTCATCAAGCTCAACGTTCGGCTCGATTCGATGCAAAGGTCCAGCTACCTTTCAAGATGGCGCAGGGAACTGTGAAGGAGACTACAGTGGTACCTCTATTAAGAGTCACCCTTGGGACTTTTCAAAGTTGTCGCTTAATAGAGGTTGGCCACTTAATAGAGGTACCCCTGTATTGCATAATAGATTAACCTAGTGGGAACATAGCAAAAAGACAACTTACCCTTAATTGATCCAATGAATTAAAATTCCCCATATACGTCTGGAAATGATCAACGTTCATGAGCTGAAACATCGCTGTCAAACAGGCAACATAGTTACGCTGGAAGAAAACAAAACCAAATTATTAAAGTTAAGTAAAGAACAAGTGTAAGTTAGTGTAGCTAAGTTGGTTAGTGCGCGGCTTTCGGAGCGAAAGGTTGTGAGTTCAATCCCCAGTGGCCTCACACTTGTTTCGACTTCTTTCCAAGCACTGTAGCTTTGAGTAGCTTTAAATACCTGTAAAACGGAGCATTGATAGAGATCTAGAGAGGAGGGAAAGAGCGCACAGTCGGCTTCCTGGGAGACCAGCTTACGTCTAGCTGATGGAACTACCGACGCTAAATAATAGTACTTTTCCTTTTTTTTAAAGTATCGTGACAGTCATTGACTGATAAACTTGAGGCCGACGGTGTGCTCATTTTATTCCCCTCTCTCCATCAGTGCTCCGTTTTAAGAGTATTTAAAGCTACATAAAGCCATATGGAAAGTAGCCTGCGTTGGACTTTACGAAAAAAAATCCGGATGTAACGCAGGCTACATGGAAAGGAGAGAAGTAGAAACAAGAATTTGAGGTCACTGGAATCGATTTTGGGACCTCCCGCACAGAACGCTGCGCACTAACCAACTGTGCCATCCTTGCTTCTTTTAACTATGGAAATAAGTAGACCGAGGTACCTAGTCGTTTATCCTTGGTACAACGACCACCGATATATGTCATGTGATAGCTTTTTATGTACCACGTGATCAACATTTCAGCTTGCTTCTAAATAACTTACTAGTAAGCCATGAATGACAGTGATTGGATGGCACTAAGACTGACTTTGATTGGCTGACAATAAGAGTGATCGTGACTGGATGAAATGACTGATGATGATTGTATCAACTGTCAAATCAATATAACACTGACTTTGATTGGCTATTAATAAGACTGATCTTGACTGGATGAAATGACTGATGGTGATTGTATCAACTGTCAAATAAATATAAGACTAACTTTGATTGGCTGACAATAAGACTGATCGTGACTGGATGAAGTGACTGATGGTGATTGTATCAACTGTCAAATCAATATAAGACTGACTTTGATTGGCTGACAATAAGACTGACCGTGATTTGTTGTTGCCTGTCCATCCTAACGACCGCCATGACAACCACGCGTAGCAACGCCGTTACCAGGAACAAGATGTCCTCGTGTGTATTACCCTGATAAAATAGAAAAATATCAGTCATTATCGACATATATCCAAACAAACAAACCAATGGACGAACGAACAAACTAACTAACAAACAAACCAATGGACGAACGAACAAACTAACGAACGAACAAACCAATGGAGGAACAAACTAACTAGCATACAAACGAACGAACAAACAAACAAGCAACCAAAATAAAGGAACGAACAAACTAACAAACTAACTAATTAACAAACAAAGAACGAACGAACAAACAAACAAACAAACTAGCAAACAAACAAACAAACAAACAAACTCGTAGACGAACAAACAAACGAATGGACAAAAAACTAACAACCAAACGAACGAACAAAAAAACAAACAAACAAACAAGCAAACAAACAAACAAACAAACAAACAAACAAACAAACAAGCAAACAAACAAACTAGCAAACAAACAAACATAAAAACTAGTAGGCGAACAAACAAACGAAAAAAAAAACACAAACAAAACAACAAACTAACAAACAAAAAAACTAGCAAATAAACAAACTAGTAGACGAAACAAACAAACAAACGGACAAAAAAACTAACAATCAAACAAACTAAAGAACAAACAAACAAAAGAACAAACAAACAAGCAACCAAACGAACGAACAATTTAACAAACAAAAAAGCGAACAAACAAACGAACAAACAAACAAACGAACAAATGGTAGTCTCAACGATTGCAGTCCTCCTTTTTAACCTCTGTAAGTGATCACATACCACATCTGGTCTCTTCAGGGTGATTAAGATGTTATTCAAGATCTCGATGCAAACTTTCATCTCTTCGCTTCGTTCCATTTCTTTAGACAGCTGCTTGACTACCATGGGTAGGATAATGCATCGTGACTCTAGACAAATATACCAGTACTATATTTTTAACAACTATAATACAGTGGTACCTCTATTAAGCGGTCACCCTCAGGACTTTCCAAAGTGGCCGCTAAATAGAGGTTGGCCGCTTTATAGAGGTATAGAATAGGTATAGGAATAGATTTGGGGCTTTTTATTGTTTTATTGTGCTCGCTTAATAGAGGGTGACCGCTTAATGGGTGACCGCTTACTAGAGCTGTATACAACTTGGTATATTGACTAAAAAAAACAGCAACACTCATTCATTGGTGAAATAGAATATACGTTTCTATCTATAAAAAAAACCGTTTGCCTTAATTGAATAAGTCTTCAGTTTTGCAAAGTCCTAAACGTCTTACAGACGCTTCAAAGCAAGAGACTGAACAACTAAACTATACAACTTGGTATATTGACTAAAAAAAACCAGCAACATTCATTCATTGGTGAAATCAGTAAAAAAGCGTTTCTATCTATAAAAAAACGTTTGCCTTTATTGATTAAGTCTTCAGTTTTGCAGAGTCCTAAACGTCTTACAGACTTGTTCAAAACAAGAGACTGGACCGTACCTTCATTCTCAAATAAAGCGCTTTTTATCATGTTATGAATACAGTCCATCTTTTGTGAGATCAATCGTCTTTCTGGAATCTTCTCAATGAAGTCACGTGCGATGTACCTGAAGAATACCACAGGAAACCCAATCTACGATGTGTACTTATAATCCTTTTTATCATCATTACCATCACCATCACCATCATCATCATCATCATCATCATCGTCACCACCATCATCGTTCCAATGACACCATCATCATCATCCCTATAAACATCATCACAATCATCATCTTCTTCATTATCATCATCATCGCCATCATCTTATCAACACCATCACCATCATCATTCACATCGCCACCATCATCTTCGCCATCGTCACCACCACCATCATCCCAACAATCCCATCACTATCATCACTATAAACATCGCCACAATCATCAACTTCATCATCATCACTGTCATCGTATCAACACCATCCCCATCATCATTAACATCGCCACCAACATCTTCGCCATCGTCATCACCCCATCAACTCCATCATCATCACCATCATCGTCATCATCAACCCCATCAACACCACCATTATCACCATCATCATCATCATCATCATCAACCCCATCAACACCACCATTATCACCATCATCGTCATCAACCCCATCAACACCACCATTATCACCATCATCGTCATCATCAACCCCATCAACACCACCATTATCACCATCATCGTCATCATCATCAACACCACCATTATCACCATCATCATCATCATCATCAGCCCCATCAACACCACCATTATCACCATCATCATCATCATCATCAACACCACCATTATCACCATCATCGTCATCAACCCCATCATTTTCATCATTTAACTATCACAAACTAGCAGACGACCTACCCTAGTTCTTTGGCATCATATACTTTCAACAAATCAGCAAATGAAGCCGGGAAGTACTTTAGTGCAGCGCCCTGTAAGCAAACAAACAAGGTCGGAGGTAAAGAATATAGTTGTGTACACATTCATGAAAAGCTGAAATTCATCCCTATTTCACTAGCTTATTGCTACTATTACCAGATTAGCTGGCTATTATTCTGGATGAAGTTCTTGGTAGAGAGGCTGATCAAAAGAATCCAATGTCGATAAAAGAAATCCAAATTATAATACTGACCTGTATGAGAAGGGTTTCGTTCTTTTCGTCCTCCATTAGTGCAACGAGCTGACCAAACAAACCCCTCATTTTGTCTTGAAACTCGTTGCTGACTCTCGCTGCATGTAGACTTTCATGGAGAAGGCGTGACTTAACGATGAACTTGAAAACATACTCCAAGGCCTAAGACGTAACAAAGAGAACTTTAGTCGCTTAAACATTTAACTGTAGCAACTATCATATGAAAAAAAGATTTCAAATTTCAAATTTCTTCCATCACAAAAATCTCATCCAATAATTGCCCTATTTCATTATGACGTCACGATGTGTTTTAGTGGGGGATAGAATCGCCGAAAACAATGGTAATTTCAACTAAATCTTCTTTCTCTTTGAAAATTGAGCTTCAAATCATGTAATCTTTATGTATGTTATGTGTCTATGTTTATACTTTGAATCATATTTATGGCATTTTGTTGTCATTTCTTTCCTATCCGTCTTGTAAATGCAATTTTATCGTGTTTTCTTGTATTGTTGTTTTGAATCTGTCCCCCACTGGCGACCATGATCCTTAGCGTTAGAACAATTATAGAATGTTTTGATGTGACGTCGTTTATTATCATCAATATACTAGGCCAAATAACAAACTGCCCTATTGAAAACGCGCGCCTAGCGGGCGAAAATGAATTTTGGCGGGCCACAAATCATACAGCATACCGCCCTGTTTCAAAAAATTTCCCAAATGTCTTTATTTTTCTGAAACTTGACCTAATATATTGATGATAATGGGAATAACATAACTTTTGTCGGGCCTATTGTTTATTTACGGTCCTTGTAGCGTCATTTGCACCCTCGCTCCGCTACAAATAAACAATATGCCCTCCAATTTCATGTTATTGTCCCATTAACACGCTTACCTTCATCGCTCTGAGAACGGTATCTGTCTTAATTCTGTCCACGTCTTTACGGCGAGCATAGGCGATGTACTCGGACAGGACATCGATCAGGGTTCTGTTCAATAAAAATCACAGTACAGATCTCATTACTAAATACAACATCACATCGCTATAGGAGCGCATTTTGATCAGATATTGGATATGATCAGTCTTAGTCAATACTTTTACGCGAAAAACTCTAATAAAAAGGGTTGTAATAAGATCAAGTGAAGTCTTCACCCAGTCGAACACGCGATTCATGCATGTTTCTAGAGTTTTTTGCCGTGCCTCGACCGCGTTCGTGCCGTGAGCTTTTCATAGTCATACAAGATCTGTTCTATGAATATAATCAAATACGACAATCTTCAACTCGTCCCCGGAGTTATCGCGTAAACGTAGGACAGTGTTTTTGTTTTTGTTTTTATTCAAATTTACAACAATCTAAAAAAGTAGGATAGTAATGCAGCCGATCTGGTATAATTACCCATGAGCTTGTACTGCACCAAATAGTGTTTCTATGTAAGCATCAAGAACTGGTCTGAAATGATGGTACTTTTTGTCGGCCAGTAGATTGATAGTGAATACCTAAGGAAAAACTTGGTTAGATCAATGTAAAGATTGCAAGCATTAAGGAACACATACAGGGAGTGACATATATAACAAAATGAATGACAATCTGGATAGGTTCATATTCTGGGCTGATATTCAACCGAAGAAATGAATTAAGGAGATAGAAATGGCGATATTTCGGTTTTATTGCAAAACCATCATCAGGCAAGGGAACAACAAAGTACAAGTACAATTACAGAGTGCATTAATTAAAGAAAGTACTTGATGTACTTGTTCTTTGTTGTTTACTTGCCTGATGATGGTTTTGCAATAAAACCGAAATATCGCCATTTCTATCTCTTAATTCATTTCTTCGGTTGAATATCAAACTAGAATATGAACCTATTCGGATTGTCATTCATTTTGTTTTATCTGAAACTGTCAGCTTGCCCTGGAGTTTTGACATATATACTTACTAATGCATCAAACACAAGTTTGTCGTACTTTTTACTGTCTGATTGCAGAATACCAAACAAGGCATCAAAAATGTCAGTCAAGAACTGCAAGATAATAGAAACAAGGCATCAAAAATGTCAGTCAAGAACTGCAAGATAATAGAAACATGACATCAAAAATGTCAGTTAAGAACTGCAAGATAATAGAAACATGACATCAAAAATGTCAGTTAAGAACTGCAAGATAATAGAAACATGACATCAAAAATGTCAGTTAAGAACTGCAAGATAATAGAAACAAGGCATCAAAAATGTCAGTCAAGAACTGCAAGATAATAGAAACAAACGTTCACTGTGGCATTGTTCACATAATGATAATTAGTACAAATACACTAGTGATTGTAGAACTGAAATCGCGCGAGAAATCAACACTATTTCTCCATAATCACCTATAGCATTTTGCGGGCTTTTAGAAATAAGAAATGAACAGTTTTACTTCAAAAAAGGCTGGTTATTTTTACTTTTTGAAATTTCACTTATTTGTACTAAAACAATTCCACCTCAGGCTCTGTGAATATCGGTGAATAATAACCTTGACTCCGTCTCGGTTATTATTCACCGATATTCACTGAGCCTACGGCGAATAATTGTTAATTAAAAGGAATAAATAATATACAGATTTTAGCTGTATATGGCGCTACTTGTAGTAGAATAGACAATGTGCATGAGCGCGATTTTATAGATCAAAGCATGGAAATGAAAAACTGGGTATTTTTGCACTTTTATATGCTTGCTAAAATGTACGCCAAAACCAGCTGTTGTATTAACAGATATATCCCCATACAGGTAAGCCGTATATGTTACCTTGACAATTTCCCCGCCGCTGACCTTCATGACCGTCACCAAAATATCTTTTAATTTTCCTGCCATTTGTTTCCACTTTAGAAGGCCAAGAAGATCAACTAGAAAACAAGTCAAACTGGTTTATAAAGGTAAAACAAGTCAAACTGGTTTATAAAGGTAAAACAAGTCAAACTGGTTTATAAAGGTAAAACAAGTCAAACTGGTTTATAAAGGTAAAACAAGTCAAACTGGTTTATAAAGGTAAAACAAGTCAAACTGGTTTATAAAGGTAAAACAAGTCAAACTGGTTTATAAAGGGAAAGCGAGCCAAACTGGTCTATAAAGGTAAAACAAGTAAAAAAACGAGTCAAACTGGTATTATAAAGGTAAAACAAGTCACTCATTGTACAACGATAAAACAAGTTAGATTGGAGAAAAGAGCGCACCTGATACCAGCTTTCTTCTAGCTGAAGGAACTACTGACGCTAAATAATAATGCTCTTTTTTCAGTTCTAATAGTTACTTACGGTTTTGTGTGAGCTTGGTTGAACAAAGCAGACACTTGACAGTAAATTTATCACACGAGTATTGGATATGACCTTTGGGTGGCGGATTCATGACGGTTTGTTCAATTTTTAACGACGCCAGTTGAAGATATGAATGTGATTCTACTTTCTTGGTATCACACTGGAAATACAACAGCTTTATTAATGTGGGTAACAAATACAGCACAAAAAAAAAAAGATTATCAACAAATACCATTGTCATCATCATCACTCATATCATCATCTCTGCAGCATAATCATCATTACCACCACAACCAACATGATCATCATCGCCATCATTATCATCATTACCAGAAAAACTATCATCTTCATCGCTATCATTACCACCACAACCACCACAACCATCATGATCATCATCACCATCATTATCATCATTACCACCACAACCATCATAATCATCATCACCATCATCATTATTGCCATCATTGCCACCACCATCATTACCACCACAACCATCATTACCACCATAACCATCATCATCATCATTATCATCATCACCATCATTATCATCATTACCACTATAACCATCATGATCATCATCACCATCATTAGTATCATTACCATCACAACCATCATGATCATCATCGACATCATTATTATCATTACCATCACAACCATCATGATCATCATCGCCATCATTGTCATCATTACCACCACAACCATCATGATCATCATCGCCATCATTATCATTACCACCACAACCATCATGATCATCATCGCCATCATTATTATCATTACCATCACAACCATCATGATCATCATCACCATCATTACCATCATTACCATCACAACCATCATGATCATCATCACCATCATTACCATCATTACCATCACAACCATCATGATCATCATCATTATCATTACCATCACAACCATCATGATCATCATCACCATCATTATTATCATTACCATCACAACCATCATGATCATCATCACCATCATTACCATCATTACCATCACAACCATCATGATCATCATCGCCATCATTGTCATTACCATCACAACCATCATGATCATCATCACCATCATTATTATCATTACCATCACAACCATCATGATCATCATCGCCAGTTGTTTTTTTTTTAGTTTTTATGATGTTATGTGTCTATGTTTATACTTTCATATTTATGGCATTTTGTTGTCATTTCTTTCCTCTCCGTCTTGTAAATGCAATTTTATTGTGTATTCTCGTATTGTTGTTATGAATCTGTCCCCCACTGGCGTCCATGATCCTTAGCGTTAAGACAATAGAATGTTTTGATGTGACGTCATAGTGAAATAGGGCAATTGTCATCATTTACAACTATCAAAATTAGTACTAGATAACTATTTCCAGTGGAAGAAAAGACACCCTGTACATACTTTATAGACCAACAGTTCATGGCAGCCATC